>OU343220.1:234382166-234424748 GCA_910596185.1 Chrysanthemum makinoi | reverse complement strand
GATCCTAAAAACTTAAATAATCTACCAGTGGGAATCCATTTGAAACAACTGCTAGTGGATTTGGATGTGGGCACTTCCCTGATTTGAATATTGGTCCTTCTATGATTAATTTGTTTCTTAGGGGATTGATCAGCCATTTGATGCTTCTTATGAGAACTAGATGAACTCCTAGTATTCATGATCTTAGGACTTTGAACATTAACCTGGGGTTTGGTATTCATCTTATTGGAATGAAATAATGAAGTGACTGGTTTTGTCAAAACAGTATTCGCATCAACTTGGGAGGCAAGCTTAGATTTCGATGATTTAAATCTTTCAGTTCTAAAAGCATTGGGCTGCCTAACTACAGTATGTTTAGAGTTGTTCTGAACAATTGGCTTTCCCAAGGTTGATGGTTTTGCAAACTTAGTGTTCATCCTATTTCCAATAGATTTCCTAAGCTCATTTTTTAATGCAACAATGGTGAAGCTTTTATCCTGAATTTGGGCTTTGAGGGCATCAATGTCTGTCAACAAGGAGTTAGTTTGATCAATCAACTTGGAATTGGTCTCTACTAAGTTCTTTCTTAAGGACTCATTTTCCCTTAATAGATTAGACACACATAAAGCCATTTCATCATTCCTGGATTTAAACGTATCACTTACCTCATAGTTAAGATTGTTCATCCCTGAATCAAGTTTCTTATGCAGATTTGAGAGTTCTAATTTCATATTGCATATGGTTGAATCTTTGTCCTGAATCTGGTTTTTTAAATGATTAATTTCAAAAAATTCTCGAAATTTTGGGAATTCCGGATTAATGCAAGGTTTTGCAGCAAGAAAACTTTCTTCTCTTTGTTGTATTGCAATTTCCAAGGAAAGACAATGTTTTTCAAGAATTGAGTATTTGTTTGAAAGTTCATCATAAACCCCTTTTTCAACCATGTCATTAGTTTTAAAAGTTTTAGATTCAGGCTCAACCCACATATAATTAACAGCATTATGTTCAGAGTTAGGATCAAATTGATCATATACATTAGCACATGCATTATGTTGATCAGTTAAGGGTGCCCATCACATAACTCCTGATCATTTGCTGGGATGGCATCTGTATTATCCTCATGCATAACAGGAGGTACTGAAATGCAATCTGATTCAAGCTTTTTTGACTCTGACTCTGAGCCTCTGTATTCAGTACAGTCGGTTTCATCATCCTTGTTGTATCTGATATACTGCATTCAGCATCATCCATTCTTTCAACCGGTCCATTACCCGATTTAGCACAACTTTCATTTGATTTTATCTGACACCCATTCAACACATTCAACTGAACATTCTCTTGAGCAACTTCCCTAATGTACATTTCCACATTATCCATAAGTTGAATAAATGTGTTGATGTACTCATGAATTTCCATTCCGGTATGTTTCTTGAATGAAATTCCAGTCACATGTTGATCAAAGTCTGCAGAATATTCCCCATTGATAAATGGCTGAAATTTCTTGTATATTACTTGAAGTGCAGCATTCAAGTCTTCCATTAATACCTTCTTTTTGGTAATTTGAAGCTTCAGTCGTTCTAAGTTCAGCAACACAGTTCTTGTCAGTGTGGATAAGTCCTGACGAAAGAGAGCACTGCATGTTTGATGCCTAGTTGTGGATAACAGATGTGTGAGGTGCTGATGAAGTAGTTGAAAGGACTCAATGTTGCATTCCATTTGCCTTGCATCATTTGTCAATACCAAGTGTGACTCATTAGATTTTGACTCAGATTGTGAAGTGTGTTGATCATAAATTGCTGAATCAATCAAGGTAGAACATTCAGAATAGCAACCAGTTTCATTGTTCTATGAGGTATCATAAAGTTCAAGCACTTTAGAGATTAAAGGGTTAGTGATGTAAGACATTGTGTCGATGGATATTAGATATGAGTAACTTGCATCAATTTACCAAATTGCTATATAGACAAGTCGCTAACAAGACAACTCGCCAAGAACCATAACACCAAGTCGCTACGAATTAGAAGACAAGTCTTTAAGCACCAAGTCGCTAAGAATTATGACAACAAGTCGCTACGCACCAAGTCGCTAGACCATTAAGTTGCTAAAGAACAACTTGCTAAGATCCAAGTCGCTAGTATCAAGTCGCTAACAATTTACACTACAACTCGCTAACAATTTCTGAAGCAAGTCGCTAACCTCCCCAAGTCATTAGCCGTAGTGGAGAATCCACTAACTTGTACTATTTGTCGGCTTGTCTCAATAGACAAGTCGCTAGGCTCAAGTCGCTAACAACTAACACTGTAACTCGCTAACTTTTACTGAAGCAAGTCGCTACGATGAAAAACACTCCGAGACCCAAGTCGCTACCAAGAAAAACTTCAAAAACACACTTTTCAATCCAAACCAAGCCCAACCACAGTGATTCAAGCTTTCCAAATCCAAACCCAAGCACTTACAATGATTCTAAACACAAAAGTACACACAAAATTCAAATTTTAACACAAGAAATGATCCAAATGATGCAAAAACCACTAAACTTTCTCAAACTCAAAAACCATCTAAAACCACTAGAAATCCAAGGATATGTAAGAGAGATGATCAAACCATGGCTCTGATACCAATTGTAGCATATTGGATTTCACAAACACACAATCAATCACAAATAAGGCGTATGATTAGATGGTTTAGAGAGAGAAAGTAGGATATTCTAGAAAGAGAAACTCATAGAATGTTAGATTCCAAATGAACATCCAACCCTCTCCCTTGTGGGGAGAGGGCTATTTATACAAAACTACTACGCCCTCCGACGGGCTGTGGATCAAGCATACAATGGGTAAAGACCCTTCCTTCCTCCACGGTGTTGCACTAGACTAAACTATGCTAATAACTGACTAACAACTAACATAATAAACGATATGTCTACGAGCTAACTTAAGCTAGATTATACATAGGGTGACCGATGCTTCACAATAGAATTTCCAATTCCTAACACCACCCCTCTTCTTACTAACTCTCTCATATACTCTTACTATCTTCTAACAAAAGATCACTTGATCTAGAGAGTTGTTCTTCTTTCTTCTATTGTGATTCTCATATAGGTCCTTCTCTAAGGCGAGATCACGAGCTTACTACAAGTCATCCAAGCAAGGGGTCCTTGATTGATTTGTTCCTCCATAAGATTTCTGTAGCGAAGATCTTGTATTTGTTATTTCACATATTTGTTGTGTAATAGTCGTGTTGGTTTGGTCCTCCGTATTACGGACTCGGTATTTAGCTTCGTACCGGAAAAAGGTGTAAGCAACGTTGTGAAGGCTTCTCCGCCAAGTTGAAGGAGTTTGTTGACATAGTGCTTGAACTCTCGAGTAGGTGACTCGAGGAGTGGAGTAGGGCAAGGAAGGTGTCCTTGTATCCGAACCGCTATAAATCGGTTGTGTCATTTCTATCCCTTACTTTACTTTATTTACTTGCATTACTATTAGATCTATACTTTCTCTTCATCCACACGATTTCACATAATATAGAATCTAACGTTTTTGAAACTAACTTAAAATCGGTAAAACTATTCAACCCCCCCTTCTAGTTTTCCACATCAATAATCATCATCGCCTAGCGATATGGTACATTTCCTTGTATAGATTCATGTACCAAACAATGGCCAGAGGCATCGACTGACAAAAAAATCTACCAAACTGTATTAGACGACACCATAACAGGAAATCTCATGATTACCACAATTCACACATTCTCGTTGATACCTATATGCATCAGGTTTGCAAATACATAAGCATAAACGCATATGAAACGCTCATAACAACCATATCCAAAGAAACAAACACAGACATAAACACCTATATAGCTTCTTGATACACAAACTAAAACCGCTTAAAATGAATCAGGTACCAGCCAGCATATAAGCACTTAAATAAGCAAATAAGGATTTGTTATTTTCTTTCCAACCAATTGAAACTGCTTATCTGCTTAAAAGATGCATATAAGCACTTAAAAGAAGCATAGAAACTGCTTATCTGCTTAAAACTACTAACTTGTTGATTCTGAACTTCGTTCTCAAGTTTATAAAAACCCATACCTTTATATCAAATCACAATTACAGATTTAGCTCGGATCCGTATAAAGCGGGCACCAAAACCCCCTAACATTGAAACCCTAACTCTTGAATCTTAATACTAAAAAACCCCAAATCTCACGGGATGTAATCACAAAACAATATTTTATTCGTAGCAAAACTACGTCGTTTTGATTTTTCTTGAATATAATTTGTGGAAAACTAGAAGGGGGGTTGAATATTTTTACCGATTAAAACTTCGTTTTAAAATATTTAGATCAACTTATGTCAATCTAGTTGATGTGTATGTTGGATGTTGATAGATAAGTATATAAATAAGTAATGCAAAGGTAAAGAGTAAGAAACACAAAACCACGACACGAGTGTTTATAGTGGTTCGGCTACAAGGACACCTTCCTTGCCCTACTCCACTCCCCGTGTCACCTACTCGAGAGCTCGTAAGCACTATACAACACAATCTCCTTGTGGCGGAGAAGCTTTCACAACGTCGCCTACTCTTTATCCGGTACAAGGCTAGACACCGGGTTCTTTAGAACCAAACCTATCACAACGTCGCCTACAATTTATCCAGTACAAGGCTAGATACCGAGTTACATTACAAAGGAGGAACTACTACCCAACACAACACAACTCTCCCAAAAGAGACACCCTCCTTATTACATCATCAAAAGGATATCACTATCCTTGACCCAAACTATTCTATCTTGTACATCGATGCACTATATCTATTGTACACCCTTGGCACCTTTCACTAATGCCCTTGACACGATCCTTCGGCACCTTTCTCTAATGCCTTCAATACAGACCTTTGACACCTTTCACTAATGCCTTCGACACGGACCTTTGGCACCTTTCACTAATGCCTTCGACACGGACCTTTGGCACCTTTCACTAATGCCTTCGACTTGACCCTTTTGGCATCTTTCACCTATGCCTTCAACACAACACTTCTAAGGAGGGAGGAAAGAACTATCAACAATATAACTTTAGTAATCTTGATGATGACGAAGCTTGGCAACCCATGGACTTGAGCTTGCTCGACTTCAAGAGGTGGTGATCTCACCTTTAAGAGGAACCTAGAGAATCCCACAAACACAAAACTACATAGAGAGATCCTTTGGATATGAGGTTAGAGAGTTTACAATACTAAGAGAGAGTATGTGTAAAAGGAGTGAGTTACAATGAAGAAATGGCTCACTATTTAATGGCAAAAAACATCTACTATTCCCCGGATCCCACGGATCCCTTACTTGAGGGATCCATCCAGTGTAATCTTAGGGATCCGTGGACGCTCCTCTATATTTGGGTTATGGGTCATGGGTTATGGACTTTGGGTCATGGGTACCCAAATAGATACAATGTATCTAGAGATTGGATCATGGGTATGGTTTAGGTCCACGGGTCATGAATAATACCCAACATGACTTCATGCATGATGTCATGCAATAGGTCATGGGTTATGGATCAAGCTTCATGAGTATGGGTCATGGACTTTGGGTTTTACCCACCTACATTCAATGTATCTAGCCAATGGGTCAAGTACTTAGATTTTTACCCATTACAATATATCTACTAAGTATATATAAGTACATATCCATATTATGTAAACACTAGTTGTTATACATATGCATTTCTATAACATGTAAACACTATTATTTGTTTAGTGTTTTATATGAAAATGTAAGTCTGTTAGTAAACTATTGGCTCAAACTATTTACGTATTTTATTTGTTTCGTTAAAATGATTTTACGTTTGTTATCGACAAAACATTAGAAGATCGTAAAATATAAATAAACGTTTTTACGGCTTATTTGTATTAACAATCTCCCCTTTTTTGTTGATGACAAAACATAAGATTATTTTAAGGAAAAACAAAAATTCGTAACATTTTGAATTGGAGTTTTTACTCTCTTCTTCCCCTTTTTGTCAAAACAAAAAGAGCGTCGAAAAGACACTAACACATTGTTTTTAGAAAAACATGTGAGGAGTAAAAAAAATGAAAAATAGAGAAGTAAGAGAAGAGAATGATTCTGCAATTTTGTTCACAAATGGTTTCGTCTTTTTGATGAACATGCTCCCCTTGACGAGTGCTCCTTTGTGAGGAGGACGTCAAGTAGTAATGTAATCATATGTGAAAGTATTGCAAACATTTTTGTAATGTTTTGCTTTAACAAGAAGCTCCCCCTTGTTGTGGGATCAACTACTCCTTTGCTGAATCCATTTGTCAAAAGAAACTTTGACAATGTATCATACCATGCCCTTGGAGCTTGCTTCAAACCGTAAAGGGGCTTGTTCAAGCGGTAGACATGGGTAAGATGCTCTGGATTCACAAAACCTTCGGGTTAACTGACGTAAACCAATTCTTTGAGATCTCAATTAAGAAAAGCAGTCTTTACATCCATCTGATAAACCACCATGTTCTTGCTAGCAGCACTAGCCAGGAAGATTCTGATAGCCTCAATACATGCAACCGGAGCAAATGATTCTTCAAAGTCAATACCCTCCTCTTGTCGGTATCCTTTAGCCACTAGCCTTGCCTTATTCTTCAAAACATCACCGTGCTCATCAAGCTTTACTTTGAAGATCCACTTGAGAGCAATAATCATAGCACAATCTGGAGCAGGTACTAATTCCCATACATCAAGACGATCGAACTCATGGGTTTCTTGCATAGCACTAAACCAGCTGTCCTCAGACATTGCTGTTTTGACATCTTTAGGTTCGATCTTTGATAATACAGAGTTGAAGAAGCACCATAAGGCATCAATAGCAAGTTGTTTACTAGTGGATACCGGGCGAGAGGGGTTCCCAATGATGTTGTCCAATGGATGATCATGTGTCCATTTTCTGAGATGTTCATGTGGTTGATGATGAGGAACTGATGTAGCAGAGTTTGGATCCCCTGATGAAGATGGTTCAAGTGTCGGTTCAGGGGCAAATATGTTTTCAAACGAAGCATCTTTGGGGGTAGCAAAGAGGTTATCTCCATCATAATTAGCAGCTACATTTCCCTGATGTACAACCAAAGATTGAGGATTCGAAGATGATGATGAGTGATCGGCAATTGGGGCTTCTTTAGATAAAGACATTGAAATGGATGGACCATTTGTATTGGTTAGATTAGAAGCAGCTACAGTTTGTGGTGTGGAATTGTCATTAGCCAGAGGTTCATAATATTCATCAAACATCGGATCAAACAATTTCTTCAATTCTTCTTCTGATGGAGGTACATAAGGAACTGCAGGGGATTGATTCTGTACAAGAGAAGAACTGATGGGATTACTTGACAAAAATTGAGGTGCTGGTCCAGAACTGGATTGTCCAGGAGCCGTTTGCTCAGTCAGCTCATCGAACGTAACGTGAATAGATTCCATGATGTCTCGGGTTCTTTTATTGTAGATTCAGTAACCCTTCCGATTTGGAGCATAACCAACGAAAACTCCAATGTCTGCCTTAGCTTTCAGTTTTCCTAAATCTTGACCATCATTAGTTGGATAGCATAGAGCATCGAACACACGAAAGAAAGAAAGATCTGGTTTTCGGTTGTGGACTAGTTCGTATGGAGTTTTTCCATGAGTGGTGTGAATTAGGGAACGGTTTTGGGTATAACATGCAGTGGCAATGGCTTCCGCCCAGAGAAACATTGGAGCCTTTGAATAGATTAGCATAGTCCTTGCGGCTTCAACAAGAGTTCGATTTCCTCTTTCAACAACACCGTTCTGTTGAGGAGTACGTGGAACACTACTTTGATGGCTCATTCCAATGCTTTCATAAAACTGACTTAGTTCTTTGTTTACAAACTCAGTTCCATTGTCTATTTGGATGATTCTAATTGTTTTATTGAGCCGAACCTGCAATTGTTTAATAAGTTTGATGATGACGTCGGGATTTTCATCCTTTGACCTCAAAAACTTAACCCAAGTGAACCGAGAGTAGTCATCAACAATAACTAGCACATATTTCTTCCCATTTATAGTCTGCACTCTCATGGGTCCGCACAAATCCATGTGTAAGGTATGAAGAGCTTCCAAGTTGGAGTTTGTAGGTTTGGGTTTATGGGCATACTTTGTACTTTTGCCCAATTGACAAGCCGAACAAAGATGATCTTTTTCATACTTTAATCTGGTCAAGCCTCTTACGAGGTCCTTTTTGGAAAGATCATTGATGGTGCCGAAGTTTAAATGATTGAGACGACGATGCCATAACCATGAATTTGTTTTGGATGCTTTTGACAACAGACAAATTTGTTATTTTCTTTCCAGCCAATTGAAACTGCTTATCTGCTTAAAAGATGCATATAAGCACTTAAAAGAAGCATAGAAACTGCTTATCTGCTTAAAACTACTAACTTGTTGATTCTGAACTTCGTTCTCAAGTTTATAAAAACCCATACCTTTATATCAAATCACAATTACAGATTTACAGATCGGATCCAGTATAAACGCGGGCACCAAAACCCCCTAACATTGAAACCCTAACTCTTGAATCTTAATACTAAAAAACCCCAAATCTCACGGGATGTAATCACAAAACAATATTTTATTCGTAGCAAAACTACGTCGTTTTGATTTTTCTTGAATATAATTTGTGGAAAACTAGAAGGGGGGGTTGAATAGTTTTACCGATTAAAACTTCGTTTTAAAATATTTAGATCAACTTATGTCAATCTAGTTGATGTGTATGTTGGATGTTGATAGATAAGTATATAAATAAGTAATGCAAAGGTAAAGAGTAAGAAACACAAAACCACGACACGAGTGTTTATAGTGGTTCGGCTACAAGGACACCTTCCTTGCCCTACTCCACTCCCCGTGTCACCTACTCGAGAGCTCGTAAGCACTACACAACACAATCTCCTTGTGGCGGAGAAGCTTTCACAACGTCGCCTACTCTTTATCCGGTACAAGGCTAGACACCGGGTTCTTTAGAACCAAACCTATCACAACGTCGCCTACAATTTATCCAGTACAAGGCTAGATACCGAGTTACATTACAAAGGAGGAACTACTACCCAACACAACACAACTCTCCCAAAAGAGACACCCTCCTTATTACATCATCAAAAGGATATCACTATCCTTGACCCAAACTATTCTATCTTGTACATCGATGCACTATATCTATTGTACACCCTTGGCACCTTTCACTAATGCCCTTGACACGATCCTTCGGCACCTTTCTCTAATGCCTTCAATACAGACCTTTGACACCTTTCACTAATGCCTTCGACACGGACCTTTGGCACCTTTCACTAATGCCTTCGACACGGACCTTTGGCACCTTTCACTAATGCCTTCGACTTGACCCTTTTGGCATCTTTCACCTATGCCTTCAACACAACACTTCTAAGGAGGGAGGAAAGAACTATCAACAATATAACTTTAGTAATCTTGATGATGACGAAGCTTGGCAACCCATGGACTTGAGCTTGCTCGACTTCAAGAGGTGGTGATCTCACCTTTAAGAGGAACCTAGAGAATCCCACAAACACAAAACTACATAGAGAGATCCTTTGGATATGAGGTTAGAGAGTTTACAATACTAAGAGAGAGTATGTGTAAAAGGAGTGAGTTACAATGAAGAAATGGCTCACTATTTAATGGCAAAAAACATCTACTATTCCCCGGATCCCACGGATCCCTTACTTGAGGGATCCATCCAGTGTAATCTTAGGGATCCGTGGACGCTCCTCCATATTTGGGTTATGGGTCATGGGTTATGGACTTTGGGTCATGGGTACCCAAATAGATACAATGTATCTAGACATTGGATCATGGGTATGGTTTAGGTCCACGGGTCATGAATAATACCCAACATGACTTCATGCATGATGTCATGCAATAGGTCATGGGTTATGGATCAAGCTTCATGAGTATGGGTCATGGACTTTGGGTTTTACCCACCTACATTCAATGTATCTAGCCAATGGGTCAAGTACTTAGATTTTTACCCATTACAATATATCTACTAAGTATATATAAGTACATATTCATATTATGTAAACACTAGTTGTTATACATATGCATTTCTATAACATGTAAACACTATTATTTGTTTAGTGTTTTATATGAAAATGTAAGTCTGTTAGTAAACTATTGGCTCAAACTATTTACGTATTTTATTTGTTTCATTAAAATGATTTTACGTTTGTTATCGACAAAACATTAGAAGATCGTAAAATATAAATAAACGTTTTTACGGCTTATTTGTATTAACAATCTCCCCCTTTTTGTTGATGACAAAACATAAGATTATTTTAAAGAAAAACAAAAATTCGTAACATTTTGAATTGGAGTTTTTACTCTCTTCTTCCCCTTTTTGTCAAAACAAAAAGAGCGTCGAAAAGACACTAACACATTGTTTTTAGAAAAACATGTGAGGAGTAAAAAAAATGAAAAATAGAGAAGTAAGAGAAGAGAATGATTCTGCAATTTTGTTCACAAATGGTTTCGTCTTTTTGATGAACATGCTCCCCTTGACGAGTGCTCCTTTGTGAGGAGGACGTCAAGTAGTAATGTAATCATATGTGAAAGTATTGCAAACATTTTTGTAATGTTTTGCTTTAACAAGAAGCTCCCCCTTGTTGTGGGATCAACTACTCCTTTGCTGAATCCATTTGTCAAAAGAAACTTTGACAATGTATCATACCATGCCCTTGGAGCTTGCTTCAAACCGTAAAGGGGCTTGTTCAAGCGGTAGACATGGGTAAGATGCTCTGGATTCACAAAACCTTCGGGTTAACTGACGTAAACCAATTCTTTGAGATCTCAATTAAGAAAAGCAGTCTTTACATCCATCTGATAAACCACCATGTTCTTGCTAGCAGCACTAGCCAGGAAGATTCTGATAGCCTCAATACGTGCAACCGGAGCAAATGATTCTTCAAAGTCAATACCCTCCTCTTGTCGGTATCCTTTAGCCACTAGCCTTGCCTTATTCTTCAAAACATCACCGTGCTCATCAAGCTTTACTTTGAAGATCCACTTGAGAGCAATAATCATAGCACAATCTGGAGCAGGTACTAATTCCCATACATCAAGACGATCGAACTCATGGGTTTCTTGCATAGCACTAAACCAGCTGTCCTCAGACATTGCTGTTTTGACATCTTTAGGTTCGATCTTTGATAATACAGAGTTGAAGAAGCACCATAAGGCATCAGTAGCAAGTTGTTTACTAGTGGATACCGGGCGAGAGGGGTTCCCAATGATGTTGTCCAATGGATGATCATGTGTCCATTTTCTGAGATGTTCATGTGGTTGATGATGAGGAACTGATGTAGCAGAGTTTGGATCCCCTGATGAAGATGGTTCAAGTGTCGGTTCAGGGGCAAATATGTTTTCAAACGAAGCATCTTTGGGGGTAGCAAAGAGGTTATCTCCATCATAATTAGCAGCTACATTTCCCTGATGTACAACCAAAGATTGAGGATTCGAAGATGATGATGAGTGATCGGCAATTGGGGCTTCTTTAGATAAAGACATTGAAACGGATGGACCATTTGTATTGGTTAGATTAGAAGCAGCTACAGTTAGTGGTGTGGAATTGTCATTAGCCAGAGGTTCATAATATTCATCAAACAATTTCTTCAATTCTTCTTCTGATGGAGGTACATAAGGAACTGCAGGGGATTGATTCTGTACAAGAGAAGAACTGATGGGATTACTTGACAAAAATTGAGGTGCGGGTCCAGAACTGGATTGTCTAGGAGCCATTTGCTCAGTCAGCTCATCGAACGTAACGTGAATAGATTCCATGATGTCTCGGGTTCTTTTATTGTAGATTCAGTAACCCTTCCGATTTGGAGCATAACCAACGAAAACTCCAATGTCTGCCTTAGCTTTCAGTTTTCCTAAATCTTGACCATCATTAGTTGGATAGCATAGAGCATCGAACACACGAAAGAAAGAAAGATCTGGTTTTCGGTTGTGGACTAGTTCGTATGGAGTTTTTCCATGAGTGGTGTGAATTAGGGAACGGTTTTGGGTATAACATGCAGTGGCAATGGCTTCCGCCCAAAGAAACATTGGAGCCTTTGAATAGATTAGCATAGTCCTTGCGGCTTCAACAAGAGTTCGATTTCCTCTTTCAACAACACCGTTCTGTTGAGGAGTACGTGGAACACTACTTTGATGGCTCATTCCAATGCTTTCATAAAACTGACTTAGTTCTTTGTTTACAAACTCAGTTCCATTGTCTATTTGGATGATTCTAATTGTTTTATTGAGCCGAAAGGACACTTGGCCATCTCTTATTACACCAACTCTTCCACTCATCCACCCTTGTCCCCCACTATATGATATCACCTCATTCTCTTCATTAGGACATGCAAAAATCAACCAAAACCCTCTCATCTCACCTCCATGGTCGTTCTTCCTCACCAACACTTCACCATCATCCACTTTGATTCATACCATAAGCTACACAAGAAAGATGAAGGCCTAAGTGAGCTCTACATAGTCCAAGTGTTATTTTAGTGATTCCATGGTTAGATTTGGAGTTATTCAAGGTATTAGGGGCTGAGATAAAGGGGATTATTTGGTGATTAACAAGGGTTAGAATCAAGTGGGTTGAAGATTCAAGACAAGGATTAGAGATTATAAGGGTTAAGGGTTGAATTGTTCTTGTTGTACTAGTAACTTGTCATCCTAATCCTTGTAAGATTTGAGTTTATTTTCTTGTCATTCAATATGATTGTAATAATCTCTATAATTATTTGATGTAATTTGATATAAGTAGTATATGTAATATGGCTTAATTGATGTTGTACATGATGTTGTGACCATAAAAACAAGTCCGAGGTAAGTTCTATGAACATGAATTCTGAAACAGTCCCAAAGTTTGATTAAACTGATCATCTCAGTAAACCTTGAGGTTAATTCAATAAGACAAGCTTTTAGAACTATGTCTTATGGTCATTTTTCCGGGTGGCACACCTCATAACTCATCCCTATGAGTAAATGAGAGCCAAAATAGCAAAACATGTCAAAATCTGCACACCATATTTCATTTGGGAAAAGCCTATGGTTATGTCCATTTCTGGAAGTCGACTTAGTTTTATGAAATGTAGCCAAGACCTAAACTTGAAGTTTGGAAAAAGCCGCGGGTCAAAACAAACTGTAGAACGCAACTTATGGTCGTTTTGGCAGGACTGAATGTGCAGTCAAACTTTCTACAATGAAATATAAGTAAATACTTGTAATTAGACTATTGATATAAATAAACTTTGGACCTTAAACTTAATTAAGCTTAAGAAGCTGTTAGAAAATATAAAAATATGAACTTGAGCTTTTGAATCACTTAAAAAGGACTTATGGTTAAAAAGTTATGCCTAGTTAAGTTTTACTAGATGAAAATATAGTGTTGAAACAAAAGCTTGCTGATACGATTTTAAATCACGATTTTGACCCTTTTCTGGTCCGAATCAGCAAAAGTGTAAAACACGAAAATTGCTCAGAATGACTTTTTCTACAAAAACTATGGAGCACATAAGCAGAAAATGAACGACAAAACCTAAAAACGGAAAAAACTAAGCTGACGTGTTGTTGACTAGAAAACAACCTTAGTGAGAACTTTAAGTGATATATTGATCATTTGAGGCTAATATAAAGCCAAGATTGAGTCAAGATTGTTGTCTTGAGGTTGTCTAACTTAGACACATCCTTAATATTGTCTTGATTATTATTGCTTAACCATAACTTAGCCAAGACTGCTAGTATAAGTCTAATGACCGAAACTTGTTTATTTAAAACTTGTTCACTAGACTTTGACAAACTAAGTAAATGACCATATGACATGTTAAACTACTTCACGACCTCTTGATTTTAATAGCCAAACAACATTCAAGGAATACTTTAACTTAAGGATTCATGTACAACATCATAAGCCAACAAACTACATATACTTGTACACTCATATCGTACAATATACTAAAACACGAATACTATGCTTTCTTAGGTAATCGTTAAAGATCATGATCTTGTCATACTCTACGTTGATAACATTATATCGTTACACTCCGCGATCACTACTTGTGAGTTCATAGCCTCACTTTTATTACTTAATTGTTTTACAAATCCATGGGGGAAATACATGCTTTATTTTAAATCGAACACATTGCTTTGAAACTATACTTGAATGTATTGTTTGCACTAAGTACCACTATTGCCAATCTTAAGTCCCTATTATCATGAACCATTAATGGGATTGGGTGAACGCGAATAATGTGGATAGCTATTGGGATTGACAAATCCCGTTTGTTTGACAAGTCCGTAAACAAACGCACTATATTTGAAGATCCATAGGTTAATTGGCAAATTACCTATTATGGCAACTGTTACTATTATATCAATTGCGATTGATAAGTCGTTAACGTTTGGTGTCATGAGCTTAGTACAATAATATTTGTTTTGTTTTCTAAACTATGAATGTGAGACTAATTACCTCACGTTACGAATATGGTGTTCAACTGATTTCCTAAACTCTATGAATTTCACTCAACCTTTGTGTTGACAGTTTTAAGCATGTATTTCAGGTATATAATGTCGGAAGCTGCGAGAGAAAGCACGGATACTCAAGAAGGCTATAAATTTTATTATCATTCGAAAACTAATTTAATGTATTTTGTAAACTTGGAACCATCTGGGACCTCATTTTTGTAAACTCTGATACTTATACAAATCGAATGATAAATCTTTTTAAAACGACTCCATTAGAGTTCGTTTTCTATTGTTATGACTGTTGTGACATGAAGTAACACCCGTTTGAATTCGGCTAGCGTTATCGAAATTGAGGGTGTTACACCCAAAGTGGTCGTTCCTAAATCTAACAGTCCCGATGAATTTATTCACAAAGTTCTTGAGCCGTGAGCGATCTCAAGTCATTTGCTTTGAACAACCTGAGTTCAAATACCACAGAACGATTTGTACGACCTGCAGTTGAACACAGACAAGTATGGATGACTGGATAATTTGGATCCCCATGCGAGAATAGATTCCACTTGGTTAGTAAATGAGATTGGAACACCCACATCAGTAATAGAAGCTATGACATCATTAGTGGTGGAAGCAATACTAGTAGAAGCACTAGGCCTATGTGAAGTATGACTACTTCTTAAGAGGATGATCCTACCAGTAGGTTTCCATTCCTTAGTGGGCACAGATCTATACTTATTAGGGCAAAATTCATTAACTTTGAATATGCGGCCAGTGGGTTTCCATTGATAACCCGGATTATTGAATTTTATCCCTGTAGGTTTCCAATAATTACTAACCTTTTTTCAAATTGGCTTCCTGACATCCTTAACCTGCGTTAGCATTTCTTATATTTTTGACTGGAGATTTAACAACATTTTTCAACTCATTCACAACACATTCATGATAAATACCAGAAACCAAACATTCATTACATGTCTTGAAAATAGTAGCAGAATTCGAATTAATTACGTGACGCTTATAGCTAATACTAGAATCAACACGATTCGTCTTATTCAACCTCAAACTTATTGTTCCTAGGGTGATCTTCTACTTTCTTCCCTTGATCACTCTTGGCTCGCGAGGTCCTATCTTGCTTTCTATTGCCTGGAGGCTTTGACCCGCTTACCTTAGTGTCACTGATTACTCATGTAGAAGGAAAGATGGGAACATTAGTTTGTTTCACTACTTTCTGCATTCCTGGTCTAGAAGTGCTGGGATTTGAGATTCTAGGAAGCACATCAAAGGTCACATGCTTGACTTTAGGCATAGAACAAGGCATAACTACGCTTTCTTTCCAAGTACCCGATTTAGGACATATTGCTATTAAACATTTTAAGAGTTCCTGAGATCGTTTGGCATATAAGCATGCATGCCCAACCGCATTATCAAGTGGTTTCTCTATCTTATCCTTTTCTACAATCTCATGGAGACATTCTAGACTATCCTTAAGGTACGAGAAATATGTTTCATATGCAAGTTCATTATTCCTAAGATGAGGGGGAATATATTTCACAGTCATAGCATATTTAGTACAAGCCGTCGCCTTTGGTGCAACATTCTCACCACTGGTGATTGACATTTTCCCTTTACACGACTCTTGATTCTCAATTTCTTTTGCAAAGAAGTTACCTTTTCATTGTTCTTGTCACGAGTGACCTTAATTGATTCATATAACTCTTTGAAATGAAGTTTAACCTTTTCGTTTTCTGCTAGAAAGCATTCATTTTCATGTTTCAATACATTAATGATGTTTTGAAGATGGAAATTTAGAGAATTCTAAGAATCTAAAGGAGGAGGCATATGGGAGCCAGTCACTCCATTCTTTTCACCCTTCAGATGGGAAATTTGGGATTTCAACCTTTTGATCGTGTTACAATGAGCTCGAATTTGTTCATCACGTTTGCTTATTTCAAAAACTGCATCAAACTCAGGAGCATCCGAAGATGTCTTGGCATTTGAGGTTTTAACATTTTCTTTAAGATGTTGATATTTTAATTGTAAATCAAGATACTCAACTTCCAATTTAGAAAAATGTCTGACCATGTTATCATGATCATCCCTTTCGATTTTCTCATGCAATTTTGAATTCTTAGTTTCAAGCTCATTGACACAATCTTGAGAGACTTTCAGAGTGTAGGATCTTAAATATTATGTTGTTTGATGATTCGGGTGGCCTTGGATGATGGAAATACATGTTAGCCATTTAGAGAGAGAAAGATAAGAGATGGGTGTTCTTGTTAGAGTGTTGCTTTACAAAAAATGAAAGGTTAGATCGAGAAGCACCACCCCTTCCAAGGATGGAAGGGGTATTTATAGTTACAAATACTACGTCCTCCTATCGGACTGTGGATCAGGCATACAGTGGGTAAAGACCCGTCCTTCCTCCACGGTGTTACATTAAACTAAACTATGCTACAAACTAACTAATTAACTACTGAATAATGTAACAAACGATATGTCTACGAGCTAACTTATGCTAGATAATATTTGGGGTGACCGACACTTTACTTATGGAATTTCCAATTCCTAACAATCTCCCCCTAAGGGAGGTCACCCCATGTTTTACATTTTGAATCCTAGCACTCTATTTAATCTTCAGTCTTGAGCTCGTAGACTTTAATTCTTCAACTTCCGCGTCTTTGTACTTTAGCAAAGGACTCTTCAAAATACGATTACTTTGTACTTTAAGTGGAGGCCTTTAACTGATCCACATGTTTGATGATCTTCGAGCTTACTTTGAGATCATCACCATAAATCTCTGGATCACCCTTTGTTGTGTTGCCATCATGTGATGTTGTGACTTTTGGACCGACATGCTCACACTTTTGAATCATGACATCTTTTCATTAGAGTAGCGGAAGCTTTCCGGTTGATGATATTTGCAGTAGCGTAGCAGAAGCATGGTTTGAAAATATCTGAGCCAGTTGATGAAGATATGCACAAGTCATGATTTCTTTAATTAAATGTGGATGTTTGTGAGCATGTGGCTTTGGATTGACTTCTCAATTCTCGGTCACTGCAACCGTCCAAATGTACCTGCAAACAACAGTTAGCAATCAAACACACGAAAGTGTCTTTGATCACTTTCGTTGAATTGAGGTACACGGCCCACGGTTCCCCGTTGATCAGTACAAGTACTGCCTGTGATCGGTATAATTCTGAAGAATCTCCTTGACGGGTTTCCGCTGTTCTAGTGTTCACAAACCGAACGTCTCAAAGAATACAACAGTGAGTGAACCAGCGAATTGAGATTCACTGATTGATGAAAAATTGATTTGAAAAACAATCGTGTATTGCTTGAAGAAAGAGTTTTGCAATACGGTGAAGGTTTTATGAGAAAGATCAATTTTCAACCAAAATACTTTTTGTATTAGAAAATGAGTACACATTCGATGTGCTAGAGAAAAGAAGATTTGCACATCGAACGGTTTTTCCAAAAGTATTCGTCAATTCATTTCCTGGACCAAGGTTGATTCAAGAGTGAATCTCCCCATTGTTTCTATCCAGTTGTCACAAGCTTGATCTTTTGGAAAAGATCTCACATGTCACCCACCAAGAGCTTGTTTGATGTTGGCTCTAGAAGGATTTCCATCTTCAGCATAAATACTTTTACATATCACTCGGATGTTCTGGCAATACCGCAAGGATAATGCGAAGGACTCTTAAAATATATTCTTACTTTCCACATTGTGTGAAACATCAAGTCTTCATTAATTTTGTGTCCTAATGAGATATTGTGGATGATCTCTTGGCTCTAGACTCAATAGTGCACATTTGGTTCCTATGCCGGAGACTAGGGAGAGGGTCTCCTTCTTCAATATCAACAATCTCTAAGAGAAAGTCGATAGATTATGTAGGTTCCCCGTGAGAATGAAACAAGCCCTTTTAAGAGGAACTTGAGTAGCTTGGGAAGTTAAGTGCAGTGCGTCACTGGTTCCATGATGTCTTGTCTTCAATACCAGTGTTACCTTAGTAACCACCAGTAGCATATGTATTGAACCCGGTTACTGCCCTAAGGTTGAATTATTGGAGGGCTATTTCTTTTCACCCTTTTTCACATTCATTTCTTTTTCATTCTTCAACCCCTTAAGTGCTTACCGAGACTTCATAACTAGAACCTTGTTTGGTTTATTCCAGTTCTAGCTCTATCTCAGTCCGCACTCTTCCCATATCTCACTTCTCTCCTTTTTTTCATCATACCTAAGGACTCTACACTATCTAGTGGATTGTCCCTTGGTAGATCCCTCCGGCTCTGGCGGGATCGTGGGAACGAATACCTAACCTAACCATCCTTATAACACCATGAATAAAGTAAATTGGCCGGTCTTTTGGTATTGTTCATTCCTTCTCGAAACCAATTAAAAAATCATTTGGAAAATCAGTCAAGGTACTTGTGATATAATATCAAAACATTTTGTACCTTAACTGTTTTGATCATTTAGAAATGCTCCCCCTCAACATGTGCATATGATTTTGAAATTGTTTAGCACATGGAGACAAGAGTTCTTTGAAATAATTTCGTGATCACAATTTTCTTTTAAAAAGCCATTTGATTTTCTTTGGTAAATTCTCCCCCTCAATATGTGAATATGATATTTGAAATCATTTTATCACATAGAGGAAAGAGTTCATTTGAAGTACATCCACGATCACAAAATCCATTAAGAAACCATTTAGAAAATCAATCAAGGTACTTATGTTAAAACATAGAAATTATTGTACCTTGAAAGTTTATTTTCTTTTTGAAATGCTCCCTCAATATGTGCTTCGAGATTCGAAAGCGTTTAGCACATATGGGAGAGCATCATGCACTTTTGAATCAAGTCAATTATCATTTATCAGATTTCATTATTAAATAAAAATTCTCCCCGATCAAAAATATCAAACCCTTTGAGATTTTGGATCCCAAGTGATTTAATAAGGTTTAGAAAACATAGGAGAATATGTGCTGCGGTTTAAATACTCATCGGTTTTGGTTAAATGCTCCCCTCAACATGTGCATCATGTATTTGAAATCGTTTGGCACATGGAGGCAGGAGTGCCTTTAAAGGGCTAAAACAAATTTGAGATTTAAATCACTATCTCTCCCCCGATCAAAAATTTCAAACCTCTTGAGATTTGTGATCCCAGTTGATTTAAATCATTTAGAAAATTTTGGGGAAAGACGTGGCAAAATTTAATTTTGAAAAATGACCGATAAGGATCAATTTAAGACATTAGAGATTGTTAGTGTCAGGTATGATAGTTTTAAGAGATCTTTAAGTAAAATAAAAAAATTTCACAATCAAACAAGAATAGAAAAAATTTCATTTTGTAAGATCTTTGGGTTTTAAAGAAAATCATACCATGACATAACATTAAATCTTTAGATCACCACTTATTTTTTACAAACCGGACTTTTATGAAGAAATATCGTTTGAAAATACTTTATTTTAAATCACTCTCCCCTCAATCGATGACCGTAGTCGATGATTGAGTGACTTAAATTTTGATAAAATGAAGTCCGGTGATTTTCAAAAATAAGTCCAATTTATTTTCAAAACCAATATTTTCCCATTTTTCAAAACAATATTATATAAAATTGTTTAAAAAATGATATCATCACAATTATCCTGCACAAAGATACGTTAGGTAGTTGAGCTGCTTTTGTTGTTGTTGCTGTAGGTTTGGAAGAAAACCATCTGCATGATGTGAGACCTCTTACGTTGCACATTTCATGCCAACTTTCCATAGAAGTCAAATTAAGCTCCGTTTCTTCATTTGTCAACCCAAGATATAGTTACCCTTTCCTTTCGGCATCCAATCATCTTCAATTGTGGGATCCGGATCGGGAACATTCATTTATACCAATATACCAAATGTACGTTAGTAGACATACAAACAAATATATGGTGGTCGACATCACCCAAACAGCAATCGACTAATAAAAGTCAATCCAACATAACAATCAGTTCATATAAGATATGGGATTTATGTGTTCATCAAACTCTAATCATCTAATCCTAACAATCATATCCTAGGCACCTAGTCCTTCAACATAGGTTAACTTGTTTTACATTTAAGTATATAGTATAGTTAGATAAGCTCGTTAGATGATAAAGATTTGAAATCATTCTCCCCCTCAATCAGTGACTCATTTCATAAAAAAAATTAAAAGCGTTAAAGTCATTGATTGAGTTTGCAAATTTTATAAAAACTCTGAATCTGATTGTTTTTAAAGCAACTCATTTAGCACCATTTTGTTAAAACAAATATTTTTCTGAAGAATTTTTGAAGGAAAAATATTTGAGTAGGAACAGCAGTCCTTCGACATACTTTCCTCATTTGTTTTAGGATAAGTGCACGAAATTTTTGAAAATTGGTTTAGCGCAACACTTTCCTTCCTTGAAGAGCGGGTTGCTATCTGAAATAATAGCAAACCATAGTTTTAAGCATGGGTTACAGTCTGAAATAACTGCAAGCCATATTTTGAGACATGTTTTGAAAAGAATATTTACACCTCCTGCTCGAACTTCATCTATGGTCCCATGCCATTATTAAATGACATTTTTATGACCGTAGATGTTATCGATACCAGAAGACATGTCTTTAGAAAACGTATTTTTTGTATTTTTAAATTTTCTGATTTTTATGGGTTTTTGAAATTTTATATTTTTCTATTTTGTTTTGCTAGTTTTATATTTTTGTATTTTATTTTTCTGATAAATATATACAAAGATAGAGAGGATGATATAGTTTAAGAAGATGATGATACGATGCGAGATAAGGATATCGAGTGACCACGTCGTAGAAGATAGAATTCGTCATCTCTTAAACTTCCACCACCAAAGCTTCGAGGCTCAGAATAGAAGATAGAACATGAGCCTTTGAGAAAGAGAGACTTTGGCAGCTTCCCCCCAAACCGAAAATCCATTAGATGAGCAGATTCGAAGCTCTATTTCAAGCTTGCCTTAGCAAGGTGCACAGAGAAGCACACCATTATCATAAATCATTGCTCCTTTTAAGAACGATAATCGAGATTCTCCATTCGGGGTTATATCATCAAGAAGAAGAACAGCAACGTATCATCACACATTTGAATACCTCTTCTCAAATTCCATTCCACTGAAGTTTGAAGCAATCCATACCAAAAATTTGTCAAGAGACCACATTCCCCCAAGTAGATGAATTGATGCAGTCAGTCTCTTAGACTAGAGCTCACGAACCCAAATACACATATACCTAAAGACATAGAAACTTATACCATCGAAGTAGCAGATTAAGTCCGATAGCCAAAGAATAACCCCGATGTATACTTTTCTCTCCTCTGATGATCGTGTATGAAGCTCAAGAACGAACACGAATGCCCAAAGAAAGAATAACCGATAACACTGAAGAAGCGGTCGAATCAGCGATTGTCTCTGCGGATGACTATCTCTGATGATGTCAACTCGGAATAAGTGATTATATCTTTGAATCATTGATTAAGCACTCAAATGAAACATTGGCGCCCCCAATGTACACAAATCTCTCTCCCCTGATGATTGCAATAACATCGAAATCATCACACACTTGTGTACCTCTTTATCTTCAGAAACTTTCTCTTACATCACTTCCCCCACGTAGTTGGAATAATAACACTAAAAGCCTTGATGAGTAAAACCTTGAGTTTCTCTGCGGTCATGACATTTGTCTTCTCGGGATATCTTCAATCACTTAAAAGAATTAAGTTCATCAAGTTTACTCGCGTTTAGATGCGTGTCTCCTTCCCCCTTGCTGGTTTTGATACTTCAGAATCAACAACATATTGTACGCCCATAACCTCGAAATCTTTTGAGAAGAACACTTGAAGACTTGTGAGAATCAACTTGCTGAAGTAGAATGTGAGCAAGTCTAATTAGGGATTGAATCTGACTTTTCACTCTCCCCCAATTAGTGCTCTCCCCTAAACCGAAAATCTGTTTGATAAATGCCCAGATTAAGAAGAAGTCTTTAGATAATCAAATGCAACTCGTCTTTAGTTTTCTAACATGTAGCAGAAAATGTAGAACCGACTGTATACTCGACCTTCTTCAAGATTGTCCAATTGGGGAATAGAAAGTCAACATCTTCAACTCACCAAATGCATTCCCGTTAACTTTGAAATAGCAAACACCCTTAACTAAAATCCCTCCCAATCAAACAAGAACAGAAAGATGTTCATTAAGGAAATCAGCCCCGAACTGGAAGCACTTTGTCATTAAACTTATAGCAGCTTGTGAAGATGTCAACCAACGGCTCTAAGGAGAAACTCCATGTAAAGATGTCCTAATAAGAAGAAGCTCGGTTCTTACATGTGTTAGGAGCCGTTTGACCATTTATTCTCATATAACTCAACATACAGCAGTTTCACACTTCTTCTCCACCTCAAGAATTGCATACGGAGTTGCCATTCTTGATTGAATAAGTGAATATCTTCATAATGTAGTCTCTTCACACTTCTCCCCTTCAAAGGTAGCATATGATGTCGCCATCTTCATTATGATTGAGCAATTGGAATAAGAAGACAATCAACAGTAGTCCGGTTCACTTGATAACTGAAAGCGCGTGGAAAAAGCATGAAGCATGTTGATGAGAATGGTCATAATTGAGAAGATTTCTCTTCTTCAGAAGATAAAGCACACTGAAACGTACACTTTTATTTTCTTTAGAGTGCGAGGCTTGAACTGTTGTGTTCAAACGTCATAAGAAGATTTCTCTTCTTTTAAAGATAAGCGCCTTGAATCATACACTTTTCTTTCTTTAGAGAACGGCGCTTGAACTGTTGTGTTCAAACGTCATAATCTCTCTCTTTTCAATCTCTCTTGGCAAACTTGTACTCAACCCCATTATCATTCAAGAGGCTCTTTGTAGTGACGGTGATGGAGAAAACCCAATATGATAAATTTGACCCTGAAGTAAACTAACCAGAACTCGTGAATTAAACTTGAAAAAATGTAACAAAGTGCGGTGCCGATTTCCATTAGCATCTCTAAGTACTCTATACTCTTCAACCAACCAACCATCAAGTATAAGACGTACATCACCTCTTGAAAATCCACAATTGAATGTGACACTGACCACTACAACGTAACTCCTTAAAGTGATAGTTATTTTGTGGTGATAAGAGCCCAATTCCCCCAAGTGTTAAAAGAAAAGGAAGAAGCCACCCAACAATAACTAGATTTCCAAGTCTTCGTTTTTGATAATAAGCTTGAACAAGGATCTTGAAGAATGTTCATCCAACCATCCCCGATACCTTCAGATACTAAGTACACTCGCCCGTGATATTTCGCTTCACCCTCAAATAAATAATAGTGAATTAACGCCGTTGTCACATCTTTTGGTTAAAAGCTCAAATCTAGCCTCCTTTGACGTTTTAAGTGAACTATGATAATGGTTTCCATCCCGACCATGGTTAAAAGCACATAACCCCGTAAAACCATGTAATAACCAAATTGCCATGATGAATATCCAAACACACATCCAATTCATGAAGTACACCCTTTTATCCCTTTTTCGAAGTAGAAACCATAGTACCAGCATCAGAAAAGATCCCAAAATACACTTTCCTCTCTCCAGGATGGTTCCATCATCACGGGATTTTACAATTCTATGGTTTAAACCGAGAAATAGTTTCTTTCGCGGGATTTTAGAAAACCAAGAATAAACCGTAAAATAGATCTGGAAATGCACTTTACAATTACCAGGATGTTTCCATTGTTACGGGATTTTACAAGTCTATGATTTAAACCGAGAAATAGATTATTTCGCGGGATTTTACAAAATCAAGACTAAACCGTAAACAATATCAGCTTGAATATTTTATGACAACTTTGGTTTCGGTGAATTTCTGTTTTAGGGGAACATGCAGTGGTTCATCAACGGTTCATTATCCAACATCAACAATATCATCAACCATCCAATAAACACTTAGGTAAACACATCATTCACGCATTCTCACTGGCTGTGGTGACAACATGGTGAAGTAAACCCGATATGCCAAACTTGATCATGAAGTGAACTTCTCCAGATTTGTTACTTAAACTTGTACCGCTCATGTATACCAAATATTAAAAAATTGTATCCAAATTTTTGTAAATACAAAGAAATTCGGATATCCTAATTAACAGTCCATGTCATCTTAAGATCCATCAGCCATTCCAATTACACGCAGCCCATTCCATTGAATAGAAAATCTCAGTACATCCCTAATATACTTATTTCGGATCAAGCCCAGTACAAGACTTGATTATTCATGCCAGCCCATCCGATCCACACACATTGTATAACCGGTATTAAAGAGATTGGTACCCTAATTATTCTCATATTATCAAACCCTAAACTCACATTGAGAAAGAGAGAAAAAAAAACGCCTACCACACTATTTTCTCTCACCAAACGATTTATCACAACACCAAATCTTGAAGAAAAAAATAAACGTATCTCATCTATCAACACCAGATCTAATTCGCATCTCAATCAAACATCAACAGATCATGAATTTCACAACGACATATCATTTCTTTTATTATACCCCCTTAAACGAAACACATAACAACATGTATTTTTTTTTCTCGAAACATGTTCCTGTGACGAAGAAAATATCAAAACCCACCTTTACTTTTATGAATACTGCTTAAGACTAATCAAGATAGCATCTTGAAGGCTTCAAGGTCCTATAGGGGTCTCGGGTAGGTTTGAATGTGTTGAGTTTCGTTTTTATTTTTGATGTGTCATTAAACGAACCAAAGTAAGGAAATAGCATGGTTGTTATGTTTCTTTTCTTTATTATTCGGATATTAACAAGATGATGTAGATGATGATGATGATTCAAGTAAAAAATCTTTAAAAGATTTAAAAAAAATTGAACCACTTCTGAGATCTCAAGAGTTTCTGTTTTCGTTTTTTTGTTGTAAGAGTCTTGAATAAGAGATAGGATAGATGAAATGTAGTAGTATTCGAGTGTGTTCAGTTTTGATTAAAGACTGATGATGTTGATTGAATACTGAGGTCGAGTTTGAGTTTGGTATATTGGTATTTTGTGGTCGTGTATTTTGGTATTGGTCGTATGTTGTTGAGGTCGTGGTCAATTTAGGATTCATCTACTTCATCTCTTGAGACAAGTCGCTAGCTGAGACAAGTCGCTAGCTGAGACAAGTCGCTAGCAGAGACAAGTCGCTACTGCAGTTGACTCAATAGTCAACTCGCTTTGTGTTTACACAAGTCGCTACACTGTAAATACATTGAATTTGGACACCTGAGACAACTCGCTTACATGAAAAACAGCAAGATTTGACCATTTTAATTTTTCCGACCATGTTTTCCGACCACCTTGATAATAAACCCAGAAACACATCATAAAAACTGCTTCTTATGACAGTTTGACCATGAATATAGACCAGATTAACCACAAATAATTTCACGGATATAAAAATTGGTACAAAAAGATAGTCTCAAAGTTACTGTTTGGACATGTGACACAAAAACAGATTTTTCAAATACAAGCACATGACTTTTTGACCAAAAGGATACTAAAACCATGTTTAGAACTGTTAATCATAACAGTACTCGGAAAAAAAAATTTTCTGACCATCAAAAAGTACCAAAACAGTTATAACAAGAATCAAAAGACCACAATAAATCACCACAACACAATAACCTTGGCTCTGGTACCATTTGTAGGATCGTAAATATTATGTTGTTTAATGATTCGGGTGGTCTTGGATGATGGAAATACACGTTAGCCATTTAGAGAGAGAAAGATAAGAGATGGGTGTTCTTGTTAGAGAGTTGCTTTACAAAAATGAAAGGTTAGATTCTGAAAAGCACCACCCCTTCCAAGGATGGAAGGGGTATTTATAGTTACAAACAATACACCCTCCTCACGGGCTGTGGATCAGGCATATAGTTGGTAAAGACCCGTCCTTCCTCCACGGTGTTACACTAAACTAAACTACGCTACAAACTAACTAATTAACTACTAAATAATGTAAATAACGACACGTCTACGAGCTAACATATGCTAGACCATACTTGGGGTGACCGACACTTTAACATAGAATTTCCAATTCCTAACAATCTCCCCCATGATGGTTTCGAACTTTCGGAAGCATCATAACGTGTACGACCATTTGCACGAGAAGTTCTTGTCATAAGCAAACATCTTGAAAAATCATGACTGGCGCTGACGCTGACGAAGATTTTGCTTAGACTGTGAAGTATCTTTGACAATTTGTGGCGTCGAATATCCCATGGGAATTGCTGAAATTGAACCTCCATTGATTCATCGGCCAATAGTAATGACCACATATGGAGATAACGTATCTTCAATTTCGTATCAATAATACTGTATAAAAACCCCGTAGTCATTTTTCACTTTTTCGCTCAAGCCGTGAAATTATGTATCCACTCGTGAAAATATTTTCTAACCAAAAATACCACTCTTATCAAAATTGTATCCAAAATTCTTTCAAAAATTTCGTATAACAGATTTTCACTTTAAGCTCATATGTATGAGTGATCCATCAAACATATATATCAACTATACATAGTCCAAATTAAGATTGCACATCAATCAGCCTAATCCATTCAATAAACCGGTTAGTGGCCCAAAAGCCCACGACCCACAAAAAAAAAGAACCCGATCCATGTATAGGTTATATTAAAACCGGTTATAAACCTTCTCCAACCCTAATTATTCTCACTTATCATTTAACCTAAAACACTCTAACATTTTCTCAGCCACCCAATATTCACATCTCTCAAATTTGCTCTTAACTTTAAAATCAAAACTCATCTCATCAATCTATCATCAATCAAAACCGAATACACCCAATTAGATTATCACATGAAAACCAATCCGTATCTTGATCAATTCCGTTTTCACTACCATACGAATCAAGAAACTAATTGACAAGCTTCAAGATCCAAGGGGTCTCAGGTAGGAACGGCATATGTTATTTTCATTAAAGATGTGTTTGAGTTTATATTTTTGAAACGAAGTTAAGAAAAGAAGATACCGATTGTTATCATTCTTTTCTTTTGATTCGTATATTAATATTGAAGTATGAGCTTCAAAAATGGATCGATGAACATTGTTTCATTTGTAGGACCTTTAAAAGTCTTGATATACCAGTGAGTTGCACAAACAAATTAACCTGAGATCTTGCAAATATTGCTTTTAAGTACGAGTCTTGAATGAATGAGTGTTGAGAGGGTCATGGCATGAGTTTAGAGTAGGATTTGATTGTTGTTTGTTGAGATTTTCATTTGGACTGAGGATGTAGTTGTTAACTGAGGTCAACGAATGGTGTTTTGTATTTTGGTTTGGTCAAAAGGTCTTTCTTCATCTTTTCTTTTTATCTTCAGACAAGTCGCTACATGTAGACACAAGTCGCTACATGTAGACACAAGTCGCTACTTGTAGACACAAGTAGCTACTTGTAGACACAAGTCGCTATAGATTTACGGACAAGTCGCTACTTGACCTGATATAGACAAGTCGCTATGACTTGTAAATACAAGTCGCTTTGAACAATTTTGACTAAACTCGCTTTTGGTTTTTGGTTAACAACTCGCTTGCTGAAACGTTCCTAGTAAGTAGGATCTGGACAAATCACTATAAATTTTCTTTGACTTTTTTCGGCGAGTTATTCCGACCATAAAAACCGTTCATCATCAAAGTTACCCAGAAAAATGCATATGAAATGCTTCTTTGACCCGTTTTGACCATAAAACTGCATACCACTATACATGTAACCCGTTTGACCACTGTTTGACTACGATAATCATACCACACTTGTTTAATGGATATAAATTGGTACAAAAAAATAGTCTAAAGAATTATATATGTGAGAGAACCTTTTTGGACAAAGTTTTGACACATACCAGATATTGCAAACTAGACAAAGCAAGACATTTTAACCAAGAAAGGATACATACTACTTGTTAAAAACTGTTTTCAGAAGAAGTAAGCCAAAAAATATTTTTCCGACCATTACCATGATATAAAACCAGTTTTAACAATAACCAAAAACCACCATAACCATGATACTAAACCACACAAATCAACACAACACAATAACCATGGCTCTTGATACCATTTGTAGGATCTTAAATATTATGTTGTTTGATGATTCGGGTGGCCTTGGATGATGGAAATACATGTTAGCCATTTAGAGAGAGAAAGATAAGAGATGGGTGTTCTTGTTAGAGAGTTTCTTTATAAAAAATGAAAGGTTAGATTGAGAAGCACCACCCCTTCCAATGATGGAAGGGGTATTTATAGTTACAAATACTACGTCCTCCTATCGGACTGTGGATCAGGCATACAGTGGGTAAAGACCCGTCCTTCCTCCACGGTGTTACACTAAACTAAACTACGCTACAAACTAACTAATTAACTACTGAATAATGTAACAAACGATATGTCTACGAGCTAACTTATGATAGATAATATTTGGGGTGACCGACACTTTACTTATGGAATTTCCAATTCCTAACACAGAGCAACAGATAATTCATGAAATTGAGAAGCAGTAATAGAATAATTTGTAACAGTGTAAAACACATCTTGAGCACTACATCTAGAAATCAAATTATCATTTAAGATATGAAGATTCTTTCTCTCAATCTCATTACTTTTAAGCTCACATTTATAATCTTTAACTTCATTTCCCATTTCATTAAAAATCCTTTTCATTTCCTTAATATCTATATCTATGGCCTTTTGAAGACTCTTAAATTGTTCTTTTAGTTGTTTAAAGAAAGTCATGACCTCAGTTAAATAACATTCTTTTGTTTGCTCAAAACCCCTTTCCCCTTCAGTGAATCCTGTTGGAGTGATTATCTTCTTACATGTTTTCTCAAAGTTAATGAATAGTTGGTAAACCACATATAAACTGACTAAGGTTTTGCTTTGAGTGGGAAGAGTTCTAGCTACTAAATGCATTGGTGTATTGGGTGGATACACAGTAGCTGGAGGCAATTTCCTAAGGGGAGGATTCTTTTCAACCAGATCAACAGTTTTTTTCTTATCCATATATTTCTTTCAAAACACTTGTTCAGGGGTCAATTTAGTCTGAGGTCTAAACTTATTAAAGGCAATCCAGTTTTCCTTAGCATAATTCGGAGTTTTAAATGTAATATTATACTCTTTAAACCAAGGATCTTTTAGTTTCTTTTCCATTTTCTCTCTAGAGGCATCTTCTAATTCTCTATCCTCTTCAGTGCTCTCTACACACGTAGGCTTTTGTCTAGGCTTAAGGATTTCATTGCCATCATAGATCACCTTTTGAGCAACTTTTGCTTTCTTACCATACTCAGGATTGGGTTCCTCTACAAGGTTAGTACTATGCTTAGTGATCATGTGAGCAGTATAAATAGTGTTTCCTTGTACGTACAACTTGTTTTCAAGTTTGTTTTTCAAAGTTTTGAGGTTAGAAAAATCATTTAAAAGTTTTGATTCCATAGCATTGAATTCTTGTTTAAGCACTTTTACATTTTCTTGAAGATCTTTCTTTTGCTTAAAAGTTTTATTAAGTTTTTCTTGTAAGGAATTTAACTCTTGTTTTAATACTTCTTCCCTAAAATTACTTTTTTCTTATGAGTGTACGCATTTGGTTATCCATCTCCTGCTCACGGGTGGTCAATTCAAACTTAGCACGCTGTTCATATATGACAACTTGTTCCTTATAGGCATTTAGTTCAGTGGTCGTGGAATCATCAGGTGCATATTCAGTGTATTCATCAAATATACATTCATCATTGACAGCAGAAGATACATCACTTGGTACAATTACACTTTCATCTTGCTTCAAATATGGATCATATGGGACAATATTTCTACTACCCATATTTTCAATATCTGATTCAATGATTTCCGTTAATTATACTTTGCTGTGAATCTTTTGCACATCAACCACATCGTATAGTTTTAATACCTCTGATATGATGGATTCCTTGGAGGGACTGGCTTGTTGAGGTGGAGAGATCATTGGTGTGATGTTAGCCATAAAGATGGTTTGTGCGTTGGTTCATCATCAACATCAGAGTCAAATGCATCACAATCTGCAACTTGAAAGACATTGGGATTGTTCTGGGCCACACCATGCACTGGTTGTTCATCCACATCTGCATCATAAGTTTTGGCATTTCCCTCTGCAAGAAACAACAACCCTTCCTCATCCAACAATGCTTCATTGTCTTGAGCTTGCACCAGTAGCATCTTATCCCTGAAGTACTCTGAATACTGTGGATGTTTTGGTTGAGTACAGTTCCTAGCAATGTGTCCTTCCCCTCAACAGTTGTAACACTTGATTGGCTTTCCTTGACCCTGAACCGCAATCCTTCCTCGATTCAAATTACCCACATAACCAGCTCCAGCTCCTACATTCCCATAACCAGTTCCAGCACCTGCATTCCCATAACCAGGTCCAACACCTACATTCCCTTGTTCTTTAGGTGGTAGATAAGCATTCTTCCTTCCTTGCACGTTTTGCACTACAACCCTTCCATCTTTAACAGTAGCATGATTTTGTAGATTAGATGCAGTTCTGAGATGATTGTTGGTGTGGGGAGTGAGGTTTAAGTTTTGCTAAACCATTAGGGCCAGTTGATTTGCAAAGTGTTCCATGAACATGTCTGATGGCTTGTAACCTGGATCAGGAATGAGTTTGTGATTTACCATCCCCAGTTGGTATGACTTGTGATGCTTTGGTGCTTATTCCCATATTTGTGAAGAATGCAGTTGAATCATTTGAAGAGCTTGCAGCGGCATCATTAGTGTTGAACTTTTCCATGATCATACGTTCAAATGCAACATGCTTCTCATGTTGGATTAAGTAAGCATACAGTTGCTCATAATTGGTGTGCCTAAGTCCTTTGTTCAATTTGACAGCAGTAACAAATTTGTGCCATTCAGGATTCATGTTGTTTACGAACTTGGAATTGAAATGAATATTTGGCATTGTCATCTTGATATTCCTCATATCATTCACAAGCTTGTGGAATCTCACATAATATTCAGTAACACTTTCCCCTGGGTTCATTTTAAAGTTCTCAAAGTCATCATACAACTGAGATTCTCTATCTTCCTTAGTTAGTTCCGAACCAGAGAGAAGCATCTTGACATTATCCCAGACAGCCTTGGCTTTAGTGTTGTGATTGATCAGTTTGTAAATGTCTTTTGGCAAACCTTGAAGTATGATGTTTGAGGCTCTAATGTCAGCATCATATCTCTTATCTCCTTATCATCAAGCTCATCATACATTCTTGGTCTATCCAACCCTAACGTAACATTTCCATCAGTTCTAGTTTCAAGAATATCCCTGGTAGTTCCAATTTGAAATGGTCCTTCATCAATTGATTTAAGGATGTTAACACGATTCTATTTTCCTAAGTAATACAATTTGATTCTTTGAGCCCAAGAGTCATAATCGGTTCTATCAAGCATGGGAGGACGAGTATCGAATCCTGCAGCTTGAACGTTATCAGCAACGGAAGAAGTGATTGTAGACATGATTCCTAAGTACACGGGATTTTACTACTCTTTGATTAAGCCTAAAAATAGATTCTTTCATAGGATTTTACTAAATCAAGAGAAAACCGCAAAACTTATCATGAAGAAATGACAAGTCTCAAGAGACAAAACGCACAACTGACAAATCACTTAACACAAATCGCTTCAACAAACCGCTGGATCAAACCGCTTAGAGTCAAACCACTGGATCAAATCTCTTCAACAAACCACTGGATCAAACCGCTTCAACAAACCGCTGGATCAAAATGATGTCAATACAAATCGCTTCTGTTAAAACGCTTTGTGACAAGTCGCTTAAGTGTCAAACCGCTTAAGTGTCCAACCACTTAAGTGACAAACCGCAAGGGAACAAAAGTACTTCCACTACTTTGTCCTTTTTGTCTCTTTGTCTCAACATACAAACCGCTTAGGGATCAAACCGCTTCCAAGAAACAGGTCAAATCGCATAAAACACGTATCAAACTGCTTCAAAGAAATTAACTCCGAGGGGCAAATTGCTTATATGAAAAAATTAAAAAACTAAACTTTTTCAATCCAAAACACTATAACCAAGATGATTGAGGCCTTCCAAACCAAAACCTAAACACTTATGATGATTCTAAACACAAAAGTACTATCAAAATTCAAATTTTAACACTAAAAATGATCCAAATGATGAAAACTACTCAAGGCTCATTCAAACCCAAAAACCTATGAAAACCACTAAGAATCCAAGAACATGTAAGGTAGATGATCAAACCATGGCTCTTGATACCATTTGTAGCATATTGGTTTTCACAAACACATATTCATAAGACATAAGGGTCGAATGAGATTAGGTTTTAGAGAGAGAAAGTGAAGAGAGTTGGGAACTTTAGTGAGATAAAGAAAAATGTATACTGAAAGCTCCAACCCTTTGCCTTGCAAGGCAAAGGGTATTTATAGGTTCTTACATGACACGCCACCTACGGGCTGTGGATCAGGCATACAGTGGGTAAAGAGCCGTTCGTCCTCCACGTTGTTACATAACTAACTACTAGCTATCACTAAATAACTACGACTACGAGCTTTCTAACGAATACATATACTTGAGGTGACCGAGTCTTTAACTACCGGATTTTCTAAATCCCAACAACCGGTCATCCAAAGTTCAAGTTTCAAGGCTAAGGAACCGGATCATGAGAGATAAAAGAAAGCACGTGGACCAATCCATTGAGCAACGGTTAATTTCACTGTCTCCGCCAACCACCCAACACCTCTCTCTGAATCACCTAGCCGTGAACAAAATCCCAATTCTGTATGACGCTGTTGATCCCAGTTGAGCAAACGATCTTATATAGAAGCTGACTTTGCGAATATAAACTATTAAACACTATGCAGAATCTAGTGCTTAATCTTAAGAAGAATAATGATGATTATCACTAAACACCTCAATATATTAATATACGAATACTCTAAATAGTATTAGGGTTAACAACCTTGAAGTGTATCGACTCTAGATATAACCAAAAAACTTATATCTAACTCTAACCTAAGACCTCCTTTTATAGGCTAAGGAGTCCTTTACAATATACATTACATATTCTACAAGATAACTATACTTACCATACTTATCTAAATACAAACCGTCCTACCCAAGACATTCTAGAATATTACATGTTAAACCGACACAATCATACTAGCAGTGGTATTATACATTAACAATGGTATAAGACTTCTACTAGCAGTTGTTTGTCTTGAGCAGTGGTTCCATTTCTTCTAGTAGTATCGATGTCTGGCGGTGGTTCCATACTTAGAGTAATTCTTGTCGTGAGAACCAAAACCCAACAATCCTCCCCTAAACTTGATATTTACAATCAAAATCATCAAGTTTCTTTTAAGCACATAATACCTTATTTGGAGGATGTATCCAAACACCTTTCAGCCTCTTCATTCTCTTTATCAAACTCAGATTCTTCATCAAATGCTTTTGATCTGTCTGCCATTCTTTTCTTTCTACCATGAGGCTTGTCTTTGATGGCCAAAGGAATTTCATAATCAGCAATCTTCTCAATCTTCCTCAGCAGTGGGTAAACAATTTGATGAGTTGATTTTGTACACTACAGATCAAGCTTAACTTCCAACATCTGTCTTCGCTCTTCATCAAAGGGTAATCTCACAACCAACATGTATATTTTCTCCTCGAAGTCTTGACAAACATGCACTCCACAACAAGCATACAAAGATCCACTCTTCAACCACACAATCTTCCCAACATTTATCTTCTAGTTGGGCTCAAACATGCACTTCAATGTTGTCCACATAGAACGAGACACAGTTCATGTAGGTCCAAGCTTACCACATCTAAAAGACATTACCTCCCATAGCTTCTCCAAATCACTTTTGATTAAAAAGAATAACATATAACTAAAAGTGCAGTACTGACTTTTAGATCCATGTCCTCTAGTAAGCTCAATAATGTCTCTTTCATCCACTGAGAAAATCCTCCAATCTATGATAGGGTGTTTAGATCTTAAAGGTGTTGGATTAATAGGATCTTTAGGTATTTATCACTTACCACAATATACTGATCCAATCTCTCTTCATCATCCACCTTTTGTCTTTTTGAACTTGACTCCTCCATCACAAATCCTGTTCTGTTTTGTCCATTCTTTATCATCTCATGTTCCTTTTCAGAATTCATAGGGATGAAATCATCAAACCTTCTTTTGCAAATGCTGTATAGCTCCTCAACTTTCTCATAAGAATAGCTCTTCAAATTCACAGTTTTCATGTCCATGTGTTTGATAAACTTCATCATCTGATTCCTCTTCTGCTGCTTGGTTGGTGGTTTGTTCTTCTTTGCATGATAGGCTTTAATTGCATTTTCCTGTTTCATCTTCTTCATCATTTCAACCAGCAACTTAGACCTTGTATCTATGTCATATTGACCCCATTCTTCCATAGTCATCTCTCTCTGCATTTTCTCAGAAGCTTGAAGATAGCTCTGTTCCTTATCCCAATCTTCTATAGCTTTCTTAGAGGCTTCTTCTTGCTCTTCAATTTCCTTTTCTCTAGCAATTTCCTTAGCATTTAAATCTATTTGTAACTTTCTAGAAACTTCTTCATCAAAAGCTATTTGCTCCTCTCTACTTTCAAACTCCAAAGCTGGCTCTGCAATCCCTTTACCCTTTCCAATATCAGGTTTAGCAACTACTGATTTCTGCACAGGCTCACCAATCTTCAAACTCTTAGGAATAGGTTTAGGTGCAGGGATAGGTTGATATTGCTTTAGGTTAAGCAATCGTACAACAATCTCATTCTCAGCCTCCTTTGGTTTTGGTCTTGGTGTTATTGTGGTGGTTATAATTGTAGCAGTGGTTGCCTCTACAGTGGAAACATCTGAACTGGCAGTGGCTAGAATAATGCCAGCAGTGGTTACTACAACACTAGCAGTGGTTGCAGCAACACTGGCAGTGGTTACCTGCACCACTTCCTTCTCCTTATCTTCAACTACAACCTTTAAAGAATCATCCAACACTGCTTCTTTGCCATCTTTGTTAGCCACAAAATAACCTTCACCATTATCTCCACTATCCATATCCAAATCTACCAATGCCTCCCCTGAATTTGTATTCTCACTCATCCCCTGTTTGGATGCATCCTCCAAACTCTGATTTTCAGAGGAGCTTGCCTTCATACCCATCTTCTTCACTTTCACAATGCAGTGACCCTTGGCCTCCTTAGTCTCTCCAAAACACTTACCCTGTGCTTCAACCTCTTAATTGTACCAGCCTGAGAAGTTGTCAAATTTTGGAGACCAGTGATCTTTGATTCCATAGTTGTGCATCTATCTGTCAATTCCTGAATGAGTTTCATAGTATCCTCACCACTTCGACCTGTGTAACCTGGTCCGAGAGGTGGATCATTGGAATTGTTAGTATGTACAAAGGTATCAGCCGCCAAATCCTGGTGTTGTTCCAAACTACCCTCACCACTTCGAGCTGTGTGACTTGCTCCGAGAGGTGAATCATAGGATGTGTGTAACATGGCATCAGACCTAGCTTGAACATCCATGTCCCCAAGTTAGCGGTTGGTGGGGATCCCTCCACCTGTATTGAGCTCAAAAGAACTCTCCACATTAGGAGTTGCCATTAGTTGGGTCTTATGTTTCCCTTTGTCCTGCTCATCTTCTAAGCCTGAGGCAGTAGTGGAAGCCCTTCCAATCATGTCACTTACCACACCAGTGACAGCCTCATTTCCTATACCACTAGCACTAGCCTGAGGATGCTTAGTGCCCTTCTTCCTCCTACGGGTTACCAAAATTCTTTGGGGTTGGGAAGTTGAGGGTAAAGGTTCAGCAGTGGTTGTAGGTTGTGTTGTGGTAGCAGTGGAATCCTCAGCAGGGTTTTAGGTAGGTTGTGGATCAGGTACCTCTACATTCTTAGGGATATTTGGCAAGTTAAGCATATGTGGGAATAAAGCAGTGACAGTCCCTGAAAAATTCTTGTTCTTCTTTTTCATATGTGTAAACACTTTGGGGACCATATGCAACAAATCATACTTTCTTTGATGAGGTATGGGGTCTACTATATGACTCTCTACTAGCATATGTATGAATCTGGGATACAAGTAATATTTGCCTAGGTCTTTAACATGTTTTTGTAAAGCCTCAAATAGTATTTTTGACCAATTAAAAACTCCTTGTTGAGTGAGGCAAATAATAGCAGTAGCAATCTTTGAAGGGAACTCATCAAAACCAGTGGTCTTGCTACTTAGGAACATAAGAATGGTATGGATTAAGAACTTCCACTGTGGAGAAAACATACCTTTCTGAAACTTAAGACTATCACCTCTTCTCGCATACCCCATTTGCTCCAAACCAGCAAAAATCTCCTCATTCGACATATTAACCACTCCTTCAAAGATTCTGAAACTTCAACACAGTTCTGATCAACTCCTCTATAACCAAAATCTCCTGTTCATCAACCACTGCCCTAATAACTTCTACTCCATTCCTCTCTTCAAGCTCTGCTGTCCACCAAAATTGATGAATGTATGATTTGAGAATAACAGGTGCAACAGTCAATGCATAATGAATGGGGTTGTGTTTGATGAAGTCTATCATATCATGGAATCCTTCAGAATGTTCATTCTTAACCAAGTAGGCAACCAGGTTGCGGGTGGTGGAAAATTCAGTCGTCATTGTAAGGTTAGGGTTCGTGGAATGTGAGATTGTTGAAATTTAGTGTTATGAGTGATTAGGGTTTGTGATGAGCGCCAATTGAGATTGTTTGAAAGACCAATTAAATGATCGGCAGTGATTTGGAGAATATGTTAGGTCACTAGATTTACAACACAAGCTTAATAGAAAGAAATAGAGAGGAGAAGAGATCGGTTGAACAATAAACACACACACACACACACGTATAAATGTAGAAGGGTTAGGTAGGGTATGAAAGAGTAATTGAACAACCAACCTTCAAATGAAGGTTTACAAGAGTATTTATAGGAGGGAAGCTAGGGCAACACTCCTAGTCCCTTCCTTTCTCCTATGGGCTTGGGCCTAAGCTCATGGGCCTTCTACATAAGCTTAAGGCTAATAACAAACATAAAGGCCATAATTAAGCTACCTATTACATATGAGTAACTAACACTTGAATAAAGGTTTAGGAGTGATTCCAACAATCTCCCCTCAAGTGTTGGTGATGAAAAACGGTTAAGGCGTTGATGTAATAGTAGCTTTGACGTCTTCTGACATTCTTCTTTCTTGTGAAGAATTGCCTTGATTCGAACAATCTCCCGGTGTTAGAGATAGTTTTCTTTGAACAGTTATGCTTTGACGTCATCTTAAACTTTGTTCTTTGATCATTGTTATTTGTGATGAAAGTGATAGTATGTTGTTATGCATCAAGTGCACTTCTGCCAGGTGTTCATTTGCCAGGTGTCTCAGTCTTTCAACATGCTCACACTTTAACGTTGGATTATCTGATGAAGTTCTTTAAGTCTTTAACTTTATAGATTCTTTGATTTGACGAAGAATCATTCTAACTGTTGTGTTGCTTTTGGATAGAACTTCCATTAGTGATGATGTTGGCTTGAGCATGAGAAGAGTGCGCGCGTCATTCCGCCCAGAGCTTCCATAAGAAGTAAACATTAAAACGGTTAGTAATAGGCGGATTCCGGCACTTACAAGTTTGAACTTCGAGGTGTTGACAAAGATATGTAACACAACTCTAATTTACAAAGGCCGTCCGAATCGAGAGTCCCACAAGTGAGATAACGATGTACCAAAGTACACCTACGATTGAGATGAGTCGCGAGGTACACCGAAGCATCACCTCACGATGGAGACCGTTTGAGACCACTAAGCGCAATCCACGGGAGTTAGGCGACTTCTGTCGGAAACGTTTGATGTTGACCCTGGCAGGGAGTTTCCATTCAATCACGAGGATCACAAATGTGAACCTCTCATAGATGTTCTCGACAGTTAAGAAGAATGTGGGACTCGATAATGAACCACTGAAATTCTTATTGTTGAATGTCGATGATAAGTACCTAAGAGATCTTTTGATGAATCTGGCTCTAGACTCAATAGTGCATTTTGGTTTTCCGAGAGACTAGGGAGAGGGTCTCTTCTTCAATACCAGGCAATCTCTCTGGCCGATAGTTTCGTAGGGTTCCACTGTGAGAATTAAACAAGCTTGTTGAGAGAAACTTGAGTGGTTAAGAAGGTTTAGTGCATGCGTCACTGGGTCCATGATGACTTTAATCTTCAATACCGGTGTCATCTAGTGACAACCGGTAGCATATGAATTGAACCCGATTAATGCCCCTAAGTTGAATAATCTGGAGGGCTATTTCTTTTCACCCTTTTCTTTGCATTTCTTTTTAATTCTTCAACTCCTTCTTTCTCCGATTCTCAATCCTCCTTTTTATAATCATACCTAAGGACTTCTAAATTCTAACTATTTGTGGTGTCCTTGGGTAGATCCCTCCGGCTCTGGCGGATCATAGGACGGTTATTCCTAACCTTAGTCACCTTATAACTCCATGACTAACCTATGTTGCCATAAAACCATTTTGAAGAAAATCTCTCAAAGGGTTTGTAAATGAAAACATGTTTGAACCACTGTGATAGTTTTATCTTTTAGCGATACTCCCCTCCACATGTGCTTTAGAGTTTTGACGAAATGCATACGGTGAGGAAAAGAGCAGCACTTTTGAATTGATCGACTCAAGATAGACATTCCCCCGCGAGACACGGTTACGTGGCATAGTTAAAAGTTGCATTATCAGCTTTTAGGTGACAACTAACTCTAATAACTATCTTGAAGGTGTGAACAACCCCCAAAGGTTGTCAAACCCGTCAAGGTTCATGTCTACCAAGAGTTTCTCGAATGGCACATTCTACTGGACAAGTCCTGAGACACGTTTACATCACTAGCGAACTAGCTTGAAATTATTACCCGTCCCGGACAAGTCTTTTCAAGTTACTAACAGTTAAGATCTCGTCAATTCATGGGTAAAGTCTATAACACAAAGATTCATTTGCATTTACACAACATATTTCTTATCACGTATTTTCTCCCCCTCAAAAATGGCATATAAAATGTTATTTTTGAAAAGTTGAGAATAAATATGACTTTTTCGAGTGTTGCGGAAAATGACCGTGAACAATTAGTGAACAAAGTTTTAAGTCAAGTACTCCCCTTCAACGAGTGATATAAACGGTAGAGGTTTTGAAAATCATAAGGGAAAGTACTTGTTCTTTTGAGCAAAACCTTGAAAAGTGAAAGGTTTGATAGGTTTTACTCAAAAGTAAGAAGCTTTCGCTCCTTTTATAAGGATAGTGGCACTGAAGCGTATGATGAGTGCTTATTCACTCTTCGTTTTTACCCATCTAAGACCACAAAAACGACCAAAAACTTAAAATGCGATCAAAATATGTCCAAAATGTCCTCGGAGTGTGTTTTATGTCTTGCAGGTACAAAAGGATTAAAAACAGAGCGAAAACGAACAAAAACGAAAGAAATGGAGAAGTCTTTGAAACAGAGATGGAGTAGGTGGATTTTATACATTTTCAGAGCCCGGGATGCGTTTTTTAGAGTGAGCAGGGGGAAAACAACTGAAAACCTAACTCGAACCCATGTTTTTGGGGAAAACACCCAAACATGATTTTGATCGTATTTGGGTGTTTTTGGTCGTTTTTGTGGTCTTAGATGGGTAAAAACGATGAGTGAATAAGCACTCATCAAATTCCCCCACACTAGGAAATTGCTAGTCCCTAGCAATCAATCATGTGAAGTAATGAATGAAACATGCGACATACCCATTTTGACCTTTTTATTCGATCACGAGAATTTAAACTAGTGAAGTAAACAACATGCTTGATTAACAAAAAGTGTGGATCATGGAACGGGATTCACACAAAATGGGTGTCTCCAGGGAATTGTAATCGTCATCCTCTTTTTTATACTCCCAAACTAAGTCTAGACTTATTGTGCAAATGTTTTTGGCAAAATGCTAACACTACTTATACTAATAATCTATGGCTAAGGAGGCACTTTTACTCCCGCAGTTTATACAATTTAAGTTTGTGTGCTCATTTTCAAAAGTTTGACCATTGAAACCGACCTTGTTATGGTTGTTATCTACTTAACTAAAATCTTAACTTTCCGGAAACTACGAAAGTCTAAGGATCGAAAGGGCCTCTTCCATGTAGCGGCTTTCTTCTCGGCACATCCCAAGCCAGTTGGCTTTAGGTGACCGGGCTTTGACACCTCCGCAGGAGAATGAATGCGGAATTTGGATTCGATTCCAAAGATTTCTGAGGCTACCGTTAAGTTAAAACTAAACCTAAAATGGACAACAACGGACGATAATTTAGAAGTTCAAGATTCAAAGGTGAGATCACTCCATGTAGCGACTTTCTTCTTAGCTTGTCCATTTAAGGAGGCTAGGTTTTCACCCTCGAGAATAGTATCGGAACTTGAGGTCTTTGACTTCAAGAATTTCTAAATCACCGTCCAATTTTAAACAACTTTGACGAATCCTAGTTCAACTTCGATTTAAATTCAAGAAAAACAAGTTTAACATTCATAAGCAACTTAATACTTTTATTTGAGGAACTCATATTTTTGCATTTTTCATTTTTTCAATTTTTTCAATTTTTTCATTTTTCTCACTTTTTCATTTTTTTTTTTTTTCATTTTTTTTATTCACTTTTTTGACTTGCAATTTATTTTTGCATCATTCAAGCACTTTACGATACTTTCACTTTGCAACATTATTCCGATTTTAAGAAAGTATGCTTTTCCAAAAATTTAAATAAAAAATTGAACTTGAGCTCTATATCAATTTTGCTTAAAAACTTTTTGTTGTAACAAGACGATTTGAATGTTCAAAAGTTTGACTATGAGCACGTATTTTAGAGTTCAATTAAAGAACTAAAGGAAAAAGCACATAGATTACTTATATAAGCTTTAAAGAGAACCAACTACTCCACGCTTAGCATTTTCATTTGCACAACTCGTAAAAACTTAGCCTAATTGTTAAGAGAGCAGCTAGATCAACACTCTAGCAGAGTCGGGATTCCCCTTGTTCTACCCTAATCAAGACTAAACTAGCATTAATACCGAAGCATTAACACTTTATTTTCATGCAATTTTTTTTTTTTAATTTGGGTCAAAACGGGGGTACTAGGGACTAAAGGGTACAAATGTGACAAAATTCGACAATTCCCCACACTTAGAATTGAATATTGCCCTCAATATTCAAAGTCCCGGCCGAAGCCGATACTATCGAACGGAAAAAGGTAATACCACTTAACCAAGTGTGTGGACAAAAACAGAAAAGAGAAGTTTTTCAACGCAAACAAAAGCTACTGAAAGGTGGTAAATCCTAACTAAAACGAAAAAATCATAAAAACCGTCAACCTAACTACTAATTGCAACTACTAACTAAACTAATGCTAACGTTAAATCACCTAAATCTAAAATACAATAATGGGGAGAGGGCTGCTGGACCAACAAAACAGAACATATTGATACAAAAAATAAAACTACCAAGCTCGTTTTACATCTGAATTTATGACTTGCAAAAGACTTCACCACTGTTTTCAGAACCAAAGTGGGTAAACAATATGACTTTTACCCAAACACAATTCAAATCCAAACACTGCCTCAAGGGCAAAGAAGTGAGTTTTTGAAACTGTGATTATGTGAAAATGTTGAAGACAAACTTGTGAGCTCAAACATAAGCCCTCATGAGCTAAAAAAAACGAACTTTTAACAACTTTGGTGAATAAAAAAAATAGCAGGTTCAATACATAAATTGCAAAACTAGGAATTTAAATGAACTTGAAATTAAATTGCATTTAAATAATAAAGAAATCTAAATGACAATGAGAATTAAATGGGACTAGAACAATATTTCTAGACAAGTTTACAAATTTACTCTAATCCACTATTTATATTAAAAATTAAAACTTGCCTTTGTGTCACTTGCGTAAATACGCTTGTGATTATTGGTTTAAGTTCATTGTG
>OU343220.1:234240489-234382066 GCA_910596185.1 Chrysanthemum makinoi | reverse complement strand
AAACCCATGCTTAAAACTATGGTTTGCTATTATTTCGATAGCAAAACCAGTCTTTCAAGGAAGGAAAGTGTTGCGCTAAACCAATTTTCAAAAATTTCGTGCACTTATCCTAAAACAAATGAGGAAAGTATGTCGAAGGACTGCTGTTCCTACTCAAATATTTTTCCTTCAAAAATTCTTCAGAAAAATATTTGTTTTAACAAAATGGTGCTAAATGAGTTGCTTTAAAAACAATCAGATTCAGAGTTTTTATAAAATTTGCAAACTCAATCAATGACTTCAACGCTTTTAATTTTTTTATGAAATGAGTCATTGATTGAGGGGGAGAATGTTTTCAAATCTTTATCATCTAACGAGCTTATCTAACTATCCTATATACTTAAATGTAAAACAAGTTAACCTACGTTGAAGGACTAGGTGCCTAGGATATGATTGTTAGGATTAGATGATTAGAGTTTGATGAACACATAAATCCCATATCTTATATGAACTGATTGTAATGTTGGATTGACTTTTATTAGTCGATTGCTGTTTGGGTGATGTCGACCACCATATATTTGTTTGTATGTCTACTAACGTACGCATGTATATTGGTATATAAGAATGTTCCTGATCTGGATCCCACAATTGAAGATGATTGGATGCCGAAAGGAAAGGGTAACTATATCTTGGGTTGACAAATGAAGAAACGGAGCTTAATTTGACTTCTATGGAAAGTTGGCATGAAATGTGCAACGTAAGAGGTCTCACTGCATCAGCAGATGGTTTTCTTCCAAACCTACAGCAACAACAACAAAAGCAGCTCAACTACCTAACGTATCTTTGTGCAGGATAATTGTGATGATATCATTTTTTAAACAATTTTTAAATAATATTGTTTTGAAAAATGGAAAAATATTGGTTTTGAAAATAAATTGGACTTAATTTTTAAAATCACCGGACTTCATTTTATCAAAATTTAAGTCACTCAATCATTGACTACGGTCATCGATTGAGGGGGAGAGTGATTTAAAATAAAGTATTTTCAAACGATATTTCTTCATAAAAGTCCGGTTTGTACGAAAATAAGTGGTGATCTAAAGATTTAATGTTATGTCATGGTATGATTTTCTTTAAAACTCAAAGATCTTACAAAATGAAATTTTTTCTGTTCTTGTTTGATTGTGAAATTGTTTTATTTTACTTAAAGATCTCTTAAAAACTATCATACCTGACACTAACAATCTCTAATGTCTTAAATTGATCATTATCTGTCATTTTTCAAAATTAAATCTTGCCACGTCTTTCCCAAAATTTTCTAAATGATTTAAATCAATTGGGATCACAAATCTCAATTGGTTTGAAATTTTGATGGGGGAGAGATAGTGATTTAAATCTCAAATTTGTTTTAGCCCTTAAAGGCACTCCTGCCTCCATGTGCCAAACGATTTCAAATACATGATGCACATGTTGAGGGGGAGCATTTAACCAAAAACCAGATGAGTATTTAAACCAGGCACATATTCTCCTATGTTTTCTAAACCTTATTAAATCACTTGGGATCCAAAATCTCAAAGGGTTTGATATTTTTGATCGGGGGAGAATTTTTGATTTAATAATGAAATCTGATAAATGATAATTGACTTGATTCAAAAGTGCATGATGCTCTCCCATATGTGCTAAACGCTTTCGAATCTCGAAGCACATATTGAGGGGGAGCATTTCATAAGAAAATAAACTTTCAAGGTACAATAATTTCTATGTTTTAACATAAGTACCTTGATTGATTTTCTAAATGGTTTCTTAATGGATTTTGTGATCGTGGATGTACTTCAAATGAACTCTTTCCTCTATGTGATAAAATGATTTCAAATATCATATTCACATATTGAGGGGGAGAATTTACCAAAGAAAATCAAATGGCTTTTTAGAAGAAAATTGTGATCACGAAATTATTTCAAAGAACTCTTGCCTCCATGTGCTAAACAATTTCAAAATCATATGCACATGTTGAGGGGGAGCATTTCTAAATGATCAAAACAGTTAAGGTACAAAATGTTTTGATATTATATCACAAGTACCTTGACTGATTTTCCAAATTATTTTTTAATTGGTTTCGAGAAGGAATGAACAATACCAAAAGACTGACCAATTTACTTTATGCATGGTGTTATAAGGATGGTTAGGTTAGGTATTCGTTCCCACAATCCCGCCAGAGCCGGAGGGATCTACCCAGGGACAATCCACTAGATAGTGTAGAGTCCTTAGGTATGATGAAAAAAAGGAGAAAAGTGAGATATGGGAAGAGTGCGGACTGAGATAGAGCTAGAACTGGAATAAACCCAACAAGGTTCTAGTTATGAAGTCTCGGTAAGCACTGAAGGGGTTGAAGAATGAAAAAGAAATGAATGTGAAAAAGGGTGAAAAGAAATAGCCCTCCAATAATTCAACCTTAGGGCAGTAACCGGGTTCAATACATATGCTACTGGTGGTTACTAAGGTAACACTGGTATTGAAGACAAGACGTCATGGACCCAGTGACGCACTGCACTTAACTTCCCAAGCTACTCAAGTTCCTCTTAAAAGGGCTTGTTTCATTCTCACGGGGAACCTACATAATCTATCGACTTTCTCTTAGAGATTGTTAATATTGAAGAAGGAGACCCTCTCCCTAGTCTCCGGCATAGGAACCAAATGTGCACTATTGAGTCTAGAGCCAAGATATCATCCACAATATCTCATTAGGACACAAAATTAATGGAGACTTGTTGTTTCACACAATGTGGAAAGTAAGAATATATTTTAAGAGTCCTTCGCATTATCCTTGCGATATTGCCAGAACATCCGAGTGATATGTAAAAGTATTTATGCTGAAGATGGAAATCCTTCTAGAGCCAACATCAAACAAGCTCTTGGTGGGTGACATGTGAGATCTTTTCCAAAAGATCAAGCTTGTGACAACTGGATAGAAACAATGGGGAGATTCACTCTTGAATCAACCTTGGTCCAGGAAATGAATTGACGAATACTTTTGGAAAAACCGTTCGATGTGCAAATCTTCTTTTCTCTAGCACATCGAATGTGTACTCATTTTCTAATACAAAAAGTATTTTGGTTGAAAATTGATCTTTCTCATAAAACCTTCACCGTATTGCAAAACTCTTTCTTCAAGCAATACACAATTGTTTTTCAAATCAATTTTTCATCAATCAGTGAATCTCAATTCGCTGGTTCACTCACTCTGTGTTGTATTCTTTGAGACGTTCCGGTTTGTGAACAGCTAGAACAGCTGCGAAACCCTGTCAAGGAGATTCTTCGGAATTATACCTGATCACAGGCAGTACTTGTACTGATCAACGGGGAACCGTGGGCCGTGTACCTCAATTCTATGAAAGTGATCAAAGACACATTCGTGTGTTTTATTGCTAACTGTTGTTTGCAGGTACATTTGGACGGTTGCAGCTGATCAGAATTGAGAAGTCAATCCAAAGCCACATGCTCACAGCATCCACATTTAATTAAAGAAATCATGACTTGTGCATATCTTCATCAACTGGCTCAGATATTTTCAAACCATGCTTCTGCTACGCTACTGCAAATATCATCAACCAGTAAAAGCTTCCGCTACTCTGATGAAAAGATGTCATGATTCAAAAGTGTGAGCATGTCGGTCCAAAAGTCACAACATCACATGATGGCAACACAACAAAGGGTGATCCAGAGATTTACTGTGGCTGATGATCTCAAAGTAAGCTCGAAGATCATCAAACATGTGGATCAGTTAAAGGCCTCCACTTAAAGTACAAAGTAATCGTATTTTGAAGAGTCACTGCTAAAGTACAAAGATGCAGAAGTTGAAGAATTAAAGTCTACGAGCTCAAGACTGAAGATTAAATAGAGTGCTAGGATTCAAAATGTAAAACATGGGGTGACCTCCCTTAGGGGGAGATTGTTAGGAATTGGAAATTCCATAAGTAAAGTGTCGGTCACCCCAAATATTATCTAGCATAAGTTAGCTCGTAGACATATCGTCTGTTACATTATTCAGTAGTTAATTAGTTAGTTTGTAGCGTAGTTTAGTTTAGTGTAACACCGTGGAGGAAGGACGGGTCTTTACCCACTGTATGCCTGATCCACAGTCCGATAGGAGGACGTAGTATTTGTAACTATAAATACCCCTTCCATTTTTTGTAAAGCAACACTCTAACAAGAACACCCATCTCTTATCTTTCTCTCTCTAAATGGCTAACATGTATTTCCATCATCCAAGGCCACCCGAATCATCAAACAACATAATATTTAAGATCCTACACTCTGAAAGTCTCCCAAGACTGTGTCAATGAGCTTGAGACTAAGAATTCAAAATTGCATGAGAAGATCGAAAGAGATGATCATGATAACATGGTCAGACATTTTTCTAAATTGGAAGTTGAATATCTTGATTTACAATTAAATTATCAACATCAATGTTAAAACCTCAAATGCCAAGACATCTTCGGATGCTCCTGAGTTTGATGCAGTTTTTGAAATAAGCAAACGTGATGAACAAATTCGAGCTCATTGTAACACGATCAAAAGGTTGAAATCCCAAATTTCCCATCTGAAGGGTGAAAAGAATGGAGTGACTGGCTCCCATATACATCCTCCTTTAGATTCTTAGAATTCTCTAAATTTCTATCTTCAAAACATCATTAATGTATTGAAACATGAAAATGAATGCTTTCTAGCAGAAAACGAAAAGGTTAAACTTCATTTCAAAGAGTTATATGAATCAATTAAGGTCACTCGTGACAAGAACAATGAAAAGGTAACTTCTTTGCAAAAAGAAATTGAGAATCTGAAGAGTCAGGTAAAAGGGAAAATGTCAATCACCAGTGGTGAGAATGTTGCACCAAAGGCGACGGCTTGTACTAAATATGCTATGACTGTGAAATATATTCCCCCTCATCTTAGGAATAATGAACTTGCATATGAAACATATTTCTCGTACCTTAAGGATAGTCTAGAATGTCTCCGTGAGATTGTAGAAAAGGATAAGATAGAGAAACCACTTGATAATGCGGTTGGGCATGCATGCTTATATGTCAAACGATCTCAGGAACTCTTAAAATGTTTAATAGCAATATGTCCTAAATCGGGTACTTGGAAAGAAAGCGTAGTTATGCCTTGTTCTATGCCTAAAGTCAAGCATGTGACCTTTGATGTGCTTCCTAGAATCTCAAATCCTAGCACTTCTAGACCAGGAATGCAGAAAGTAGTGAAACCAACTAATGTTCCCATCTTTCCTTCTACATGAGTAATCAGTGACACTAAGGTAAGCGGGTCAAAGCCTCCAGGCAATAGAAAGCAAGATAGGACCTCGCGAGCCAAGAGTGATCAAGGGAAGAAAGTAGAAGATCACCCTAGGAACAATAAGTTTGAGGTTGAATAAGACGAATCGTGTTGATTCTAGTATTAGCTATAAGCGTACTGTAATTAATTCGAATTCTGCTACTATTTTCAAGACATGTAATGAATGTTTGGTTTCTGGTATTTATCATGAATGTGTTGTGAATGAGTTGAAAAATGTTGTTAAATCTCCAGTCAAAAATATAAGAAATGCTAAACAGGTTAATGATGTCAGGAAGCCAATTTGAAAAAAGGTTAGTAATTATTGGAAACCTACAGGGAGAAAATTCAATAATCCGGGTTATCAATGGAAACCCACTGGCCGCATATTCAAAGTTAATGAATTTTGCCCTAATAAGTATAGATCTGTGCCCACTAAGGAATGGAAACCTACTGGTAGGATCATCCTCTTAAGAAGTAGTCATACTTCACATAGGCCTAGTGCTTCTACTAGTATTGCTTCCACCACTAATGATGTCATAGCTTCTATTACTGATGTGGGTGTTCCAATCTCATTTACTAACCAAGTGGAATCTATTCTCGCATGGGGATCCAAATTATCCAGTCATCCATACTTGTCTGTGTTCAACTGCAGGTCGTACAAATCGTTCTGTGGTATTTGAACTCAGGTTGTTCAAAGCAAATGACTTGAGATCGCTCACGGCTCAAGAACTTTGTGAATAAATTCATCGGGACTGTTAGATTTAGGAACGACCACTTTGGGTGTAACACCCTCAATTTCGTGATACGCAGCGGAATTCAAACTGGGTGTTACTTCATGGCACAACAGTCATAACAATAGAAAACGAACTCTAATGGAGTCGTTTTAAAAAGATTTATCATTCGATTTGTATAAGTATCAGAGTTTACAAAAATGAGGTCCCAGATGGTTCCAAGTTTACAAAATACATTAAATTAGTTTTCGAATGATAATAAAATTTATAGCCTTCTTGAGTATCCGTGCTTCTCCGTGCCAGCTTCCGACATTATGGACCTGAAATACATGCTTCAAACTGTCAACACAAAGGTTGAGTGAAATTCATAGAGTTTAGGAAATCAGTTGAACACCATATTCGTAACGTGAGGTAATTAGTCTCACATTCATAGTTTAGAAAACAAAACAAATATTATTGTACTAAGCTCATGACACCAAAACGTTAACAGCTTATCAATCGCAATTGATATAATAGTAACAGTTGCCCTAATAGGTAATTTGCCAATTAACCTATGGATCTTCAAATATAGTGCGTTTGTTTACCGGACTTGGTCAAACAAACGGGATTTGTCAATCCCAATAGCTATCCACATTATTCGCGTTCACCCGCAAGTGATTAATAGTTCATGATAATAGGGACTTAAGATTGGCAATAGTGGTACTTAGTGCAAACAATACATTCAAGTATAGTTTCAAAGCAATGTGTTCGATTTAAAATAAAGCATGTATTTCCCCCAAGGATTTGTAAAACAATTAAGTAATAAAAGTGAGGCTATGAACTCACAGTAGTGATCAGCAGCGGAGTGTAACGATATAATGTTATCAACGTAGAGTATGACAAGATCATGATCTTTAACGATTACCTAAGAAAGCATAGTATTCGTGTTTTAGTATATTGTACGATATGAGTGTACAAGTATATGTAGTTTGTTGGCTTATGATGTTGTACATGAATCCTTAAGTTAAAGTATTCCTTGAATGTTGTTTGGCTATTAAAATCAAGAGGTCGTGAAGTAGTTTAACATGTCATATGGTCATTTACTTAGTTTGTCAAAGTCTAGTGAACAAGTTTTAAATAAACAAGTTTCGGTCATTAGACTTATACTAGCCGTGCGGCTAAGTTATGGTTAAGCAATAATAATCAAGACAATATTAAGGATGTGTCTAAGTTAGACAACCTCAAGACAACAATCTTGACTCAATCTTGGCTTTATATTAGCCTCAAATGATCAATATATCACTTAAAGTTCTCACTAAGGTTGTTTTCTAGTCAACAACACGTCAGCTTAGTTTTTGCCGTTTTTAGGTTTTGTCGTTCATTTTCTGCTTATGTGCTCCATAGTTTTTGTAGAAAAAGTCATTCTGAGCAATTTTCGTGTTTTACACTTTTGCTGATTCGGACCAGAAAAGGGTCAAAATCGTGATTTAAAATCGTATCAGCAAGCTTTTGTTTCAACACTATATTTTCATCTAGTAAAACTTAACTAGGCATAACTTTTTAACCATAAGTCCTTTTTAAGTGATTCAAAAGCTCAAGTTCATATTTTTATATTTTCTAACAGCTTCTTAAGCTTAATTAAGTCTAAGGTCCAAAGTTTATTTATATCAATAGTCTAATTACAAGTATTTACTTATATTTCATTGTAGAAAGTTTGACTGCACATTCAGTCCTGCCAAAACAACCATAAGTTGCGTTCTACAGTTTGTTTTGACCCGCGGCTTTTTCCAAACTTCAAGTTTAGGTCTTGGCTACATTTCATAAAACTAAGTCGACTTCCAGAAATGGACATAACCATAGGCTTTTCCCAAATGAAATATGGTGTGCAGATTTTGACATGTTTTGCCATTTTGGCTCTCATTTACTCATAGGGATGAGTTATGAGGTGTGCCACCCGGAAAAACGACCATAAGACATAGTTCTAAAAGCTTATCTTATTGAATTAACCTCAAGGTTTACTGAGGTGATCAGTTTAATCAAACTTTGGGACTGTTTCAGAATTCATGTTCATAGAACTTACCTAGGACTTGTTTTTATGGTCACAACATCATGTACAACATCAATTAAGCCATATTACATATACTACTTATATCAAATTACATCAAATAATTATAGAGATTATTACAATCATATTGAATGACAAGAAAATAAACTCAAATCTTACAAGGATTAGGATGACAAGTTACTAGTACAACAAGAACAATTCAACCCTTAACCCTTATAATCTCTAATCCTTGTCTTGAATCTTCAACCCACTTGATTATAACCCTTGTTAATCACCAAATAATCCCCTTTATCTCAGCCCCTAATACCTTGAATAACTCCAAATCTAACCATGGAATCACTAAAATAACACTTGGACTATGTAGAGCTCACTTAGGCCTTCATCTTCTGTGTAGCTTATGGTATGAATCAAAGTGGATGATGGTGAAGTGTTGGTGAGGAAGAACGACCATGGAGGTGAGATGAGAGGGTTTTGGTTGATTTTTGCATGTCCTAATGAAGAGAATGAGGTGATATCATATAGTAGGGGACAAGGGTGGATGAGGAAGAGTTGTGTAATAAGAGATGGCCAAGTGTCCTTGTGGCTTGTGTTTGCATGCCACCTCTCATATGAGGTGGTAGTGTGTGTTATTTTACCTAGTTTTTGGTTTATGAGGTGTGTAGTTGGTCAAAGTAATTATTAATGTTAAGCCCTTAAGTCACGAAACTTAAAACTAGGTAACGTAAAAATGTAATACTTATAAAAATGTTAAAAGTTATCAATATACTCCAACTAGGTATATTAAATGTGTGATAAGTCTCATAGAGTGTATTTATGTTGTTAAAGCCTAATAACGTAGGTTTGAGTACGCGTCTTACGTAAAAAGTAACATATCTACTTAAAATGATAAAATAGTAATAGTTCATATAAATTATGATTATTGGTGAAAATAAAGTATTTTGAACATATAGACTTATCGTAGTCTTGTGTTGGTTACAAGGAAAATTACCAGTTACTACCGGTTATCGTATTTGCTTTTACGTTACAGTAAAAGTCAAATAGTCAAAATTCAAAGTCAAAGGGTAAAATAGTCATTTGACCTTATGAAAAATTACGGGTTGCTACATTGGGGCAATTATGGGTTACGGAGATTATGTATTTGGTGACAGTGTAATCTCCTGGGTATATTATGTAGAAGGACTTGGTTATAATCTGTTCTCTGTTGGTCAATTATGCGACTCTGATCTTGAAGTGGCCTTCAGAAAATACACTTGCTTCGTTAGATAATTGGACAGTGTTGAGATTTTAAAGGGAACTTGTGGCACTAATTTGTACACCATCTCTATCGAAGACATGATGAAGTATTCTCCAATTTGTCTGTTGTCAAAAGCATCCAAAACAAATTCATGGTTATGGCATCGTCGTCTCAATCATTTGAACTTCGGCACCATCAATGATCTTTCCAAAAAGGACCTCGTAAGAGGCTTGACCAGATTAAAGTATGAAAAAGATCATCTTTGTTCGGCTTGTCAATTGGGCAAAAGTACAAAGTATGCCCATAAACCCAAACCTACAAACTCCAACATGGAAGTTCTTCATACCTTACACATGGATTTGTGCGGACCCATGAGAGTGCAGACTATAAATGGGAAGAAATATGTGCTAGTTATTGTTGATGACTACTCTCGGTTCACTTGGGTTAAGTTTTTGAGGTCAAAGGATGAAACTCCCGACTTCATCATCAAACTTATTAAACAATTGCAGGTTCGGCTCAATAAAACAATTAGAATCATCCAAATAGACAATGGAACTGAGTTTGTAAACAAAGAACTAAGTCAGTTTTATGAAAGCATTGGAATCAGCCATCAAAGAAGTGTTCCACTTACTCCTCAACAGAACGGTGTTGTTGAAAGAGGAAATCGAACTCTTGTTGAAGCCGCAAGGACTATGCTAATCTATTCAAAGGCTCCAATGTTCTCTCGGAAGGAAGCCATTGCCACTGCATGTTATACCAAAAACCTTCCCTAATTCACACCACTCATGGAAAAACTCCATACGAACTAGTCCACAACCGAAAACCAGATCTTTCTTTCTTTCGTGTGTTCGATGCTCTATGCTATCCAACTAATGATGGTCAAGATTTAGGAAAACGAAAGCTAAGGCGACATGGAGTTTTGTTGGTTATGCTCCAAATTGGAAGGGTTACTGAATCTACAATAAAAGAACCCGAGACATCATGGAATCTATTCACGTTACGTTCGATGAGCTGACTGAGCAAATGGCTCCTAGACAATCCAGTTCTGGACCCGCACCTCAATTTTTGTCAAGTAGTCCCATCAGTTCTTCTCTGTACAATCAATCCCCTGCAGTTCCTTATGTACCTCCATCGAGAAGAAGAAGAAAAGAAGAAATGTTTGATCCGATGTTTGATGAATATTATGAACCTCTGGCTAATGAAAATTCCACACCACTAACGTAGCTGATCTAATCTAACCAATACAAATGGTCCATCCGTTTCAATGTCTTTATCTAAAGAAGCCCCAATTGCCGATCACTCATCATCATCTTCGAATCCTCAATCTTTGGTTGTACATCAGGGAAATGTAGCTGCTAATTATGATGGAGATAACCTCTTTGCTACCCCCAAAGATGCTTCGTTTGAAAACATATTTGCCCCTGAACCGACACTTGAACCATCTTCATCAGGGGATCCAAACTCTGCTACATCAGTTCCTCATCATCAACCACATGAACATCTCAGAAAATGGACACATGATCATCCATTGGACAACATCGTTGGGAACCCCTCTCGCCCGGTATCCACTAGTAAACAACTTGCTACTGATGCCTTATGGTGCTTCTTCAACTCTGTATTATCAAAGATCGAACCTAAAGATGTCAAAACAGCAATGTCTGAGGACAGCTGGTTTAGTGCTATGCAAGAAACCCATGAGTTCGATCGTCTTGATGTATGGGAATTAGTACCTGCTCCATATTGTGCTATGATTATTGCTCTCAAGTGGATCTTCAAAGTAAAGCTTGATGAGCACGGTGATGTTTTGAAGAATAAGGCAAGGCTAGTGGCTAAAGGATACCGACAAGAGGAGGGTATTGACTTTGAAGAATCATTTGCTCCGGTTGCACGTATTGAGGCTATCAGAATCTTCTTGGCTAGTGCTGCTAGCAAGAACATGGTGGTTTATCAGATGGATGTAAAGACTGCTTTTCTTAATTGAGATCTCAAAGAATTGGTTTACGTCAGTCAACCCGAAGGTTTTGTGAATCCAGAGCATCTTACCCATATCTACCGCTTGAACAAGCCCCTTTACGGTTTGAAGCAAGCTCCAAGGGCATGGTATGATACATTGTCAAAGTTTCTTTTGACAAATGGATTCAGCAAAGGAGTAGTTGATCCCACAACAAGGGGGAGCTTCTTGTTAAAGCAAAACATTACAAAAATGTTTGCAATACTTTCACATATGATTACATTACTACTTGACGTCCTCCTCACAAAGGAGCACTCATCAAGGGGAGCATGTTCATCAAAAAGACGAAACCATTTGTGAACAAAAATTGCGAATCATTCTCTTCTCTTACTTCTCTATTTTTCATTTTTTTTACTCCTCACATGTTTTTCTAAAAACAATGTGTTAGTGTCTTTTCGACGCTCTTTTTGTTTTGACAAAAAGGGGAAGAAGAGAGTAAAAACTCCAATTCAAAATGTTACGAATTTTTGTTTTTCCTTAAAATAATCTTATGTTTTGTCATCAACAAAAAGGGGGAGATTTTTAATACAAATAATCCGTAAAAACGTTTATTTATATTTTACGATCTTCTAATGTTTTGTCGATAACAAACGTAAAATCATTTTAACGAAACAAATAAAATACGTAAATAGTTTGAGCCAATAGTTTACTAACAGACTTACATTTTTATATAAAACATTAAACAAATAATAGTGTTTACATGTTATAGAAATGCATATGTATAACAACTAGTGTTTACATAATATGGATATGTACTTATATATACTTAGTAGATATATTGTAATGGGTAAAAATCTAAGTACTTGACCCATTGGCTAGATACATTGAATGTAGGTGGGTAAAACCCAAAGTCCATGACCCATACTCATGAAGCTTGATCCATAACCCATGACCTATTGCATGACATCATGCATGAAGTCATGTTGGGTATTATTCATGACCCGTGGACCTAAACCATACCCATGATCCAATGTCTAGATACATTGTATCTATTTGGGTACCCATGACCCAAAGTCCATAACCCATGACCCATAACCCAAATATGGAGGAGCGTCCACGGATCCCTAAGATTACACTGGATGGATCCCTCAAGTAAGGGATCCGTGGGATCCGGGGAATAGTAGATGTTTTTTGCCATTAAATAGTGAGCCATTTCTTCATTGTAACTCACTCCTTTTACACATACTCTCTCTTAGTATTGTAAACTCTCTAACCTCATATCCAAAGGATCTCTCTATGTAGTTTTGTGTTTGTGTGATTCTCTAGGTTCCTCTTAAAGGTGAGATCACCACCTCTTGAATTCGAGCAAGCTCAAGTCCATGGGTTGCCAAGCTTCGTCATCATCAAGATTACTAAAGTTATCTTGTTGATAGTTCTTTCCTCCCTCCTTAGAAGTGTTGTGTTGAAGGCATAGGTGAAAGATGCCAAAAGGGTCAAGTCGAAGGCATTAGTGAAAGGTGCCAAAGGTCCGTGTCAAAGGCATTAGTGAAAGGTGCCAAAGGTCCGTGTCGAAGGCATTAGTGAAAGGTGTCAAAGGTCTGTATTGAAGGCATTAGAGAAAGGTGCCGAAGGATCGTGTCAAGGGCATTAGTGAAAGGTGCCAAGGGTGTACAATAGATATAGTGCATCGATGTACAAGATAGAATAGTTTGGGTCAAGGATAGTGATATCCTTTTGATGATGTAATAAGGAGGGTGTCTCTTTTGGGAGAGTTGTGTTGTGTTGGGTAGTAGTTCCTCCTTTGTAATGTAACTCGGTATCTAGCCTTGTACTGGATAAAGTGTAGGCGACGTTGTGATAGGTTTGGTTCTAAAGAACCCGGTGTCTAGCCTTGTACCGGAAAAAGAGTAGGCGACGTTGTGAAAGCTTCTCCGCCACAAGGAGATTGTGTTGTGTAGTGCTTACGAGCTCTCGAGTAGGTGACACGGGGAGTGGAGTAGGGCAAGGAAGGTGTCCTTGTAGCCGAACCACTATAAACACTCGTGTCGTGGTTTTGTGTTTCTTACTCTTTACCTTTGCATTACTTATTTATATACTTATCTATCAACATCCAACATACACATCAACTAGATTGACATAAGTTGATCTAAATAGTTTAAAACGAAGTTTTAATCGGTAAAACTATTCAACCCCCCCTTCTAGTTTTCCACAAATTATATTCAAGAAACATCAAAATGACGTAGTTTTGCTACGAATAAAATATTGTTTTGTGATTACATCCCGTGAGATTTGGGGTTTTTTAGTATTAAGATTCAAGAGTTAGGGTTTCAATGTTAGGGGGTTTTGGTGCCCGCGTTTATACTGGATCCGATCTATAAATCTGTAATTGTGATTTGATATAAAGGTATGGGTTTTTATAAACTTGAGAACGAAGTTCAGAATCAACAAGTTAGTAGTTTTAAGCAGATAAGCAGTTTCTATGCTTCTTTTAAGTGCTTATATGCATCTTTTAAGCAGATAAGCAGTTTCAATTGGTTGGAAAGAAAATAACAAATCCTTATTTGCTTATTTAAGTGCTTATATGCTGGCTGGTACCTGATTCATTTTAAGCGGTTTTAGTTTGTGTATCAAGAAGCTATATAGGTGTTTATGCCTGTGTTTGTTTCTTTGGATATGGTTGTTATGAGCGTTTCATATGCGTTTATGCTTATGTATTTGCAAACCTGATGCATATAGGTATCAACGAGAATGTGTGAATTGTGGTAATCATGAGATTTCCTGTTATGGTGTCGTCTAATACAGTTTGGTAGATTTTTTTGTCAGTTGATGCCTCTGGCCATTGTTTGGTACATGAATCTATACAAGGAAATGTACCATATCGCTAGGCGATGATGATTATTGATGTGGAAAACTAGAAGGGGGGGTTGAATAGTTTTACCGATTTTAAGTTAGTTTCAAAAACGTTAGATTCTATATTATGTGAAATCGTGTGGATGAAGAGAAAGTATAGATCTAATAGTAATGCAAGTAAATAAAGTAAAGTGAGGGATAGAAATGACACAACCGATTTATAGCGGTTCGGATACAATGACACCTTCCTTGCCCTACTCCACTCCCCGAGTCACCTACTTGAGAGTTCAAGCACTATGTCAACAAACTCCTTCAACTTGGCGGAGAAGCCTTCACAACGTTGCTTACACCTTTTTCCGGTACGAAGCTAAATACCGAGTCCGTAACACGGAGGACCAAACCAACACGACTATTACACAACAAATATGTGAAATAACAAATACAAGATCTTCGCTACAGAAATCTTATGGAGGAACAAATCAATCAAGGACCCCTTGCTTGGATGACTTGTATTAAGCTCGTGATCTCGCCTTAGAGAAGGACCTATATGAGAATCACAATAGAAGAAAGAAGAACAACTCTCTAGATCAAGTGATCTTTTGTTAGAAGAGAGTAAGAGTATATGAGAGAGTTAGTAAGAAGAGGGGTGGTGTTAGGAATTGGAAATTCTATTGTGAAGCATCGGTCACCCTATGTATAATCTAGCTTAAGTTAGCTCGTAGACATATCGTTTATTATGTTAGTTGTTAGTCAGTTATTAGCATAGTTTAGTCTAGTGCAACACCGTGGAGGAAGGAAGGGTCTTTACCCATTGTATGCTTGATCCACAGCCCGTCGGAGGGCGTAGTAGTTTTGTATAAATAGCCCTCTCCCCACAAGGTAGAGGGTTGGATGTTCATTTGGAATCTAACCTTCCATGAGTTTCTCTTTCTAGAATATCCCACTTTCTCTCTCTAAACCATCTAATCATACGACTTATTTGTGATTGATTGTGTGTTTGTGAAATCCAATATGCTACAATTGGTATCAGAGCCATGGTTTGATCATCTCTCTTACATATCCTTGGATTTCTAGTGGTTTTAGATGGTTTTTGAGTTTGAGAAAGTTTAGTGGTTTTTGCATCATTTGGATCATCTCTTGTGTTAAAATTTGAATTTTGTGTGTAATTTTGTGTTTAGAATCATTGTAAGTGCTTGGGTTTGGATTTGGAAAGCTTGAATCACTGTGGTTGGGCTTGGTTTGGATTGAAAAGTGTGTTTTTGAAGTTTTTCTTGGTAGCGACTTGGGTCTCGGAGTGTTTTTCATCGTAGCGACTTGCCTCAGTAAAAGTTAGCGAGTTACAGTGTTAGTTGTTAGCGACTTGAGCCTAGCGACTTGTCTATTGAGACAAGCCGACAAATAGTACAAGTTAGTGGATTCTCCACTACGGCTAATGACTTGGGGAGGTTAGCGACTTGCTTCAGAAATTGTTAGCGAGTTGTAGTGTAAATTGTTAGCGACTTGATACTAGCGACTTGGATCTTAGTGAGTTGTTCTTTAGCAACTTAACTGTGTCTAGCGACTTGGTGCTTAGCGACTTGTTGTCATAATTCTTAGCGACTTGGTGCTTAAAGACTTGTCTTCTAATTCGTAGCGACTTGGTGTTATGGTTCTTGGCGAGTTGTCTTGTTAGCGACTTGTCTATATAGCAATTTGGTAAATTGATGCAAGTTACTCATATCTAATATCCATCAACACAATGTCTTACATCACTAACCCTTTAATCTCTAAAGTGCTTGAACTTTATGATACCTCATAGAACAATGAAACTGGTTGCTATTCTGAATGTTCTACCTTGATTGATTCAGCAATTTATGATCAACACACTTCACAATCTGAGTCAAAATCTAATGAGTCACACTTGGTATTGACAAATGATGCAAGGCAAATGGAATGCAACATTGAGTCCTTTCAACTACTTCATCAGCACCTCACACATCTGTTATCCACAACTAGGCATCGAACATGCAGTGCTCTCTTTCGTCAGGACTTATCCACATTGACAAGAACTGTGTTGCTGAACTTAGAACAACTGAAGCTTCAAATTACCAAAAAGAAGGTATTAATGGAAGACTCAAATGCTGCACTTCAAGTTATCTACAACCAATTTCAGCCATTTATCAATGGGGAATATTCTGCAGACTTTGATCAACATGTGACTGGAATTTCATTCAAGAAACATATGGAATGGAAAATTCAGAGTACATCAACACATTTATTCAACTTATGGATAATGTGGAAATGTACATTAGGGAAGTTGCTCAAGAGAATGTTCAGTTGAATGTGTTGAATGGGTGTCAGATAAAATCAAATGAAAGTTGTGCTAAATCGGGTAATGGACCAGTTGAAAGAATGGATGATGCTGAATGCAGTATATCAGATACAACAAGGATGATGAAACCGACTGTACTGAATACAGAGGCTCAGAGTCAGAGTCAAAAAAGCTTGAATCAGATTGCATTTCAGTACCTCCTGTTATGCATGAGGATAATACAGATGCCATCCCAGCAAATGATCAGGAGTTATGTGATGGGCACCCTTAACTGATCAACATAATGCATGTGCTAATGTATCTGATCAATTTGATCCTAACTCTGAACATAATGCTGTTAATTATATGTGGGTTGAGCCTGAATCTAAAACTTTTAAAACTAATGACATGGTTGAAAAGGGGGTTTATGATGAACTTTCAAACAAATACTCAATTCTTGAAAAACATTGTCTTTCCTTGGAAATTGCAATACAACAAAGAGAAGAAATTTTTCTTGCTGCAAAACCTTGCATTAATCCGGAATTCCCAAAATTTCGAGAATTTTTTGAAATTAATCATTTAAAAAACCAGATTCAGGACAAAGATTCAACCATATGCAATATGAAATTAGAACTCTCAAATCTGCATAAGAAACTTGATTCAGGGATGAACAATCTTAACTATGAGGTAAGTGATACGTTTAAATCCAGGAATGATGAAATGGCTTTATGTGTGTCTAATCTATTAAGGGAGAATGAGTCCTTAAGAAAGAACTTAGTAGAGACCAATTCCAAGTTGATTGATCAAACTAACTCCTTGTTGACAGACATTGATGCCCTCAAAGCCCAAATTCAGGATAAAAGCTTCACCATTGTTGCATTAAAAAATGAGCTTAGGAAATCTATTGGAAATAGGATGAACACTAAGTTTGCAAAACTATCAACCTTGGGAAAACCAATTGTTCATAACAACTCTAAACATACTGTAGTTAGGCAGCCCAATGCTTTTAGAACTGAAAGATTTAAATCATCGAAATCTAAGCTTGCCTCCCAAGTTGATGCGAATATTGTTTTGACAAAACCAGTCACTTCATTATTTCATTCCAATAAGATGAATAACAAACCCCAGGTTAATGTTCAAAGTCCTAAGATCATGAATACTAGGAGTTCATCTAGTTCTCATAAGAAGCATCAAATGGCTGATGAATCCCCTAAGAAACAAATTAATCATAGAAGGACCAATATTCAAATCAGGGAAGTGCCCACATCCAAATCCACTAGCAGTTGTTTCAAATGGATTCCCACTGGTAGATTATTTAAGTTTTTAGGATCCAAACGGACTTACATACCTAGATATTGCCTTAAGTGGATGCCCACAGGAAAACTTTTCAAGAATATTGAACCTAAAGGGATTTCTATTAATGACACTTCTAGATCAAACTGTGCAACATCCAGGAGTGAGGTCACTCAGGTCACTAATTCATCTATTTGCAATACTACATGTGCCTCAAGTGCAATGTGTTCTCAGTCTTTCTCAGGTACAATGCTCAATTCAATCATGAAAATCATAACCTGGTTTCCATCAGAAATGAAGATTGCTCACTCAGGAATTGTAGCTTCTCAGAATTGATGTGCCTCGTACTTTGACTCCTGTTCAACCGGAATCAGGACTCGTTCTCTTAAATCAGTGTACAAATTAGTTTTATCATTAAAAAAATCAAAATCAAATCAATCATTTTTTTTTATCAAAATCATTTTTTTTAATTAAAATTTATCGATAACATCTACGGCCCTAGAAATGTCATTCAATAATGACACGGGATCATAGATGAAGTTCGAACAAAAGATATACTCTTGTTGGTGACATTGATTGAGGGGGAGAATTTTGCAAGTTATCTCGTTTATCTCTGTTTCACTCTGCACCATTGTTGGATATGTATTGTGTTCAGATGCATGTCTGTGTCTTGTCTTGTTTTGTGGTGTCCTCTGTGTTGATTGCTTATCTGTTTCATGGTGTCCTCTGTGTTAGTTTGCTTATCTATGTTATGTCAATTTAACATGTGATTAATACTGTATTTGCATGCAATCTGATAAGTTCATGGACTGATAGTATCAATAATACATAATATGATAGACAGCGACTTGCTTTTATCTGGGTTAGCAACTTAAGACGTAGCGACTTGCTATTCATCGTCGGTAGAGACTTGACAAGTGCAGGGACTGAATATGTAAACTTGGCATACTTGTGAAAAACCCTTCATCACCTCCTAGCGACTTGACATATTATCATTATTTTCAAAAACTTAAAAACTATTTTTTCTTTCTTTCTCTCTCTTGTGTGCAATTCATCCTAGCGATTTGTGTGTGGTAAGGTTATGTTAATCAGTTTCTTGTCTCTAAATATGAGGATTATATGCATCCCCTAACTCATTTTCCTTAACAGATTCCACTGATCTTGATCCTCGTCACTTGCTTTCCTCGTCTAGGTTTGCTAATGGACTTGTATATATATGTGTTAATGGATTAAGGGTTGTTTGGATTCACTAGGGTTGATGTAATTTTTCATACTTATATGTATTAATGAATTTGTGAGCGACTTGTTGAAATATTTGTATGAGGTTCGATTTGGGTTGTGTTTCTGAAATTGTTTGTGTTTATGGATTAACTGTACTTGTTCTCAGTAGCGGTTTGATTGTGTTGAATGGATTGAGGTGATATGCGTATGATATGCTTGTGTTCTTGGTAGCGACTTACCTGCTATGATAGTGTTCTTGGTAGCGAGTTGGTGCATAAATTCATCATGGCGAGTTGCTATTTCTGAATACATTCTTTTTAGCGATTTAGTGAATTGATTTGTAGCGACTTAGCATTGTTACTGTTGATAGCGACTTGTCTTTACAAGTTAGCAACTTAGTAACTTTGAATGTAGCGACTTGGCCTTGTCATTTTTTATAGCGACTTGTCTACAAGTTAGCGACTTGTTGGTTCAATTTTCAAGTGGCGACTTGTTTTATTAAATTATTTAAGGCGATTTGCTATAATTATCTCATGCTAGCGACTTGGTTCAGGATTTCCTGTAGCGACTTGTATTGACAATTTGCCCTTAGCGACTTGCTATAACATTATTGTTTAAGCAAGTTGTATCTGGTTTCACTTGTAGCAACTTGATATGACAACTTGTTTTAACAACCTGTTATAACATTTCCTTAATTGCATTTTGTCTCATGAAATTATTTCATAGCAACTTTGTTTTTAACTAATTTGATTCAAAAACAACTTGTCTCTCGATAACTTTCACAAAAGGAGTTGTTATCTTGAAATCTTACTAATGCTACTTGATCTATTTTCTAAACATTCCAATCTGTTTATGGGAACACTATCAAATTTGCTACGTGTTGTGTCTTTGTCATGAGATTGCATTCTATAGTGCTTATCTAACCACATCTTAACTAATATGCTCTCAATCATTGCTGTTGTATGTGTGTATCTTTAGATCTTCAATGGCAAACACAACCTCATCTGAGAACCTTACTACCTCTGCTCCACCCAAAGTTCTTACAGACAACGAAATCTTTCCTGAAGATAAATGGGCAGAGATAGGAAAAAGTAACTGTTATGTAGATATGGAAAAGTTGCAACAAAATCCAATACTTAAAGTGTCAATTGATATCCTCAAAAACACAAATTTCTTCAGTACCCTAACCAAGCAATGCAAAATTCCCACCATTTACCTACAATAATTTTGGAACACCATTGAATGGGACAAAATCACGGCTCAATATACTTGCAAGCTGGATGATAAGGAATTTGTGATCAATTCTGACATTCTCAGCAAGGCCCTAGGAATCACACCCTGTAACCCCACCATTCGATCTGAACCTCCACCTAGTGCGGAAGAGCTAATAGTCTTTCTGATTGGTTTGGGTTATCAAGTTGGCATATCAAGGGCTTCTGACATCATCACCGGAAACATGTATCAACCCTGGAGAGCAATGACAACAGTTCTCAACTTATGCTTATCTGGCAAAACATCAGGGTTCGATAAAGTGAGGATTCCCATCTTGCAAATCCTATGGGGTCTCGTCAATGGGGTGAATGTTAATGTCTCGGAACGTATCTGGGAAGAATTCTCGCTGTCAATGAACACATTCATTACCGATAGAACAAATATGCAGAAACAAGCTCAGGGACGAAAGAAAGTAAAAAAACTTGTGATTCCTAGCATCAGATTTTCGAAGCTTGTTATCCAGTACTTGCAACAGACTCATAACTTCAACCCTAGGAGTGAATCAGCCCTACATAATGCTAAGGATGAATTTGTTCTCGGCAACCTCAAATATATTGCTAGAGGTGTCAATAAAGAGATCTTTGGACTGCCAATTCCTGATATTCTTCTCACTGACGATATTAAGAAGAAGGATCACTTCAAACTGTACAAGAAAAGGGCTTCCAGATCCAGTGTTAATGTTGATGTCTCTCCCACTCCACCACAACCCAAAACCGCTAAGTCTACTTCTGGCTCAAAGACTTCATATGCTGCCTTCCAAAAAGGAGACGTGAAAGGTCACAACCTACTGACACCACAACCAGAAGTAGAAAAGAAAGAAGAAGGAAGTGGTAAAAGGAAACGTTGAGGAAATGAGTTTGAGGGTAATACGAGTTTGATTGATGAAGATGATGTCACACTGCAACTAGGAATCAAGCAAAGCCTAGAAAGTCAGAATGTGAGAGCACCAGTTGGAGGTGTCGTGTTAAGAGAACCTGAACCAGAGCCACGCCATACAACTCCAATCACACAAGACAAAGGAAAAGGGATTGTTGGTGTAGATGCCGAACAAGCTGCTCACATGCTTCTGACATTCTCCTCTTCACCATCAAGAACTACCACTCAATTTGAGCTGAAGAAAAGAAGTAAATCTTCTTCAGCTCAAGAACAATCTGGATTGGAAAAGGAGGTATCCGAAGCACAAAAAGAAACTCCTGCATCAAGTGATACCCAATCTGATCAAAATGATGATGAAGAGTTGCAGAAGGACTTACAGGAGAACCTTGAGTCGAGATCTGATGAAACCAGACATATGGAGGAACCTATCATGTCTACTGATTCTCTATCCTCATTGAAGAATCTAGATACAGACATCTCCTTCGGTGATCAGTTTATGAATGACAAACCTTCAGACACTGAGACTCTTAAGCAAGGTAATGAGAAAGAGGAAGTAGAGTCCATGTTTACAGTCGACATACAGCAAGACACCTCAACCATCCCTCCTATGTCAGCACCTATTCAAGCAACTGCACTTCCACCACCCAAACCCGATATTGATCCAGTACAAGTTATCACTGTCAGTGATGCCGTCACTCCACTTACCTCACCACCTCCTGCTTCACCTCCTCCAGTCAAAACGACTGAGAAATTGCTCGAAGAGGCTATGACACGTATTGCAGCTATTGAGAAGCACTTTCCTATCGCCGTCAATAATCTTGATAGTCGTGTCAAAAGGCTGGAGAATCTTAACCTCGATGAGATTGTTACAAAGGCAATTGAAGCAGATAGTAAAGATGCGGTTGAATGGGCAATGAAGGCTCCATTACTTCAGCGATTCAAAGACTTGCCGATCTCTGACATGAGATCAGCTCTCTCAGAAAGAATGTATGAAGCAGGAGAGCATCTGGAAAATACGCATAAAAAATTATACGAAGCACTCGAGGAATCGATGAGACTTGATAATTATCAGCAGTTTGTAGAGGATGTACGAGAAAGAGAAGATAAGAAGAAAAGAAAGACTGCTCTGATGAAATCAACAGATAAGTCTGGAGGTCCCAAGCCACCACCACCTCCTTCACCTCCAACTGGAGGAGCTGGAACTTCTGGGGCTGGAGGATCTTCTAATACAACCTCTACACCTCCACCACAACCACCATCATCACCACCAAAACCTTCCAATCAATCTAGTCCATCCAGAGATCAGGGAACTCAGAAGAAATCTGTAGCTTGGACCACGGTTGATTCAAGGTTCACAGCCACATTCTCTTCTATTCCTGAAGATCAAGTACTTCATGAAGAATCGTATGTCATGGCAGAGTCAGAATCTGATGACGATGATGCATCCACCAAGCATATCCCCAAGCCATCTGAAGATGATTGGTTTAATGCATACGTGTCAGGTGAACGCTCTAACCCATCTAGAGTTGCACCTTCAAAAGACACAATTCAAAGCTGGCTCACTAAAGAGAGACCTCAAACTCCAGAACCTTCATGGTCTATCCCTGAGTCTGACACGATGATTCCTAACAACAACTGGGCCTCAACAATCACTACCAACTATGAAGCCCCAGCTGAAGACTCACTTCTTCACATCACAGGAGATATGGGCAGCTTTATGAAGTGGTTTTGTGAACAGAATGGAATCTCGTCCATCACTCCAAAGGATCTTGAAGGACAAGCATTCGAAATTGTCAAAGTCTTTCACTCAGATGCCAATCAGCTCCAATACCAGATGGAAGAATGTCATAAGATGCTGAGTGATCAAGTCAGTGAGCAGATTAGCCGTTTCAATGTGAACATGCCTCTTCCTCTCGGTGGTGAACCTGGACAAATGACCATTCAGTCTGAGTTCTTCTTCAACCATGACCTGGACTATCTATGTGCTCGTACATCTGAAAGAAGACCAGCTTTGTCAATTTCAAAGATGAAAGCTGCTACCTACACTGATTCAGGTCTTGAGCAGATGGTACCTGATCAATTCTGGTCTGACAAAGAACATGTGTATGACATCGAGGCTTCATATGGTATTTCTCATTGGTGGTTCAAAAAGAAGAAATTCTACATTGAGAGACATGGAGCTGATAGAAGACGCAAAGCTGTTAGATCCAAGCTACGAATTCTAAGTGTTGTCAATGTAGAGATCTTCCCAATCTATGGCTATGATTACCTTAAGAAGATCGTTCTTCGAAGAGCAGACCAGAAAGATCATGTGATAGAAGAAAATGACTTTGAAGATCTCTATCTTTTGAACCTCCAAGGACATCTTAACCATCTGCCTATACGTGAGAAAAAGGCTCTCTCTGCTGCTGTCAACCTTTGGATCAGGGGCTTAGTCATTCGAAAAAGGGTTGAGGATTTTCAGCTAGGAATGGAAAGCTACCAGACTCGGGTCAACCTTACAAGGCCGCAATGGGATGCCTCAGGACATGAATTTCGTCACGACTATAGAGTTCTTGACACCCCTAGAGCCGTCCTCTTCACCGACAGATACGGGACACGCATGCTAATGTGACTGTGCGAGCTCTACAAATTCAGTGATGGCACTCTCAAGATGGTCGAAGAAGAATTGAACTCTAGAGTGAATGAAATCAAAGTTGATCTGAAGCCGTGGAACAAAACAAAATTCTGGTCTGAAGAGGACTTGAAGAGGTGTGAAGATTTCATTGCTGCGATCAGGCGAAGACTTAAGACTCGAATGGTCTTCCACAGCCTTGAAAGTTTTGTTGGTGGCAGACTTCGTGAAGGTCATTACAAACTGCTTCAAAGAACTGAATGAAGACATCTTCCGAAAGTAGTTTTTGTTTTGTACTTTTTATGTGTAAAATGTGGTGTATGAACTATGAATAACTATAATGTATGTAATAGTGTTAGGTTATGCATTGAGGTTTCCCTTTGTCTCTAAAAAGGGAACTTCGTTGTTGTCCACTTCAGATCATATAAAACCGGACACATTTTTCTCCAACAAATATTTTGTTTCATACATATTTAAATCACTTGAGATCCAAAATCTCAAAGGATTTGAAATTTTTGATTGGGGGAGAAAATGTGATATAAATATGAAAGATGATAAAAGATGACCATCTTTGTCTCAAAGTGCATACTGCTCTCTAATATGTGCTAAACTATTTTTGAATCTCGAAGCACATATTGAAGGGGAGCATTTCAAAAGAAAATAAACTTTCAAGATACAATGATCTCTATGTTTTAACATAATGTACCTTGATTGATTTTCTAAATGGTTTCTTAATGGATTTTGTGATCGTGGATGTACTTCAAAAGAAATCTTTCCTCTATATGTGATGTGTGTCTAAATACACATCATTTTATTCCCATTTAAACTGCAAAAACATCTAAAAACACTCAGAAATGCCACATAATGCTATAAATATCATTGAAATGTGTTTTTATGTGTTACAAGTGCAAAAGGATTGAAAACTGATGAAAAACAATAAAGTTTACATAATTTACGCTTTCAGTCCCTAAACTTTCATAAATTGGCAAATCTAGTCCCTGGATATTCAAATCATGTAAAATGTCATTTAAAGTCCCTAGGGATTCTTGAGTTGTCAAACTTGGTCCTTGAAGTTTAAAATTGCAAAAATGGCAACTTAGGTCCCTGAAGTTTCAAAAATGACACAAATAATCCTTGGAAATTTAAAATGGAAAATAGTTACATATATGGTCCTTGGTTTATCATATTTGGCAGGTTAGGTCCTTGAAGATACTTTGGAATAATCACACATGAGGTCCCTCAACTTTGCACAAAATACAATTTTGGTCCTTGGGCTTAAATTTCTACAAACCAAACCGGACCCAAAATAAAAATAAACCCAAAACCAAGCCCATGCTACAAACCTTGGCCCAATCTCATCTTGAACCCCTGTCAAAACCGTGACCCCCTAATTTGAACCCCCACCCTATTATTAATACCAGTCAAAAAGTCAAATCCCGCCCTCCACTGTTCATCTCTCTCACAACCCTGCAAAACCAAACCAGGGTGGTTTTCACCACCACCTGTCCACCACTTGCAACCACCTGTCTCCCAGCTGTCTACCCACTCCCTTCCACCTCCACAATCTCCCAAGAAGCATTAAATGCTTTAAACCTGCTTTTGATATTTTTAGCGCCAAAATGCCAAGTGCACGATTATGATGAGATTGATGAATTCAATGGCCAGGATCAAGTGGGAAACATTCAGAGATGTCGACAGAGCTCAAAAAGATCTTTATAAAGGAGAATGAAGCAATGTAGATAGATATCTAGTGTAATTTTAGTTAATATATGTCGAATAGCTTAATTTTCATATTCCAGTGTAATTTCTAGCTTTCAAGTATCTGATTATCTATCTCAGTGTATTTTCAAACCTTTATCAATAATCAATTTCAAGTTTCAGTTTCATTTTCAGTTTATGCAAATTTCAAGTTCAAAATCTCAATTTTAGCTTAAAGTTGTTAGTAGTTAATGTTATGGACTCATAAGCTCATATAAGTTCCTTATAAAGCTTTTAAAAGCTTTTAGAAACTTTCAAACTCAGTTTAGAATTAAAAATCAAAAATAAAAAAAAATAAGTTATAAATCAAAAAAATCAAAAATCAAAAATGATGAAGAAAGAAAGCTGGAGCAGGGTTGATTTTTGATTGCCCTTGGTTTAGAAGCTTTGTGGAAAGCTTATAGGATTGGTTCTTGTTCTTGGTTCTGTATTTTCAGCTGGATAACCTTTTGTAAGCAATTTCTTCAAAATTTGCATTTTCTAGTTTAAGTGTTTAAAGTGTATTAATTTTGGCTAAATTCTGTCTAAATATAGTTATTATGAGTTAATGAATAGATTTCTTGGTTTAAAAATCTGTTTTAGTGCCTAAAGCTTCAAAACAGTTTTCTAAAGGGTTGTTTGGATTATATTGCAAATCTGTGCTCAGGTCTGTGTTAAGGTTATAATCTGATTTGATCAAGTCATATTAGGTACAAATAGGTTAATTGAGTCATAAAATAACTAGGTTATTAGTATAAAAGTCAAAAACAATCCATTCCAAAGCTCATCTGCTTCACTGTTAGAAATATAGGTTGCATAATCATGCATATTAGTTTGAAAGTTGTTTATCTAGCCTAAATTAGTCTCATAGTAGCTTAATACATCAAATTAGATCATCTAGGATCATTAGAATCACATAAAAGTCAAACTTATTTCACAATTAAAAAAGTCAAAATTTTATAGAAACTCATTTTTGAATAAACTTGTGAATTTCATGTAGGACTTAATATTGGGAGTCAAGGCTTGTGCTTTTGAACTATTAAAATCTTACTGCTTATCTTCTTCATTGTATTTTTAGTTAATTTTTATTTGCTAGTTAAACTGCTTATTTCTTAGCTTCTTTTAAACACTTTTCTGAAAAAGTGCCCTGTGCACAGCTGAATAAGCTTATTTCATAAGCTTGCAACTAGCTCATTAGTGAGTCCCAGCTTGTGTATTTTAGCTTTTTGTGTAGCTTAACCACCCATCTCAAAGGTCCAGTGCTTATTTTCAACTTTTTAGCTTATTTAATAGGGCTGCTTATAGCTTTTTGTTTGTCCCATTTCTTGTGTACACTGAATAATCAGTGTTTACAAGCTTTTTCACAAGCTCACACAGAGCTTATTAGTGGGCCCCAGTGTGAGATTCTTGGTTTTTTGGAAACCTCAATAAGCCAGCTTATTACATCCAGGCTTATTTTTGGACTCTAAGCTTTTGCCCCTAGCTAAATCTAGCCTCCAAAAACCTTGCAGGCCTGTTTGGTTCACAGGGTATTTTGGAATTGCTTATTTGCTTATTAAAGCTTATCAGTGTGTTTCTTTGTGCCTTTTAGCTTAATTTAAGTACCTTTAGCTTATTTTCATCTTATTTCACTTTTGTTTCTTTTGGTTTAGCTTATTTGGCCACTTGTTTGAGCTTAAAAATCAAAATAAGCCAAAAGCTTAAACTGTTAAGATCATAAGCTTCTAAACTGCTTATTTTTAAGTTTTAAAATTTTTGTTTTCATTAAAAGTTTGTCTTATCAGTAGTTAAATAGGTTTAAACAATAAAAACAAAAAAACATCAACTTTAAAAATAGTGATAGCGTTTATTTAATATAAATTAGCTTTTTAATTTTCTTTTCAGCTTATTATTAAGCACTTATCTGTTTTTTATATTTTTCTTAAGTTTCTGTCATATTAAAGTATTTTTAGGAATTTTCTTAGATTTTTCCTTTGTCATCTAGTATTTTTAATAATTAATAATAGTTTTAATAATTAATTAATATTAAAGTATTAAGTAGTAAAATAATTTTTATTAAGTAAAACCAATTTTTTTTATATTTTTCCTAGCTTTGTTAACTTAATTAGAACTTATAAAAATTAATCCTATAATTTTCCCTTCTTATTTTCTAATTTTAATCCTTTAATTAGTTTAATTAGATTTAAATTAATAATTAAGTTTTTAATTTATAAAACCTTTGCTAAAAGACAAAAATATTTGTTTTTAATTTTTATAAATCTTTTAAGTTGTTCTAGATTTTTAGAAAATAAATTTGTAATTTTCTTAGTTAAGTTTTGTATTATAAATCCTTTTTAGATTAATTAAACTAAATTTTAAATAAGTTTAAAATAGATTTGATTAATTAATTAATATTAAATTAATATAATATTAGTAAAATATTTTCTTTTTAGATTTTAATTTTCTTTAAGTTTAAAAAGTTTTAAATTTTCATTTTATACCCTTTAGTTTTACATTTTTATTTACTTGCTATACACGTTTGTTTAATCTGATTGTTGTGCTTTATAGCTCTGTATCCAAATACAATTCCATACAATCAGTAGTGTAATTATCAACCAAAATCCTTACAGATCATTATCTTTAGTGATCATTCTACGCCCAACATTTTCACACACCATTCAACCTTCGTGGGACTTAACGACCCGGGAATCCACTAAATTCCAAGGAAATTGTATTGAGTCCATAATAGTTGACTTTTGTTGACTAAAACCTTTGGTCAATATTTCTTGACTATTTTGGAAGCGATCAAATTTTTGGCGCACGCCGGGGAGGCCTGTAAGCGTTGTTTTAAACATTTTCGACCCATACTTGCACATATACCACCTTTGTATACGTTTTTTTGTAAAGTTATCAAAATCAAAAAGTTCATTAACACTTTTCCTGAAGTGTTAACAACACAAAAAAAAATATATAAAACAACAAAACAATCGTAACGTTTTCTATCCTGTATTCTCTTTAAGGTGATTCTTAAAGAGGTACAATTTGGTTAAATGAGACGATACCAAAAATATTGTCCAAAAGTATTTAAACCCTTAGCACAAATCCATACCTACGTCTTTTTAGTGGTACTTAATAAATACATAAAAATCAACCACCGCAAACCAAGGCAGAACACCTACCAACTGGGGGTGTGAACATTAATAAGTTCCCAATCTTAGAGATCAAAACTTGCCTTTGTGTCCTTGTGATTTGGTGTATTTTTTTTAAAGAAGCCATTTCATTTGTGATTATTGGTTTAAGTTCACTTGTCGTTTTGCCTCGCATATGTTTTTGAAAACTAATTTTTAAACTTAGTGCATGCGCACTCGTTCTTCCAGCTCTACAAGTCCACTTTCAGAGCTTGCAAGTATTCCTCGTAGGCGTAGAGGACGTTCTCGCTCCTTCACCGCGGATCGAGGAACGTCTAGCACCACCACCCCCTGTCGTAATGGCAGAAGAAAAACCAATGAATGAGCTTCTCCAAGCACCCATTGAGGGTTACGGAGATGCCATTATTGTCCCAGCCATCGTGGCTGATACCTTTGAGCTCAAAACCGGGTTGCTTAATCTTGTAACCCAAAGCCAATTTTATGGTTTTGAGCGGGATGACCCTCATGCACATATTCGATGGTTCAACCAGATTGCATCGACCATCAAATACAAGAATGTCCCACATGAAGCAATTAAGCTTCTTCTATTCCCATTCTTTAGAGGACAAGCCCGAATTGGCTTGAGAAACAACTCCCTCGTTCCATTGAGACATGGGAGGATTTAGTCACTAAGTTTGTTAACGAATTCTATCCTCCATCCCTAACTACAAGTCTTAAGAATGAGATAATGAAATTCACTCAAAGATTTGATGAATCATTCGGTGAGGCATGGGATCGTTATAAAGAGTTGCTCCGAAAGTGTCCGCATCATGGTTTTTCCAAGTTAATGCAAATGGATACTTTCTACAATGGTCTGAGCCAAGCTGACCAAGACTATTTAAATGCCTCCGCGGGAGGTAATTTCCTGAGCAAGACCACAAAAGAAGCCTTGCAAATCATAGAAAACAAGTCCTAGGTCCGCCCTGTACGAACAAAGACATATCAGTCTCAGTCTAATGCAGGACCTTCTACTTCATCTCACGGGAGTACATCTAGCACCGATGCTAAGATTGACAAACTCACGGATGCTATTCAGGCTTTGGTTCTTGCTAACCAAAAGAAAGTAACTTTCACACGCACACCATCACATGGTGAAGTGAAGAAAGTCGAGGTCTCAGGTCACTTGTGGTGGCCCTCATTCATACTACAACTGACGCCACAGATGGTAGTCCGCTTGAAGCCAATGCTATAGCCGGTACTTCACATCAGGGAGGTAATCAATACCGCCCTCAAAATGAACCAAACTACCGTGCTAATACTTATCGTGGACCACCGGTTTTAACCAGAATCCTAACATGCAAAACCGAATCAGAACCAACCTAGAATGAACCAAGGTTATCAAAACCAAGGTAATTTCTATCCCGGACCAAATCAAGGTTTCCAACATCAAGGAAATTTTAATCAAAACAATTTCAATCGAGGAAATCAATTTCATGGAAATGTGAATCCTAACCAAGGGAATTTCCAACAACAAGGCTATAATCAAAACATACGGCCTCAAAATTTCCCTCCACCTCCTCCAATATCAACATCTGATGAGCTTTTGAAGCAATTCATGAAATCCCAAGAGGAAATGAACAGGTTGTTGGTTAGCCAGATTTCTGACATTAAGAAGTCTTTAAATGATCAACCCTCGGGCATATCGTTTATTATGTTAGTTGTTAGTCAGTTATTAGCATAGTTTAGTCTAGTGCAACACCGTGGAGGAAGGAAGGGTGTTTACCCATTGTATGCTCGATCCACACCGCCGAGGGCGTAGTAGTTTTGTATAAATAGCCCTCTCCCCACAAGGGAGAGGGTTGGATGTTTATTTGGAATCTAACCTTCCATGAGTTTCTCTTTCTAGAATATCCCACTTTCTCTCTCTAAACCATCTAATCATACGCCTTATTTGTGATTGATTATGTGTTTGTGAAATCCAATATGCTACAGGTGGAGAGAAATGAAGAAATGGCTCTCTATTTATAGGAAAAATCTTGCCTCTGTTCCACGGATCCCACAGATCCCTCCCTCAAGGGATCCGTCTAGTGTAAAGCTAGGGATCCGTGGGACGCTCCTCTTTGCCCATGGGTTTTTTGGTTATGGGTCATGGGTTATGGGTTGGTCCATGGGTATTTCATTAGATACAATGTATCTAATAGATGCAATGCATCTAGTCAAATGGATATGGGTCAATACCAAGGGTTATGGATATGCTCCATGGGTTGTGATTTTTACCCATCCTAATAAACTATTACAACAAATGATTTATTACAACAATTTGTATTAAATGACTATATGTAAATGCTTTACAAAAATAACATGTATCCTTATAATTTTACTTATGATAGCATTATATTTGTTATCAACAAAACACAAAGAGATCGCTAAATATTAATAAACATTTTTACGGTTTATTTGTATTAACAATCTCCCCCTTTTTGTTGATGACAAAACATAATGTTATGATGAGTAAAACTTAAGATTAGATGTATGTTTTGAAAGCCTAAGTTTTACTTCTTCTCCCCCTTTTTGTCGAAACAAAAAGTTAACCCATCGAAGAAATAAAATGTGGTAAAATAGTTCACGTATCGCTTACTCCCCCTTGACGGTAGCTCCCCCTAGATTGGGGCGTCAAGTGAGAAAAATAAAAATCCTACAAAGAAAGGGTTAGTAGTAACATGCATAAATAATCTTGTGATTGACGAGAATCAAGATTGGGAGCCAAGGTATGTAAACAAAGCCTTGTAATAAAACAACAAAATGTAGTGGTATATATGCCACATACAAGCATGTAAAAGTAAGAACAAGACTTGTTCTTAAAAATGACTCAAAAGAAAAATACTAAAAATAAAAATTGTAATAATGATTCCTTCCATGCTTGCATAAGGTTATGGATGGAGGTTTTGATGAGTAATGATATTGATGCGATCTAGAATGAGGTTGAGTATGAATCGCATTTCTTCCCGAATTTCTATTGCAATATCCCTAGTGGATTGACAATGTTCTCAATGTAAGTGATGTGGGTAATGAGTGCGGAAGTTTTCCGAATGACTTTGATTTGTGAGATGCGGAAGTTGTGGTGGAAAAAATGGAAAAGCGGATCAAAGTCTGGAATGTTTGGAAGTGGTGGTGGAAAAGAACCTATATGTTCTTGTAATAAAATAGAAGATAAGGGTGGTGAGGTTTCAAGGTCTTTGAAAATTGTGTTTGGAGAAGTGGGAGGTGTTAAAAAGACTATTTCTTTTTGTTTTGGTTGTTGAGATCTTGTTGGAGTCTTAAGGAGTTCCAAAAGAGTGACCTTAGGTGGTGAGTTGATGGGTGATGAAGTTGGTGTACTTGTTGGTGATGAAGGAGGTGCTATAATGGAAGCATCTTGTGGTGAAATAGTGGTTGGTGATGAACCATTCGATGATGGTTTTGCTAAACAACAAGGCCGGATGCTAAACCGTGCGGATTTCCTAGATTTTGATTGTGGTATTTTGGAAGGTGGGAGGACAAAATTTTGGATTGCTTGAAAGGGATTGTTTGCACTAGGTGATTCATCTAAGTTGGAAGATTTTTTGGAAGACATGGTGGTGTTTGTTTGTGAAGATGAGATGAATATGCAAGCATTTTGGGAATCCTATTTATAGAAAAATAATGCATTGTAATGAATGCTTGACCCAAAATGTGGATAAAAATCTAATGATTAGATATGAATTTAAGGCATGTGCTCATGAGAACACAAGCATTAAAGAACATACTCCAAAAAAAATAATATGATGAAAAATATTGAAGTTTTCATCCAAAGTGAGAAAAATAGAAGATAAAACTAGCTTCTGTCTCACGGATCCCATGGATCCTTCCTTTGAGGGATCCGTCCAGCATTAAGGCTGGGATCCGTGGTACTGGTGATTCAGGCAGCTCAAAAAATTTTCTTTTGGAAACATTTTTGCCTAGTGTGTGCCTATATGCAAACCATTTGGAGTTGCGCTTATCTCGACTCCTAAAAAGAGAAGAAAAATAAACTAGAAGTGAAAAAGCACACTATTTTGTGAGATAACCCGAGTGCTCCTAATTCATTGTTGCTTAAATTAATGTAACCGAAAACACATATTAGTTATGTGTCCTCTTTAGCATTCAAAAGACATGAGATGCAATAAAAACGGGTTTTTACTTTGTATTAATAATGAAAAAGCGATTTGTCCTAGACATGAGAAATGGATTTTGTGAAAGTGATACGGGAAGAGGTATCATTTTAGAAAACATTTTGAAAAGAGGTTTCTATGTGTGAATAAAACGTTTATCCTTTGAAAAGAAAATGTGTATGTAATTACGTGTTTGCAACTTGTACTTATCTTGAAAAATAAGAGAAAACAATGAGTTATAAGTGAAAGACTTATCTTGGGTTTTGAAAATTCCCGTATTGCTTGTGAGTTGTGCGTGAAATAGAGATCCTAGACTCAAAAGGAAGAAGGCTAGTGTTTACATACCTTGTATAGTTTTAAAAGATAATTACGACGATTGTTCCATGAGACCAAGACGAAGTAGGTTAAATTGTTCCCGCTTCAACGGTTTGGTGAGGACGTCGGCTATGTTGTCTTCGGATGCTACCTTCTCAATAGAGATGTTCCCATTTTGAACATTGTCTCTTAAGAAGTGATGACTAATCTCTATATGCTTTGTGCGAGAATGCAATACCGGATTCTTGCTTAAATAGATGGCACCTTTGTTGTCACATAGAATAGTTATGTCACTTAGATGAATGTCGTAGTCAACTAACGCTTGTTTCATCCATAGTGCTTGTTGGCATGCTTTGCCGGCGGAGACATATTCGGCTTCGATTGTTGAAATGGCCAATGCCGTTTGCTTCTTTGAGAACCAAGATGTTAAACAACATCCCATAAAAGTACATACCCCACTTGTACTCTTTTGGTCAACATAATCACAATGCATGGTCAACTGCATATACAATTGTTTCTACCCCGCACCGTAGGATACCACAATCCTAATTGAGTCGTACCCTTAATGTATCTAAATATCCTTTGACGGCTTCTAGATGTGATGTTTTAGGATCTTCTTGAAACCTAGCACATAGACAAACGCTAAACATGATATCCAAATGACTAGGAGGTAGAAGACTACCAATCATGCCACGATATTTTGTGTTATCACGACTTCCGTCTTCATCTTTTGTGAGTTTAGTATCGGATGACATTGGTGTCCTAATGGGTTTCGACTCTTCTAAACCGAATTTCTTTAACATCTCCTTTATGTATTTAGATTGATTAAAGAAGAAACCATCTTCTACTTGTTTGATTTGTTGAACAAGAAAGAAACTAAGTTCTCCCATCATACTCATCTCGAACTCGTCATGCATGATTATAGAGAAATCATCACACATGACTTGACAAGTAGATCCGAATATAATATCATCTACATATATTTGAACAATGATTATACGTGACACTTTTTTCTTAGTAAAAAGTGTGTTATCAACTAACCCCATGGTGTAGTTGTGTTTGATTAAGAATGACTTGAGTCTATCATACCAAGCTTTTGGAGCTTGTTTAAGACCGTAAAGGGCTTTCTTTAACTTATATACATGTTTAGGTTTTTCAAAATCGATGAAGCCCAGTGGTTGAGATACATATACTTCTTCATTAATAAAACCATTTAGAAAGGCACTTTTGACATCCATTTGATAAAGCTTAAGATCATTAGCACAAGCATAAGCAAGAAGTATTATTATAGACTCTAATCTAGCCACGGGGGCATAGGTCTTATCAAATTCTATTCCTTCTTGTTGATTATACCCTTGGGCAGCGAGTCTAGCTTTGTTTCTAGAAACTACACCGTTTGCATCTAACTTGTTTTTATATACCCATTTGGTTCCTATTATGGTTTGATTACTAGGTGGAGGGACAAGTGTCCAAACATCGTTAGAAACAAATTGATTTAACTCTTCTTGCATAGCCATTACCCAACTTTCATCTTTTATGGCTTCTTGTGTATTCTTAGGTTCTATGGTTGAGACAAAACAAAATAAACTACTTTGGTTTTGGACTTGAGACCTTAAGGTTCTTTCGTTTAACTTTCCTATGACCTTATCTACGGGGTGATCTTTAGACTCTTTAATATTTATGATTTCATTGTTTAAAGGTTCATCTTCTTTGTTTGTATTTTTCTTTATTTCTATTGCTTCACTCTCGACTATCTCGTCATCGACAAGAGGTAGAGTAGGTTTGGGTGGACTCTCATCAAATTTTACGTTTAATGACTCTTCAACCTTCATTGTTTCTTTATTTAATATGATATAAGCTTTGCTATTAGGAGAGTAACCTAAAAAGATACCTTCCGTTGATTTAGGATCACATTTAGTAAGGTAATCTTTAGTGTTAAGTAGAAAACATTTGCTACCAAAGACTCTAAAATGTTCTAACGTATGCTTTTTGCCTCGAAGTAACTCGTATGGAGTTTTACCTAAAAATGGTCTAATTAAGACTCGGTTAAGTATGTATGTTGATGTATCAACGGCATTGCACGTTTAACGTTTGAGGTATGGATTGCTCATTTAACATGGTGCGACTCATTTCTTGTAGGGTTCTATTCTTTCTTTCAACTACCCCATTCGATTATGGAGTGCGAGGAGCCGAGAAGTTGTGAGTAATACCATTAGCGTCACAAAAGGCTCCAAATTGCACTTCATTATCGAATTCCCTACCATGATCCATTCTAATAGACACTATAGGACTTTCTAATTGTTTTTGGGTTCTTAATTAATATTTCAAAGTAATCGAATGTTTCAGTTTTATTCTTTAAAAAATTAGTCCATGTGTACCTAGAATAATCATCCACTATAACCAAAGTGTAGTAGTTGCCTCCATAACTTTGGATAGCGGATGGACCAAATAAATCCATGTGAAGTAATTCTAGACACTTAGTTGTAGAGACCATATTTTTAGCCTTGTGACTAGCATAGACTTGTTTACCTACATTACAAGCATCACAAAAGTGATGTTCATATTTTAATTTTGGTAGATCTCTTACTAGATCTTTGGATGATAGTGATTGAAGAAGTCGCATATTGGCATGACCCAATCTTCGATGCCATAAGGTCGAAGTATCATCCATAGAAGTAAGACAAAGTTTGTCTTTAGGTTCGTTACCGATTTTAATAACATAAACTCCATGTTTCCTAATTCCTCTTCCTATGGTGATACCATTTTTCAATATCTTACTACCGGTTTCATTAAAAAGTACGTTACACTTCTTATCATATATTTGTCCTATACTTAAGAGGTTAAAGTTTAGGTTTTTTACGTGACACTTCAAAATCGATGAAGCCCGGTGGTTGAGCTACATATACTTCTTCATTAATAAAACCATTTAGAAAGGCACTTTTGACATCCATTTGATAAAGCTTAAGATCATTAGCACAAGCATAAGCAAGAAGTATTCTTATAGACTCTAATCTAGCCACGGGGGCATAGGTCTCATCAAAGTCTATTCCTTCTTGTTGATTATACCCTTTGGCAACGAGTCTAGCTTTGTTTCTAGACACTATACCGTTAGAATCTAACTTTTTTTTATATACCCATTTGGTTCCTATTATGGTTTGATTACTAGGTGGAGGGACGAGTGTCCAAACATTATTAGAAACAAATTGATTTAACTCTTTTGCATAGCCATTACCCAATTTTCATCTTTTATGGCTTCTTGTGTATTCTTAGGTTCTATGGTTGAGACAAAACAAAATAGGCTACTTTGGTTTTGGACTTGAGACCTTAAGGTTCTTTCGTTTAACTTTCCTATTACCTTATCTACGGGGTGATCTTTGGACTCTTTAATATTTATGATTTCATCGTTTAACGATTTTTCTTCTTCGTTTATCTTTTTCTTTATTACAATAGCCTTGCTTTCTACAATCTCGTCATCGACAAGAGGTGGAGTAGGTTTGGTTGGACTTTCATCAAATTTTACGTTTAATGACTCTTCAACCTTCATTGTTTCTTTATTTAAAATGACGTAAGCTTTGCTATTAGGAGAATAACCTAAAAGATACCTTCGGTTGATTTAGGATCAAATTTTGTAAGGTAATCTTTAGTGTTAAGAAAAAAACATTTGCTACCAAAGACTCTAAAGTGATCTAACGTAGGCTTTTGCCTCAAGTAACTCGATGGAGTTTTACCTAAGATTGGTCTAATTAAGACTCGATTAAGTATGTATGTTGAAGTATCAACGGTATTGCACCAGAACTTTTGAGGTATGGATTGCTCATTTAGCATTGTGCGACTCATTTCTTGTAGGGTTCTATTCTTTCTTTCAACTACCCCATTTGATTGTGGAGTGCGAGGAGCCGAGAAGGTGAGTAATACCATTAGCCCCAAAAGGCTCCAAATTGCACTTCATTATCAATTCCCTACCATTATCCTTCTAATAGACACTATAGGACTTCCTAATTGTCTTTGGATTTTCTTACTTAATATTTCAAAATAATTGAATGTTTCAGTTTTGTTCTTTAAGAATTTAGTCCATGTGTACCTAGAATAATCATCCACTATAACAAAAGTGTAGTAGTTACCTCCATAACTTTGGATAGCGGATGGACCAAATAAATCCAAGTGTAGTAACTCTAGACACTTAGTTGTAGACACCATGTTTTTAGCTTTGTGACTAGAATGGACTTGTTTTCCTATGTTACAAGCATCACAAAAATGATGTTCATAGCGTGGCAACCAGAATTATGGTTGCAGCCACAGCGTGTGCTTAATGCCGATTCTATATGTACATATTTGAGCCTACTTTAGTTGTACACTTATGCATTCCTTACCGCATATTGTATCTTAGTGTGGCAGGCACACCAAGATTGTGGTTACAATGTTTTTACTAAAGGGATTGCCCGTGATCCAGGTAATTGTTGCCATGTTCATGCTGATGTATGTCACCATATATCGCTTAAAAGGTTTCTTAACCCAAACCGAAAGTTTCGCTTTCAGGATGTGTTCGAGGCTCAAAGGTACTTGACTTTCTCTGCAGCCCAACACAACCAATCACAACTCCTCTTGAAGATGTCATTCAGGATCTGAACCAAAACCAACCAGCTACACCATCAGGTTTTTTGATGAGGTAAATATCTTTACTTATACATTTGATAATTACTCATAAACATCAGAAAAAAAACATTTTTTTGCCTTATTTTGTGGTTTACTGCAGGCATCTCACAGGTAAGAACTTCATTAGTTTGAAGGTGAAGAAAATGGAATTTGACAAATCAACTTTCTTCACCAAAAGTATACACGAGAACATCAATCGGGTTGATTGAATGGTAAATGAAGCTGCTACAGACATCAATTACAATATGCTCCGCATTATGTGTAAGTTACATGTTTTTTTAACAAAATTATTTAATAAATTTGGCCGTGTGCTAATACCATCGCATATAAAACAAAAACACACCCGCCCCTGCAGCAGTGTGCGAGCTACGACTACCTTGTTGCATTTAAAAAAAAGTTACAAAATTAAATAATAATAATAATAATAATAATAATAATAATAATAATAATAACTTTAGAGCGGTTGTTTATGAAAAGGTCTATGGAAATTTGAAATCGTCTATCATTTTGTTTAACCATAGTGAAAATGCGTTTCTTGTTTATGTGAAATGAAAATGTCTAACATATTTAACCTCTTCTAAATTTAATTCAGTGTTTAGTGATATTTTTATTAAGTTTTAAGAAGTTTATACATAGCAAAGAAATGTTTATAACAAGAAAAATGTTTATCAATTAATGATATATGATGACTTGACACTGTTATAAATCTTTATAAAGGTGCATCATAGTAGATGCCTTTATTAAACTGTAATTTGGTCCAAGTTTTAGAGCATCAGGTGTCACAACATACCACTTTCACTTTTTCAGTGCCACTTCAAAGATCCCCACTTTTAACACTCACAATCCAATACACCCATTCACAAGTGGCATGCCAATTCTCCCCATTCGGGACCCACCCATAATTTATTTTCTTTACAAATTTTCAAACAAACTAAATTTAATTCAAAAAAAACAAAAAACATATGAAATTTAAAAAAGCATACAAATTTAAAAAATACATCAAATTATTAATAAACTAATTTTCTTAGTGATATTGTTCATGTCGTTGCCAAACATGCTTAATAAGATTTTGTTGAAGACTTGCGTGTGTTTCTTTATCATGGAGTTCTTTGACTTTCTTCCGTTGTATTTCGCATCTCTCGATCCAGGTCCGTAGCAGATGTTGTTGCGGACTAATATAAAGTTCGTTCATTTCGGATATCACATACTTTTGATCAAAATCATGTTACGCAATATGATGCACGCAGTACATGATTCTTCATAGTTGTTGAGAGTCCAAGCACACGCCGTTGGTTTATGATATGCCAACGTCCTTTGAGGACACCAAAAGCTCGTTCAACATCTTTTCGAGCACTTTTTGTCGTCGTTTAAAATATGGCATTTTTCTTGTCTCGTGCAACCGAAAATGATTTGAAAATTTGCCAACGTTGGGTAAATCTCGTCAACTAGGTAATACCATTTTTCAAATGTATCTCCATTTACTTCAAAAGGAGCCACATGGGCGATGTCATCAAGAAGGTTTTCGAATACCATAAAATTATTTAAAACTGTAATATCATTATTCACACCCGCTATCCCAAAACAATGCATGCCAAATGCACACTCGTATGACGCAATGGCTTCAAGCATTATAGTTGGGTATTTTTTTTATCACCTCTCTCAAATTGCCCATGCCATGATTTCGGACAATTAGTCCATTCCGAGTGCATAAAATCAATATTTCCAAGCATTTTTGGAAAACCATGAACCGTGTTATGTGCGGTGTATAACTTTTGAATGTCATTAAAGTCAAGTTTTCTTAAAAACTCGAACATATACAATTGAATAATGCACTTAGTAAAATGATCTAGACAATCGCATACGCAATGTTCCCCATTTGTAAATATTCATCAAATGTATTAGGTGTTGTGCCGCATATCAATTGGCGACGGATATACATTTCATATCAACAATACAACTCATTAGACATGTACAATCGGGTCGAACCACAAAGACAAGTTAGATCCCTCTAAAATATTTCCAGGCAATAAGGTTACAAATTTAACATCCCACTTTAACCTTTATCCCGAAAATATCTTATAGCCCAAGTTTTAAAACCAGTTTCTCATGCTGAAGCTTGTCTAGTCCTTTTGTAAAAACATCAGCAGTTTGATCTGCTGATGCTATCTTTTTTGTTTCAATAACACTTGCTAAGATTTTTTCTCTTATAAAATGAAGATTTGTTTCCAGATGCTTAATTCTTTCATGAAAAGCAGGGTTAACAACAATCTTAATTGCTGCTTAACTATCACAAAAAACTATCACAGACAAGAATCGTTTTCGATTTAAGTCCTTAAGGATTTTAAAGACCCAAACAATCTTAGAAGTCAGTGAAGCTATAGCTCTATATTCAAATTAAAGACTTTGAGAGGGTATTTTGCTTTGTATTCTTCCACGAAACTAAAGAACCATTTAGACTCAAATAAAAATTTGTAACTGACTTTCTTGTTACAACACATTTTGCCAAGTCAGCATCCATAAATGCTTGTAATAGACTTTCTATTGTACACAACATGTATTTGGTTATGTAAATGTAACCCTAAAAAATGAAACCATTTATTCAGACATGTAAATTAGACCAAAACAATCAATGATGTACTAATTTTGGCGTCACATTGTTGAATGACTGCCATATAATCATGAAATCAATCTGACTGCCTCTTGATTACCGTATTATCATATCAAATAAAAGTATAAATATTAAAACGGGGAAAATGTTTAATTATCAAAATTAAAACACTGATAAAAGTAAAAATGGTACTATATTTGTTCAAAAACTGAGCATTTTTAAAAGCAGGTGAAAATGACATATTTAATTTGTTGCACTTGCGGCATTGCTGATGAATACAAATCGACCAATTGTAAAGATCAAAGTGACGAGAAGACTTGGTTGAATTAATGAAGTGACTTGACAGGAAGGCCGGTAACGATAAATAAAAGTGTAGCTTTGTAGGTTCAATCCGGAATTAGAAGAGTTGATTCATGCATGTTTTATGTCTTTTTAAGGTTGGAAATGACATGCGTGTATTGTTTTGATAGATCCACTAAGAAAAAAATAAAATAAAAAGAATGAGAATGTTTTCAGTCATACATTTCAAATAAAGAAAGATAATTTCATGAGAGTTGTTTATCTTTTTATAGGTGCATCTGAAATTTGCGACTGTAATTATTTTTCATTCTTTTCATTTTACTTTAATTTTTTATTTGATCTTTACTCTTGTTTTATAACCTAATAATAAAACACTTGAACTGATCCATATTTAACAAGAACATATAATTAATTTAATATTATATATATATACTAAAAGAAGTTGAGGGGTGTATAAAAATACATGGTATAAATAGGTATGTGTCAAAAGTTGATTGGCTCTATACATGTGGGAGTACACAAAAAAATGTGTTGGCAGCTCGTCATTGGTTGAAATGTGTTTGCATATTTACTGTTCACGTATGTCTACAGGAATGCATTAAATATAGCTGTATACACAAAGTTTTTCTTCTTCTTGAATCTTCTTAATCCACTACCTTTCACAAACACAAACACACACACACACACACAAAACAGAAACACTCTCTTATCACTACCATAAATCATAATCAGAGGCAAATTCAAAACACCCGTGAATCAAACGAACTCTTGAAGGCTGGAACATCAGCGCAAATCGAAACACCCGTGAATCACTTAGCGGCGTCGCAGCAGGTATATAAACCTTCCTACAAAGAAACAGTTGATAAACCAACTAGGTTTTAATTATGATTCTTTTTCTTTTATTTGAAGTATTGATTTGGTTTTTTGTTTTCAGATTTTAGTAGCGATTTGGGTTATTTGCAGCAAGTGCCGATTCATGGATTTCGGGTTTCAATTGCAGTGGTAGTGTCATGGTGGTGTTCTTCGCCATGATTCATGCTATAAATTTCACAATTGGTGCGGTGAATTTCTCTTTTTCAGCTTTCTACTATTAGTGACTGTTATTTGTTTGGTTAGTTTACTGTTGGTAAGGAAGATTGTCAGTGAGATTGAGGGTTAAAAAAAAAAAAGACTACTTTTTTATAAAAAACTTGGGTTATGTTTGGTTGTACACCAAATGTTTGAGGAAATGTCTTAAGTAAAAATTGTAGTGGCATACATAGACACACACTCTCTGCAATCAAAATTAGCTACACCCAGAAACTAAATCCAGCGACTGCAAATCAAGTTTTTTTATGTTTTGCGATTCTTTCTTAATTTATGTTATCCACAACATGTCTAATTTTGCAGGCCGCATTCGTTTATGATTGTGTCCTATTTACCGGTGGGTGAGGTTGCGTTCAAGGATAGTGAGGTTGTTATCAACGAGCTGCTGAGACAATTTTATGTTCTGGTATGCTAATTTTATACTTCTCTTATATCAAATTTCTCCCACTTTATTTGTTGTAAGTATGATTGTTACATCATCTATACTTATAAGTTATTTGGTGGCAAGTTGGAGGATGCCCATAAAGTGTTTGATTAAATGCTACTGTGGGATGAAATTGTATATACGGTTGTGACGAGACCATAACCACGTAATTAGGTAGACCACGTGTTTATAATGACAATTTTCTTAGTTGACCATTTTAAATGGTGTTTGGATTGCTTATTTGCCTATTTTGTTTTCTAAAAGGAAATAAGCACTTTTAATGAAATAAAATGTTTTTCTAATTAGGGGACCGGAGTTACTAATTCTAAAATGTCTTTGCTGATTCCAGTTTAATAATATAATTTCAGCACTAATTTAGAACCCATTATCCCGTATACATTTTGTTTTTATGAAATACGATTCATTATGCCACATTCAATATATGCAGGTAAAAAAACTACAAAGAACAAGTCTACAAAACCCTACCGTGGGTGAGCATTCTTTCGATCCAAATGGGTCAAATGGGTTTGGTTGACCTGGTACATATTTTTTTTAGTTTGAATTAAACTCTGATGAGTGATTCTTAGTTTTTTTAAGCCATGGGATCGTTATATTCTGAGTACATATTGCAAATTTTCTTTGTGTAGCAAAGGAAATGGCGGAAATGGAAGTGATGAAAGCCAAGATTTAGTTAACATCTTACTTGAACTCCAAAGAGCACGAAGGTAAACGTAAATCTCCCTTAACTGAAGTTGATATATACTTTTGCGTTTTGTTATAATAACGCTAAATTATTATGTTGTAGGATGTTGATCTTATGCCTGAAAGGAGAAAGAACAAAGAGGTACGTGATAATGCTCAAATTTCGTAGTTTTACATCTTCACCACTTCTCTATTTCTTTTCAGATACTCTTTATATATTCACCACTCATACATATTGATTTTACAGCTCGCAAGTCACTATATAAATGCTACTTCTAAGATCATATTGTGGTTAAAGGTCTGGAAATTAAATCGAAAATGTTACCCTTTTCTAAATCAATGCCTTTATTTCAGCTCAGCAGAAACTTATGGGCTTATTTAAGCTTATTATGATATAACGAAGGTCACAAGTTTCAAAATAGGCCAAAAAATGGGCTGATGAAACAAAAGTCGGAACCGCATAAACTCATAAGTTTAAACTGAGCTTGAATCGAGTGTGTTTTATATCTTTAGGAGTGTCAGTTTAATATACTTTTATTTTAAGAGATCTTTTTTTAGGCCAGGAGTGTTTTGGGTCAGCACACTCGACGTGACCCGTCTGACCCTTTTGGTATCACATTGGGTATATATTTTGGTTTTAAGCGATCTTTTTTTAGGACAAGAGTCTTTTAAGTTAACACACCCGATCTGACCCGTTTGACTCTTTTGGTATGAGTTTTTGCACTAATGTAATTCTTAATGTCAAATGTTCAAAGAGCCTTATGACGCAAAACGGTCAAATTGCTAGGACCGATTTAAGAGATTTAATCATTTAATAAATCTTCAATAGATTTTGAACATTCTAGATTTCTTCTAGCCGTCTTTATCATGCTTACGATGGTATTTTATGATTCAGTTGATATTACAGAAATGACTGAAAGTATGAAGAATGTTGCAAAACATGATGTTGAACTTACTATTGCGTAGTGGAAGATGCTATTTTGTTCGCTGCTGGTGCGGTATTGGTGTTGCTGCCAAAACTGTGGCTGCACCTATGTATAGGATTAAACTCATTGTGCAAGTTAAGTTATTTTTTTTGTATAGTTTATTTGCATTGAATTATTGCAGTTAGTGTGTATAAGATAAAGAGTTTTTGACATGGTGCTTGGGAGTGATAATTTGTTGTAAAAAATGCTGCTAACCAGATAAGTTATTAAAATAGGCAACTTCAAACATCCTATATTATAAAAGAGATAAACAAACCTGAACACCATTGAAAGCTACTTATCTGCTTATTTGAGTAGAAATAACTACTAAAATGTAGCAACGTCTGGTAATTGCTTAATTCAAAGTGGGTAGCAATCCTGAACATGATTATCTACTTATTTTGATTATAGCAAACGAGATGTTTTGACTGTTTACATGAAACTGTTTCTGTACGTGCTAGATTTAGAGTAAATGCGCACTTAAAGTATTATTTTTTGATCAATATAAGTGTGTTTATATGAAATAGATTGATTTATTAAAACTATTAGTTGTGAAAAGTGGTATGCAGAAGTTTGGGGTGAAATTGTTGCCGGGGAAGGGTGGACAGAGTACTATGGAGTATGGATGTTCTTTTGACCAATTGTTATACTTTTCAGGTAGAATGGGTGGGTGATCATGATATATTGATGACTCAAAGGGCTGACGAGGGTAATTAGAATGCTGATGGGACAGATCACGGACAGAAGATTCCTCCGGAGACCAAGCGATTTTAGTAAGTGTTTAATGTGGTTTAGTTTGTTGAATTGATTACATTTTCTCTTGAATATAAAAATTGCAGCGCTTTTTAGTAGCTTAACTTGCTGCATTAGTTATGTCTGGCAAAAAGTTGTATGCGTTTGGAAGATATAATTCTAAAATTATTGGATTATTGATAGCACTTATCTTATTTCCTTGAATACTCATTCCAAAAGACATACGAACCTGATATGAATCTTGACAATATTGTCAAATGATATTTAGGAGTTTATGCCCTTACGTTAGATGCAGCTTTGTACCATTTTATTGTTGTAACGAGAATGTCGCAACAAACTAATGTCGATATAGGTGCTCATACAAAAAATAAATAGCCACAATACCAAAAAAAAAGAATGGAGAAAAGTTACACAAAAGCCCAATAAATAGCCCAAAACAAAAATTATGAAATTGCTAAACTCTAAACATTCCTCACGTTTTTTCTATTCTAAAAATTATCTAGCTTACGGTTTACCTAACACCAATGTATTGATGGTTCTTGCTGTTGTAGGTGTAATTGTAGGACTGGACCCGCGTACTAGCAGCCTGCAACTTTCTCTTGCAGCTCTCATATGCACAACATGGAGTTTGCGAACCTGAATAGTGACCATAATTGTTGAATTGAGAGATACCACAACCTGGAGATTACATTGGGATGCTGAACTTTTGGCTATGATCTATTGCATCAATCATTTTAAAAGCGTTTGCTTTCTTATTTCTTGATTTATGTCTTTGTTAAAATCACTTTTTTTTTTCTAGCGAAAACGGTGTCATGGCTTATGGTAAGTATTGATATCCTTTGGTTACTCATGTTTTCGTCATAAATAAAAGTGACCTAACAGACTAATTTATTTATTTATTTTTTCAGAGAAGCCTCATACATGGAAAACTGTCACAGATCGAACTTTTAGTCGTTGATGTAGGTGCAACTATTCCGCTGCCAGTAGTCAAGTCTATGTTTGGGCCTTATTTGGTTTTCTTTTCTTCCATTGTTAACGGGTATGAAAATATGTATGTGGGTGGGTGTCTAAACTTGAACGAAGTGCACCGTGAATTTTAACTACCACTTTATGAGTTGTTTGTTTATGTTGACATATTTTCTTGCCCAATTTTATCTACTACTTTATCATATTTTTGCCAGCTATGAAGGTACAAAGTGATCTCTATCTTTGAAGCTTCTTACGCAATTAGATAAGGAAAGTCGAAAAATGTTGTTCCTGCAGGTATGTTACTGTCATGATTCGCAAATTTCACTATTCATTATTTATAAATGAACATACATATAGCAAATTTCACTTATGTGTCTTCTATTCTTACATAAATGTACACGCCATCTGTTAGAGTATACGTATCTAGGAAATTGTTACCAGGTTTGGGGTGCATTGTTTTGGTACGAGGAACGGCTGAAATCGTTTTACACACACACGCCCGCAATACCATCGATTGTTGTGAATTTAAGAAGATAATGTGTTTGGGATTAAAGAGTAGGAGTCAAAAGAGGCTCGATCAGGTTGGGTACTTGAGTGTTGATCAGATGATTCAAGATAGTTAAGCTGCTTTTCACTACAGTCAAGTAAGTTTAGATTTGATCTTAAAATAGAATTGTTATAGTCGACTAAACAGTCAACTTTTGTAAACACAACTTCTTATAAATCAAAGGAACATTGCTACGTGATAATACTTTGTAAATGTTTATAGAATACAATTTCACATTGTTTAAGTTGTTCGAGACTTTGTATTCCTCGACAAGTGTAATCGCAAGTTGATTGGTGTTACTATTTCACTTTATAATAAAAAGGTTCCCCGCAGCAACGCGCGGGTCAACCTGCTAGTTCAAGATTAAAGTAATATTTAAGATTAGGGTCTTGCTTATCCTTTCTTATCCAACTTGTTTGTTAGGGTATGTTTGCTACTTCAACTTCTAATGCTTTTGTACTATTTTTACATGTGTTTTAACGTAGTACACGGTTTAAGAAAAAAAATCACTGCTTATCATTTAAAGGGTCAATTGCATATATACCCACTAAAACTTGCATATTTACATATATACCCAAAACATGCTTAAAAGGCATTGTACATCATGCAATAAAAACTTGTATTGTGAGGAAATATGCAAGTTTTTAAGTTTTAGTGGGTATATATGCAATTCTCCCTCATTTAAACTAAGGTGTTACTGGGTTGTTTGGTTTATTTGATTTGTCTAATTTAGTTAAAACATTTTATTGGGTAAAACCAAAAATCAAACCGAATCGATCCTAATTTAAATTGGATTAAACCAAACTAAAAACCGAATTTAAATTCGATTTGGTTTTTGAGTTGACTCGAATAACCCGAATTACGTAATTTTTGTTTTTTTATTCAATTACATATATTTTTAGCAAACTTTTCAAGCGTAAAAGATGTTACAGTTATGCTCAGAAAGAGTTTTAATTTTTTTTTTATGTATATAAGTATATAAAAGTATATATAGTATTGTGAATTCGGTTTTTAGTTCGGTTCGGTTTATATTTTGTCAAAATCATATTCAAACCAAAACCCAAATATTTAATTTGGTTCAATTTGATTTTGACAAACTCGGTTCGATTACAAATTTTGTTCAGTTTAGTTCGGTTCATTTTGATTTTGATTTTCGGTTCTTTGAAGTATTACCCCATTGTGAGCAACCCCTCATTTAAACACAAACAAATTGAACTTCTATGGTGGTCTTGGGCCCATCCGACCTAAAGACGGTTAATCTTTATAACATTGAGAATTGAGATCTATTGGGCCAACTTTTCGAGGCCGAAATTGTATAACATCGCACATCGGGATCTTATGTAAAACAAATTTTCAGCAGGTTGAATCGGCCGGCCTGGTCCAATTTTCAAAACACGAATGACAATTATGTTCAATTGTTTATAAGGTTGAAGTCTTATAATAACCTATTTTAAATTTTGTATCGAAAATCTACATATTTTACTATTGTTATGAACGACAAAGACCACTATAGCAATTTGAACAAAAATGAAATTTGAATGCTGGTTATTCATAATGGTAATAAAAGTAAATCTTTCACTTCCATACAAATTTGAACAAAAATGAAAATAAGTTGTTATTATGCAGCTTAAACCCCTATATCTAAGCTTGATTTGTAGTCTAGAAAATTAAAATGCTCCCAACATTTGAGACAAGATAACAGAAAGTTCATTAATAAATTCCGATGATGGAATTAAGGTTTCCGAAATGGTACCCGAAGTTCATACAAAATGAACAAAATAAATGCTATTGTAACATGTTGGACATACCTAGACCGCTAGATGATTATACACTAGTAGTATAGAAAAAGATATACAATGTCAACCCTAGCATATTGAACTTACATACAATGCTCAACATATGATCATCAAATATATTAAAAGAAATTGTGAGAATGGTTTCTGTCTTTATCATTTCAATGGGTAAAATATATATACAAACAAGGCTCTAGTTCTTAATTTAGAGCAACTAAATAAATAAATAAGAATCACAAAGATATTCCAATATATACAAAGATAGAAAGCAATATAGAGCTATACATCACATTCAGTGGCGGAGCCAGGAAATGTAATCATGGGGGGCGGTCAACAATGAGAAAAAGGTGAGCATAGGCTATTTTTCGTGTAACTCAAAACAAGTCAGGTCGGGTTTAGTTAAGTGCAAATCACTCAAATTCAAGTCAATTAACACTAGTAAGAGATGCATGTGCCTATACAATTAACCTAGTTAACGGAGGTTATTTTGACGGTTTAGTAAAAAATAAGTGGGTTTAATAAGTAATTGTCTGTGTGATTGTGCTTATACGACAAACCAAACGTTGCTCAAAAGGTTTTACTGCACTTGCAATCAAATATGTCATAATACCAGTTGATAATATCAACACAATAATTGAAAATTTTAACGAAAAACATTAAAATGTAAATTCGAAAGAATGTTAAATTAACTAATCAAGCATAGGGGCGTTAATTGTTTTGCTAATGGAAATAATGGTGGACTTTCAAGTTTCAAACATATACAAGTAGAAAGAATAAGTACTTATAAGTCTATTTGATACATTTAATATATAAAATGAAAAATTGAGCCCACAAAAATCCATTGGTCAGTACATACGGTTGGTTCCTCACTTCCTTCACCTACACAGTTATCAATAAGTCTTCTTTTTCCTTTTTACTTTTACAGAAAACCCAATACAAGAAGATAGAAAAAACCCATCATTAAGTTCGATTAAATTACGAAATTCAGTTTAAAAGCGCTTGATCTTGGTAGTCATCACTCACGACGAGGGCACTATGAATTATGAGCCGAAGGCACTAACCATTTTTCACTAATTTTACATGTTTTTTCCTAATAACTTGGTGTTTCTACAAGAGCATGGTTGGGGGCATCGCCCTCCACTACTCTCTACATGGCTCCGCCCCTGATTACATTCTGTAGTCTGTACTTATCTTAACATATATAGAAGCAGTTACATAGTCAAATATTGTCTAAGCTTTGTTAAACCAGTTAATCTCACACAACACACATGTGTAAATTTCTCTAGGTTATGCACATTGTATGGTTGCTATTTAAGCTTCAAATAGTCGTGAACATCTAGTCGGTTTGTCATCTAGTGAAGCATGGATGTGAGTATTCGTTTTGACTTTATAAAGGTGGGATTCTTTTAAAAAATAGTAACAAGGGATGTAAAGTGGTAAATAGTAAAAGTAAAAGGACGTAAAGTAATACTAGGAGGAAACAAATCACGTGGAAGTACCCGTCACCCTGCCCTGTCTCTAAAACATTCACCAAAATGATTTATTTCAGCCTTTTCTTTCCACATCATTACTTCAGATTACTATTTTTGGTTTGCATTTATTTACCTTTGGTGTTTTTAACAAAAATAACAAGCTTCATTTTCCTAGTGTTTGGTTTAAAAAATGCTACATAAGATTTTCAAAATCATTTGGATCTTCCTCTCTTTTAACCATGGTATGAATAGTTGAATTTGTTTATTGACTTTATACAAAATCAAATTAATAGAACAAATGCATTTCCCATGTCTCGAATGTTGGTCGTGAGGTTCTCATAAGATCACTAGTGACAATGATTTGCCACCGGTCTCTTACACAAACATAATGAGTCTTAACAACGAACATATTCGTTAATTAACGAATATGTTCGTTGCTAAAACTAATTATTGTCAAATAAATAAAAAGTAATCATATCAATTCAGGTAATATACTTGTGAAATTGACGTATTTGTATCTGTTTCTTCTATGAATTAGACGAGACCAACTTATCGTTTTGGTAAGAATAAATGCATTTGCGTTTAGTTGTTGGGGTTGGGGATAAGATAATAGATAAAGTGAATATTTTATAAAAAGTGGCAAGTGAGATTGAGATATAAAGCTGCCTCCAAATTCCATTATATTAATATTAATTTGACTTTTATAGCTAATATTCTACGACAAATTAATCATTGAACATGAAAAATACAGTACAATAGAATATATATAGCGAGCAAAAGCCAAACAGTCCTTGATAGAAAATTGAATGCGTTCATTACAACGAAATTACCTAGTGGTAAAAAGTACTTGTACTTTAACTTTACGTTCTTCTTGTAAATAGAATGCTTTACATGAAAATATGCAATTAACTTAAGAATGAGGATTTTCATAGTCTGATAAAATTAAAAAGTGTAGAAAGTCGTCCCTTACATTAATTTATACATAAAATTCGTTCAGGGGTAATATGGTCTTTTGATCTGTTTTTTTTTCCCCCTCAAATTTCAAACGCACGTATTTCTTAAACGATAAACTTTTAGAAAAAACCGATTTCACCATAATTTATAAAATTTAATCCTCTTTAATTTGGTATAAATTTTGTTAAAAATTTTGAAACTTTTTTTTTACATATTAAATGGGTGTTAATTTTTTTGATTTTTTGAGCATTTTCATCCTTATTTTTTACCCTTATAAATGTCGATTCGTTAAAAACTTAAAATATGAAAGTTATAGATTTTCGTTCAATCTTTACACAGATTTTTGAATCACTCGAATCCCATGTCATATGAGTAAGATATCAGCCGTTAAAGATGACTTTTTACTCATATTTGTTGCACACAAGGTGTTTGATGAAATGTCTAACTTAGATTTTTAGTGTTAAAAATGTGTCAAATGCTCTAATTTTTTTTACCACAACCCATTATTAATCATTTTATTAACGTAAGATTCAAAAAGTGAGATTTTTTAACCGTTAATTTTCTTAAAGAAATGTATGTTTTGTTCATCAGTTAATCTTTGTTCATCAGTTAGTCTTTGTTCATTAGTTAGTATTTTTCATCAATTAGTCTTTGTTCATTAATAATCTTGTTCAATACTGATGAAGTGATGGATAATATTAACTGATGAACAAGACATACTTCTGTTCATCAAAACGAGTTTTGTTCATCATCTGTCTTCCCATTTTACTTGTGTTCATCAATATCACCAGTTAGTTTTTATTCATTAGTTAACCTTGTTCATCAGTTAGCATTAACTGATGAGCAAGACATACCTCTGATGAACAAAAACTGATGAACAATTTTAATGATAAAAACACGATGAATAATAATTGACACTAACTGATAAACAAAAAACAATAACTGATGAACAAAAACATGTTGAAAAACAATCGACACTAAGTGATGAACAAAAACAAGCTGAAAAACAACCGACACTAACTAATGAACAAAACAATCTAATAATGAATTTTTTATTATTTAGTCTTTTTCATTAGTATTTTTTTTTTAAATAATAATGTTCATTAGTTCATCAGTTATTTTTGATATTATTCATCAGTTATTTTTGATAACGTTCATCAGTTATTTTTTATAGTGTTCATCAGTCGTCTAAAAGAAATCGCAATGTTCATCTATTAGTTGTTCATCAGTTCATCAATTAGTCTTGTTCACCAGTTAGTATTGCTCATCAATAAAAACAGTTATTTCATCAGTTGTCGAAAAAATTATAATGTTCATCAGTTATGGTCACAATGTTCATCAGTTTATCATTTGGTTGTTTATCAGTTTAAAATAAACCAAAAATAACAAAAGATGTATTTTGGTATATTAATTAGTGCATTTGAATGTACTTTTATAAGAAAAATCACTTTTAGATATTTTATCAAACACTTTGTATGCATTAAATATGACTAAAACGTCAACATTAACGTGCAATATCCTACTCATATCATATCAGATTTGAGTGATTCAAATTTCTGGGTAAAGAATGGTTAAAAGCCTACAATTTTCATATTTTAAGTTTTGTAAAATTCGGCTTTTAAACTAGTCAAAATTAGAGCCGAAAATGTAAAAAATTTCAAGAAAATAAACACCCACTTAAAAAGTTGGAAAAAAAAATTGAGATTTGTATATCATAATGCATACCAATTTAAAGAGAATTAAATTTAAAAAAAATTTGGTGAAATCGGTTTTTCATAAATGTTAAATATTAAGAGGGATATATATGCATTTGTGCCTTTTAAAATATATTGTTCAATTAATCACTTGTATTCAATAACTAAAATAGATTGCCCGAAATAATAACACAGTAACCTCACTTTGCAAAGGCAAATAAAACCACATTTGACTTAGTTTAATTAAGCCAATAATATAGATTATAGAAACAAAAAGAAGACAAGAAAAAACCTAGTATAACAGGATTGGTCCTAAACAATAAACACAATTAAAAATCTTCCTAATTTAGATAATCTCATGATTGTTATCCCCACAAAAGTACAAGAACCATCATAATTAACTAAACTACTTACCAAACTAACCATAATAATCAACAAATAAACTACCTTCCTTCTAATATAAGTAACATTAAGTAAAAGTTAAACCAATAACAACAAGAAGAACAAAACAACATCCTCCTAATAATAGAACTACTACTAGTAATAATAACATCTCAACAAGATGAAGATGACCCTTTAATCACATTCCCACTAACAAGATGGTTGTTGTTGTTGTTGTTTCCGTTGATGACGTCATCATTGTGACTGTTGTTAATGTTTCTTGGCATAATAAAATCAATAGCATCATGAGCATTAATATTGTTAACGTTAATAATGTTGTTGTTGTTACTACTAGCATGACCATGACCAAGATTCTCATTCTCATTGTTGTTTTTGTTAGTACTTTTGTTGTTATGCATCCATACCTTAAACACATTGCGATCAACACCAATCTCGTTACAAAAGCTGTTTATCATCTCCTCATCACGTTTCTGCATCTTCCATCCAACTTTTGAAGCTATTTCATGCATTTTGTCTTTTTGGGCCTGTGTGAACTTTGTTCTAAATCTTTTTTTCCCACTCATTGGAGTGGTGGAGTAATGGTTGTTGGTATCTGAGCCAAGTGCAAGGAGCATATGTGGAGCTGATGAAGGGTAGTAAGAGGATGAGATAGGTGGTGGTGATGAAGGTGAGTTTAGTGGGCTTGTAGTGGTTGTTGTTAAGGGTGGTTGTGGTGGTGGTGGTGGTTGGTGACGGTGGTGAGGTTGGTATTCTAAAAGGTGTTGGATGGGTGGTGGTGATGGTGGTTGCTGGAAGTGGTCGTGTTCGCGGCGGTGGAAGTTACGGTGGCAGCCGCATGCTGCGCATTTTAGTGAGGTGGGTAGTGATGGTGAGGAAGATGGTGACGGCATGAACTCACCGCAGCCGTCGAGGGCGTGGCCTCCCATGGTGGCTGCATGGTTTTTTAAGCATTCTTTGTAAGTGACCACCACTGGTGGTGAGAGTGGTTGATGGTGGTGGTGGTGGTTAAAGGGTTTGTGGCGTTTAAGTACACCGTTGGTGAAAGGTGGTGGAATGGGTTGTTTTGGTGGTTCGGATTCTGGATCGGGTGTTTTCACGGTGGTGGCTGAGGTGGTGGTGATGGTGGTTGATGGCGGTGGTGGTGGTGGTGGTTGTGGTGAGATCTCCATTGATGAGTTTTGCTTTTGGTTAAGAGAAATGAATTAGATTTGGAGATGTGGTTATTAAATGGATGGTTTTATTATCCATCAAACAAACAAATGGTGAGATGATAAAATGTTTGATCCCATTTTTTTCTTTTTATAATTTATTTTATTTATGTTTTAGAATTAAATTATTTTTTTAAATATATGTATGGTTAAAAATGGGCATGTTTTGTTTGAGATAACTTAAAAATGTTGTAGGAATATGATTACATTAGAACGTGTTGATTTATGTTTTGAACTTTGAGTAATGATTATGAAAATCGAATGTGGGGATCTAGTAGATTATGAAAAATCACTCTCATGATCTTTGGTCTTGCTAATGTTTTCTTACGAGGGTGTGTTTGATAGCATGCATAAAAAAATATTTTTGAGCAATTAGCATTTACTTAGTAACATTTAGCGTTATTAGTCATATATTTGTTTGGAATGACCAACATTTTGCATTTATGAAGAAAAATAAATAAATGCTAAATGTTAAATGCTTATTGAAATAGCATTTTAAGAGCTGTGAAATTAAATAATTATTTAAATAGCTTCGTGCAACTTATTTAAAGAGTTTATATTTGTATATGTATGCCTTTTTACATATTATTATTAAAACTACAACTACTTTACCAAACAATTTTATAAAATAAACTGTTAATGCTAACTGCTCCTGCTAATTGTGTTTCTTTAACTACTTCTGCTAACTGCTACTGTTAATTTTGACAAACACACAATAAATTTAGGAATAAGATATTTTTGTGTGAATTTTATGGGTTGATGTATTGCAAAAAAATATAATGTAATGTAGTTTGGAAGAATTTTGCATGATTTTCTTGATCAGATCCTAGTTAAGATTATTTTCGACTTTGCAAGGTCATAACTTAACAGAGATGATTGCAGCTCTATATATTTTTATGTAATATTTTAATATTGACTTTATCTGTTGGAGGTAGACTCACTTTGTTGAAGTCAGTTTTGGGTGCTACTCCCATTTTCTATATGTCTATTTTCAAAACTCCTTTAGGAGTGATTAAAGTGATGGAGTCGTTACGGAACAAATTTTTTCAAGGGTCGAGTATGTTGGAGAAAAAAATCTCTTGGGTGGCTTGGAATAAAGTTTTAGCTTCTAAGAAAGAAGGTGGTCTTGGTGTGGCTAGTTTTTATGCCCTTAATCGAGCCTTATTCCTTAAATGGGTTTGGCGGTTTGTGACTCAAGACGACTCTCTTTGGTTTCATGTTATTCAAGCTATTCACGGGCCTCGTATGCAGTTTGATAATCAGTCTAATCAGCCTCCGTCTCTTTGGATTTCTATTCTAAAGGAGGTTTCTGAGCTTAAAAAGAGGGGTTTTGATTTTCTAGCTAATTGTTTTAAACGTGTCGGGGACGGTTCGAATACCAGATTCTGGTTAGATATTTGGAAAGGCGGTGTGTCTTTTCGTGATGCTTTTCCTCGGTTGTTTGCTTTGGAGTTGAATCCTCAGGTTTCTGTTCGTGATAAAATGGGTTTTTCTTTGGATCATTCATTTCGAAGGCAGGTTAGAGGGGGTGTGGAATCAGAACAATTTAACAGTTTGGTCGATATTATGAACAGTGTGATCTTATCTCCTTCTCAGGATCGTTGGTTTTATTCGATCTCTCCTGACGGGGAGTTTTCTGTTAAAGTCACTCGTTCTCTCATTGACGAGTTGTTTTTGCCTTCTCATAATGTTCCTACTAGGTGGGTGAAGAGTGTGCCGGGTAAGGTTAATGTGTTCACTTGGAAAGCTCGGCGAGATGTTCTTCCTACTCGAGCTAATCTGATCAAACGAGGTATTACTTTGGAGTCTGATTGTTGCCCTATTTGTGAATCAAATGTTGAGGATGTTTCTCATATTTTATTCCAGTGCTCTTTGGCCCAATCGATTTCTAAGAGGATTTGTAGATGGTGGGAGATAGAATGGAGACAATGGTCTTCTTTTTCGGAGTGGTTTGATTGGTTCTCTAATATCCGGTTAAATTCTAAAGTGAAAAGCCTCCTGGAGGGAGTATTTATGGTAGCTTGGTGGGCTCTTTGGGGTTTCCGGAATCGTTTGGTTTTTGAGAGTTCGTCTCCTAAAAGCAGTGTTGTAAATATCGCTTGGCGGTCCCTCGGCGGTCGACCACCGCCAAGCGCCATATCGGTCTTGGCGGCGATATATCAGTGATATAACGGAGACCCTAAATTATAAAGAAATTAATTTTTTTTATAGGTATTTATATATTTTATATACATATTTATAAATATTTATTAGTTTTATTGTTATATTTAATATTTTTAATTATATATTTTATATAAATATTACAAATTTTACATTGTATATGCATTTAGTTATGTATTTCCCACTCTTAACCGATATTTGACCGATATAACCGATATTTGACCGATATTTGACCGATATTTAACCGATATTTAACCGATATTTGACCGATATGACCGATATAACCGATATTGACCGATATTTGACCGATATTGACCAACCGATAAATTTGACCGATAAGTGAAATATCGTATCGGTGGACCGCCGATAAGCGATATATCACTGATATATCGGCCGCCAAGACCGATATTTACAACACTGCCTAAAAGATGGATGCTTTTTGATGATGTAGTCTCTACATCTTTTTTATGGAGCCATAGCAGATGTAATAGGTCGTTTAATTGGGATTCTTGGCATAAAGCGCCTTTTCTTATTTCTTTGTAATTTTTTTGTTCTAGCTCCTTGCTAGTTTAAATAAAATTTGCCGTTCAAAAAAAATATTTTAATATTGACTTAAACGAAAATTCTTATACCATCTTTTTAAATAGCGGCGTGTAACATGATGTAATGACAAAAAAAAGTAATCGCAAATTCTAAGTTTAGGTATGCAACTCTCTTCTTTAAAAATAACACTAGATCAGAGCATAATACTTGATATGCTAAAGTAAAACCGAGGTTTCAACGTGACAATAACAACCTATTCAACCAACAGGTTGACCGAACTAGCAACAATTTTTTTTTACTATGATTTTTAAAGTTTCACAGGTTTTAAGTTTAAATCTAGGAATATCTATGAAAGCTTTAGTGAGTCTGAGTTAAAGTGTCAATTGCTCAAGCTCCGAAAACTAGTTGGTTAAAATGTTATCGAATATGCTATATTTTTGTGTAGGGTGCAAGAAACAAAAGAGCTTATTAGAACAAAGTCTCAAATCTTGCTATTATAAGAGCACAAGGTATGGGAGGAACCATTAACACGTTATTGGTATGTCACATAAGCGCCACATCATACACTTCCCAATAACACATTAATAACTAAAATACTCTCCCACATAACACACCAATAACATGTTATTGGGTCCCACAAAATAACCCACTAAAAATACTCACTCACTCACATTACACAAAAAGAATAGAAAAAAAAAATACAAGAATGCAAATGGCTTGAGCAATTGCATTGGCTCAAAACGTTTGGCTCACGAATGGCACGATGCTCCGGTATGGTTGGCACACGAATGGCATGCATTTGGCACACCAATGACACCCCATACCTTGTGCTCTAATTGGTTGTCGGCAAAATTAAAAGGGTCAATTGTATCATGGTTGGATTTGTGTGCTCAGTTGCAATTAGGGGTGGAAACGAGCCGAGCCGAGCTCGAGCTCGTTAAGGCTCGAGCTTGCCTCGTTTATATATATAAAGCTCGAGCTCGGGCTCGAGCTCGTTTCGAGCCTTATACTTTGAGCTCGAGCTCGGCTCGTGAAAATTTTCTCAAGCTCGAGCTCGCTCGGCTCGACTAATTTATGATGTTTTGAGCTCGGCTCGTTAATTATATAAAGCTCGAGCTCGTTTACTATTTTTAAGCTCGTTTATACGTATAGACGATATATACACGTATATAATTCTAGGGCTTGTTTAGGCTCGCGAGCTTACTCGAGCTTTTTGTACAGAGCTCGGGCTCGAGCTCGATTATTAAATGAGCCCAAAATTAGGCTCGAGCTCGGGCTCGAGCTCGTTTAAGCTCGGCTCGTTCGAGCTTTTTACCGATCTGATCCCGAGCTTTTCACGAGCGGCTCAGCTCGTTTACACCCCTAGTTGCAATGTCCAAGTTGAGTTTGGTCTGAATGGCATGTTGATCTATTTATGTTAGCGTAGGATTTTTATGTTTCATTTGCATTTGTAGGTTTTGAAGCTAGATCTCTTGTTTTGTAGATGTTATTGTGTAAGTTTATTTTCTTTGTACTTTTTTTATATATATTTTTTTTATTTAAACTTATTGCCTTCCAAAAAAAATATATATTTATATGATTTAAGATCATTTGAGAACAAAAGATTATTTACATATCAAGGGATCAATTTTCACCATCCATTTTTATTTGATCTAATGGATGAGATTAATCCTAACAATTTAAAAAACCAATTTTCATCATCTTTTTTCAAATATTAATAACTTTCAAACCGTTAATCGTTAAGCGGAAAAAAAATATCATTGCGACGAGCATTTAATTATCTTTCTATAGATAGGCACTTTGATATACTTTCGACAAAAAAAAAATTCGTATTTTCATCTTTTTTTTAAGTTTTTTCGTTTTTTTACGTTACTGAAATTTGCATTAAAAAATTATATGTGATTAAACACTAATTTGAATATCACATGTGATATTAGTGTTATATCATATATGATATTAGTGTTATATCATATATGATATGTAATGTCACATGTGATATTAGTGTAAAATCACTTATGATATACATATCATATCACATATCATATATGATTTAACACTAATATCACATATGATATTCAAATTAGTGTTTAATAACATATTATTTTTTCATGAAAATTTCAAGTAACGTAAAAAAAGACGAAAAAACGTGAAAAAAACGATTTTTTTTTCTTTTCTTAAAAGTATATCAAAGTGCCCGTCTATAGAAAGATAATTAAATGCTCTTCGCGACGGTGTAAATATTTTCACTTAACGATTAACGGTTTAAGAGATATTTAAATTATAAAAAATTAGTGAAATTAAAATGTTTTTAATTTCAGCTATTGATTTTTTCTTTTTAGATAGATGGTGAAGATAAGTCAAGAAAAGTTTGATATGTAAAATAACTCTCCTCTTATACATATATATATATATATATATATATATATATATATATATATATATATATATAGGATAAAGATCAAATAAAATGACAAATATCCGTAAAAAGATAAAAATATTTTTTTTCCAAAAAAAGTTCTCGAAAAATTTCCAAAAAATTCCACAAGATTGGGTATGATGGTGCATGAAAAAGTTGTGAAAAACTTTTTTCTAAAAGTGTATATTTTTTCCGAAAAAAAATTGTGAAAAAAGACGTTTGCGCATTAAATCGTTTTTTTGTGCATCAAAAATTGGTTTTTGCACCCAACTTCTTTTGACTTTTTTCATCAAAATAACATTGCGCATTTAACTAAAACAAGTTGAAAATTTTGTGCATCAAAATTTGTTTTTTGTGCATTAAAAAAAACGTATCAAAACTCAAAATTATAAAAAATGCTTTCACAAAAGTTTTATGCACCAACATACCCGATCTTGTGGAATTTTTTTAGAATTTTTGGAGAATTTTTTAAAAAAATAAATTTTTTTATTCTTTTTACGGATATTTGTCTTTTTATTTTAACTTTACCATATATATATATATATATTTTAATAAGAAAGTAATTTTTGCATGATATATGCGTAATTCTACATGTTATGACTACACTCCACGCATGTAACGATCAATAAGACTTTACCATGACGCAACCAACGGAGTTAAAAACCATAAGAAAATTTCCGAATGTATAGGACTTAAGGACCATTTATAACACAATGACAAAGTGTTCAATGAATGAGCCATGAACTCGAATAACCCAACACTAGACCAGTCGAAGATCTTACGGTTTCCAATAACCAACTTCGTAACATACATATAGTTTTGTTCCAACTTTAAAAGATTTACATATGCAAATAAATAACTTATTGATAGTTTGATACATCTTGTGAAAACACTATTCACGCCTTCAACCAAATCAAAACCCAATCAAAGACACAAGATCCATGGCAAGTAAAAACAAAAGGTATCACAAAAAAGAAGATTAGATATTTCAATGTCACAAAGTCAATAAGTGGTGAACACTAATGGAGCATGCTTCTGACATCAGTTGAAAAATAATGAAGTTGGGTAATTTGGACTTAATTTACACGTTATGTAATAGCTATGTAAACTTTATAAGAAAACAGTTTGTCATTTCAAGAGAGAGGAATAAATACGTTAATAAGTAAGTTTTATGTGTTTGACACATTCTTTGCAACATTTGGCATGGGATGAGACACAACAACAGATAGGTGGTATTGGTGTTTTTAACAGCATTTTTTGCCGCTTAGAAAAGAACATGAATATAATAAAAATAGTTTGAATTAATTTAGGGGTGGTTATTGGCAAAGACGGATCCCAAATTCTTGAGAGGGTAATGCACAAATTTTTTTTTAATGAGACTGGCCGTAGTGGTGATTGGTGAGCATCGATGAGCCTCTCACTCACGCACCACCTCCACTATGGATGCCCTCATTCACGTGTGAGGCATAAGAAAAATGCCTTATAATGGTGACTCAGTCACCACCCGGTATTCATGCAAAACTTAAGTGTTTTATTATTAAATATTTAGTTTGTTAGTCTGTGTGAGGTATTTGTGAGGTATATTTGTATAAAGTGGAAATTTAATTGAAAGGTGAAGATGGTGTGTTTGAGGGAGCGAAGGGAGGTAAATGGTGAGGTGCCGCTGAGGTGAAAGATGAGTGAGAGTGTTTTTTGATGACTGATAAGGATAGTTTGAGGATAAAGTGACCCTATACAAAATTTATTAGATAAAATTAAGGATTGCACGTGCAAAAGAAAACATACTTTATAAAAAAAAACACTTCGTGACTTAAAATCGAGTGTGGCTACTGGCACACCCGCTTTCCAAGCGAGTCCGTCCATGATTATTGGTACCGAAAACGATTGTATTAACTTTTATATATAAGTAGGATTATTGGTACCGAAAACGATTGTATTAACTTTTATATATATATAAGGGATTGGGTGGGGAGTAAGCTTTTAAGTAGGAATGGTGCGATAATATCACAGTAACTTTTATTAAAAAAAAATTCAAGAAAATCTGAAAAAATTAAAAAAATAAAAATGATGATAAATTATTAAGAATCACTGAAACAAATTTCAAACAAAAATCGTTTTCATGATTAAAGGTATTGTGATATTAAGGTCTGATTTTGACTTTTTTACAAAAGTCAAGATATGATCTAATATCACATAAACCTTTTTTTTACATCAGCTACAACAAAGATCTGTTAAGTGTATCTTCGTAGGATACCCAAAGGAAACTATGGGTTACTAACTTTTACTTTCCACCTGAAAACAAAGTAATTGTTGCTAGGTATGGAGACTTCCTTGAAAGGGATCTCATATCTCATGAATTCAGTGGGAGAGTTTATGATCTGAAAGATGATCAAGAAGATACATCACCTTCTGAAAACACTAGCCAACCTCAAGTAGAACCTGATAGTCTTAGTGTTCCACCTGAAGTTGAAGTGGTTCCCATTCGTAGATCCGCAAGGGCTACGCGTGCACCTGAGCGTCTATGTCTTAACATAGAAGCTGAGGAAAATATGTTAGGGGATCTTGGTGAACCTGCTAACTATAAGGGTGCTATGATGAGTCCTGAAAAGGATAAATGGCAAGTCACAATGAATGGGGGAAATGCAATCCATGAGAGATAACGAAGTCTGGATAGAGGTTGACTTACCTCCAAATGCTAAGGTAGTTGGAAGTAAGTGGCTCTATAAGATAAAGACTGACATGGATGGCAATGTACACACCTATAAAGCTCGTCTTGTAGCTCAAGGGTTTACTCAAACTTTTGGGATAGACTACGAGGAGACATTTTCTCCTGTAGCAGACATTAGAGCTATTAGGATTCTTATAGCCATAGCTGCATACTATGACTATGAGATATGGCAAATGGATGTCAAAACTGCCTTCTTAAACGGTCACCTAGATGAGGACATCTATATGGCGCAGCCTGAAGGGTTTGTGAATCCAAAATTTCCAAAGCGTGTATGCAAAATTCAAATATCCATTTATGGGTTGAAGCAAGCATCAAGGCAATGGAACAAGAAGTTTGATGAAGAAATCAAGAAATTTGGTTTCACTCAAAATCTTGATGAGCCATGTGTATATCACAAAGCTAGTGGGAGTAATGTTATTTTTCTTATCTTATATGTTGATGACATATTGATCATGGGAAAAGACATTCCAAGTTTGCAAGATGTAAAGTATTATCTTGGAAAGTGCTTTTCTATGAAGGATTTAGGGGAAGCAGCATTTATTCTGGGAATCAAGATCTACCGAGATAGATCAAGGCGGTTGATTGGACTAAGTCAAAGTACTTACATCGATAAAATATTGAAGAGATTCAATATGCATAATTCCAATAAGGGATATTTGCCGATGCAAGCTTAACATGGCTTAAATAGTGAACTATGCGCGTCAACACCTGAAGAGGTGGCACACATGAGAAAAGTTTCTTATGCTTCGGCTGTAGGATCCATCATGTATGTTGTGAGATGTACAAGGCCTGATGTGGCGTTTGCACAAAATATCACCAGTCGATATCAACAGAATCCAGGTGTGAAACACTGGCATGCTGTTAAGAACATTCTTAAGTATCTAAGGGCTACTAAAGAAATGTTTCTAGTGTATGGTGGGAATCCAGATGCAGAACTTGATGTTACAGGTTTTTGCGATGCGTCTTTCCAAACTGATAAAGATGATAAGAAGTCTCAAACGGGATATGTCTTTGTCATTAATGGAGGAGCAGTTGACTGGAAGAGCAAGAAGCAGACAACGACTGCGATGTCTATTACAGAAGCTGAGTACATAGCTGCTTCGGAAGCTGCGATGGAAGCTGTTTGGATTAGGAAATTCATTTCGGGACTCGGAGTAATGCCCTCAATCGAATTACCTTTAAATGTGTATTGTGACAACTCTGATGCGATAACATTTGCCAATGAGCCTGGAGTCATGAAGGGCGCCAGACATTTTCCTCGACGATATCACTATGTTCGAGAACAAGTCGAAATAGGTGAAATCAATCTACTCAAAGTTCATACATATGATAATCTAGCTGATCCCTTTACGAAGCATTTGCCAAAGGAAAAACTTACTGACCATGCTGATGGGATAGGACTTCGTTTAGCTAGTAGTTTCATGCAGATCTGTGATTAGTATTTGGATAAAGGATGTTATGAACAAATATTGTTTTAATGAAATAAAATAGTTGTTTTTGTTTATTTTTCATTTTCTTAATATTACGTCCTATATTTGCATGTTTAATCTGTGAATGACTTATGTTATTCTAAATAGTCCGTTGTCGATCAATGATGTGGGAATGTCATTGAATTAAGACAAATCTGAGTTTTGGTAGAATATACTTAAAGTATATTGATGAGTGGGACATACCAGATTCACATGATATTCAATGAATTGAATGTAGGACAGATCCCAACTTTAAATGATTATACTTTATGGATCTTTGTCATTAAGTAAATCATGAAATGTTTATCCTCAGACTTGAGATACCAGATAACTGTTATGAATGTAGTGCACTTGTGTAAGATAGTCTAACGCTGTCCGTAACTGGTAGTTATAAGGGCTATTTTCAGAAGTGTTACAAAGTTCATGAGTTATGTTTGTAGTCAAGAGAATTTGTTACTTTGAATTTGTTTCAAAGCATAATACTATATTTTGGCCCCTCGTAGGGTTGACAAGATGTTTGTATGGCCATACCCAAGATCAATCTGGAATACGTTCAAATGATTTGGTAATCTTGTTCAATCAGATATAACGAGAAACAGAATATTAACTTATGAAATGACTTGATCCATATTCTTAGTTAATGTAGTATTAGTAGCAAAAGGATGAGTAAAAATGATGAATCATTAAATGGTTTTCCAGTATACCATACTCGATTCGATCTGGGGGCATTGGCGTGTTAGGCTAGACTAAACCAATGTCATTACTATATTAAGTAATATCCAAGTGGGAGCTGAAAGGTTTATGGATATAATTTATTATGCGTATGACCGGATTCGAACTCGATACTTCGGGATTGCACACATTACGTATGAGAGTTGATGTTAAAGTAATTAATATATATAAACCTTATTATTATTAATTATTTGTCACGAAATAAAACTTAACGATAGTTAATATTTAACGAGGTTAGACTAACGGTCGTTAAATGTAAACTACGAGGACTAGAGATGAAATTAGTGGACAAGAAAATTCTAGAACCCCTCTTGGGTCTCTATGGCCGGTCGTGGGTTCCCTAAAGCCCAAGGGGAGAGTTTTCTTGGTCACCAAGTTTTGAGAAACTATAAATACAAACCCCTTGTATTCATAATTCTTAACCTTGGATCACTTAGAAACCTAATTTATTTCTCCTCTTCTCTTGCTGCTTGGCCGATTGTACACCTCCCTTCCTCAAGGGATTCGATTTTCCAACTCCAAGATACAAGTGTTTGGTTTTATTTGTGATTCAAGAACCTAGCTTTTCACATCAAATCGATATTAGTACGTGTGTACAAGAACGAAGGACGAATACAATTGTGTTTGTGGAGATTTGTGGGTGTCGACTTTTTGTGGGTCGAATAGTATTAAACCCTAAGTTAGGGTTTGGGTTTTTGTTCCTCGTTCACGTTATCGTGTGTTTCTTGAATTGCTAAAAGGTACGCATATTATTTATTCGGTTAATTCAATTACAAGTATTATTCCTATTACTTCCGCTGCGTGCTTTGATGATGTTTACTTATTTTAATAATTGTTATGATTAGTAAAACAAACAGTGAGGATGGAATATATCAAGATTTTGATCAATCAAACTATTTCATTGTCTGCCTCATGTATGTACTGTGTTTCGCAGGTTCTTGGTTCAAGTCGGGAACTTTGTAAATTATGAATAACTTCGGCGATGAGAATCTACGGTTTGCGGAACAAATTGGTTTTTTTGTTTGTTTTTGTCCTTTGCGTTCGGACAATCACGAATATTTTTGTTAACAACAAGTCCACGACTTGAAAGAGATTCTAGATTAGATATCCTTTTTAACTTTGTTAAAAGATATCTCTTGACAAACAGATTTTGAGGGGCAATGTTATAATGTTTGATAAGACGAAGGTTCAAATAAAAAATAGAGAACAAAATGTAAAATAGATAAAATGATCAGGTAAAGGATAGTATAGGGGTTATTGACATCATTTTGTCCAAAGACTAAGGGCTTATTTCTTTTTTTTTCTGGATTAAGTGGGTGGGCCCCTTTCCGTTAATAAGTCTTAATGGGGAGGGGCACCATTTGTTTTCTCACTCTATATAGATTATTTAACAGAAAAAGAAACATATTATATGTGTGGCCACACCACTATCTCCCCATTAAGACTTATTAACATAAAAAAGAAACACCCCCTAACCAAGAGTAAGCACCCACATGATTTGTACACTCTCAAATGTTATTGGTACACTCAAAGTAATGTTATTGGTACACTCAAAGTAATAGTATTTGGACATTTACACCTTCACATTTACACTTACATTTTCACCCCTGTGAGAGTATAAATGTTCAAACACAATTATTTTAAGTATGCCAATCATTTTTTAGATTGTACAAATCAACTCCTTAAATTTATTGAGGTACACTCTATAACATATTTTATAACTTTTAAATATATGTGGGCTCTGAAATAATAAAAGATATTTAAAATAGTGATGTGTTTGGAGTGTTTGACTGGGTATAATTTGGAACTTTTATATTTGAAGGTGGTACTTTGGTTGGTTTGGTTTGTGATTCAAGTTATTGGGACCCCTGTTTCCTACACATCTCACGTCACTTGTGTATTCCCAAATGTCCCCCATCTTGAATCTAGAATATAATTAAAAATAGTCTTGTAAAACTGGATTTCTTATGAAACAACATCTTACAAGATATAACACTAATAATGTATTTAAATAATTTTATACTCTAAAAATATACGTGTTGTTATGGTCGACGATGTATTTGTTCAGAGTCATAATACATGTTTAGTATATTTGTAGTTGGGTACTTTGTGTTTATGGTTGATGTAGTTTTCGAGGATCATTGTAGTTGTTGACTTGTCAAGGATCGTTGTAGTTTGCTCAATGCCGCGGTAGACGATCCTAGCGGTTGTAATCGTTGTAATTCATACTACCTCCGTCCCATAATAATTGTCCACTTTGACTTTTCAAAGTCTTTTTTGTTAAACTTAGACCATAAATATTTGTATTTGTGTAATATAATACTTAATGAAAAATATATGAATAGATTGGGTTTTAAATGTATGCTCTTTTGGTATAAATTTCATCAAGTATTATATAACACAAATAAATATATTATTGGTCAAAGTTGAAAAGAAAAAGACTCAAAAAAGTCAAAGTGGACAATTATTATGGGACGGAGGGAGTAACATCTAGCTAGTTTTGATTTATACTCCGTATCATATATTGCATTCCGGGAAAAAAAAAGACGTGTGTAACTTTTAACTCTTTCCGAAATTTCATTTTTCGAAAGTCCTATTAAAACACAGAAAGTCCCAAGAATTACATTTATATCTGTCAAATATAATTAACTTCTAGTTTTGTTGACATTTTTAAATGACGATATAATATTGATAATATCCAAATGCATATGCTGGCAAATGATTTTTCTTAGGGGGTGTTTGGTTGGGGCATATTTGGGGATATTGGGGGATATTGAATTTGAATTTCCTTCAAATATTGTGTTTGGTAACACAAATGAAGTAATTTACAATTACTTGAATTGCCAAAATGGAGAGTATTAGATTTCCCCCAAAAAGTGAAGAATTTTAATTTACTTGGAAATTTTTTTTATAAACTTTTTTTCTTATTGTTTTTTTATAAACTTTTAAATAGAATATTTATGTTTTTTTTATAAACTTTTTTTATAAATTTTTAATAAACTTTTTTTATAATTTTTTTATAAACTTTTTTTATAAATTTTTTATATTTTTTTATAAACTTTTTATAAAATTTTTTTATAAATTTTATTTATAAACTTTTTTTTTTAAATTTATAAACCTTTTTTTTATAAATATTTAAAAAAAATTTTTTATAAATTTTTATAAACTTTTTTTATAAATTTTTTTATAAATTTTTACAAATTTTTTTTATAAATTTTTATAAATTTTTTATAAACTTTTTTTATAATTTTTTTATAAAAATTTTTTATAAACTTTTTATAAACTTTTTTATAAACTTTTTTTTTTTTAAAAAATTTATAAAATTTTTTTATAAATATTTAATAATTTTTTATAAACTTTTTTTATAAAATTTTTTATAAATTTTTATAAATTTTTTATAAACTTTTTTTATAATTTTTTTATAAACTTTTAAATAGAATATTTATGAAATTTACATTTAAAAAATAAAAAATATTTATAAATTTCTGTCAACCAAACGTGCGAAGGTATTTTAAATTCCGGAATTTTAAATTCTCAAGAATTTAAATTTGCTAGAATTTAAAATTCCGGAATTTAAAATTCCCCCAACCAAACGGCCCCTTAGGACTAAAGCGATTGTGATTTCATGTAAGAAAGACACATGAGATGTTCCTTCTGTTTCATTTTCATTATATGCAAACCTTTTTTTTTAAATCACAAATTAATAAAAATAATAGTATTAAACAAGTAACAAGTAGGGTTGAATCAGTTGGAAAACCCCTTGCCTCTCAATCGAGAGGTTAGGGGTTCGATCCTCACTCCCTACAAAAGGCCGGAGGTCCTTTCTACCTTTGGTAGAACTGGAAGCAGCCTCTCTACCTTAGGTAGGGGTAAGGCTGTCTACATCTTAACCTCCCCCATACACCGGAAAAGGTATTGGGTACCCATAACCCGTGGAAGACGGCATTGGGCGTTACTTTACTTTACTTTTTCTAGTATTAAACAAGTACTTGACATTTTAAGTCAAAGTAGCCATGAGAGCTTTTTAGGTGCTGCGTTGTATCGAAGGCATGAGTTATTCAAACGGTGGCTATGTTTTTATTGATACCCCCCTAGTTTTTTTGTTTTTTTTTTATTTTTTTTATTTTTTTTATTTTTATAATTTTGTTTATATCAAAAAGCTATAAACCTGAAAATGCGGAACAGTAAATATAAAGTTTAATAAGCCAAACGCTTAAAACTGTCAGAAATACGGAACATAAACTGACAAAAAACTGTGTTGTACTGAAAAAGTGGGGGAGACAAAGGGAATATTCCCTATGGGGTCAAATCATATGCACCGTATGAATAGTACATCCCGTATCGAAATCTTTAGGCATATATAGAATTTAAACGATGTTTGTTTAAATATATAATTTCAAGAATTCTTTTTAAGGCTCTGTTTGTATTTTATATTTGGTTGCTCGTTTGAGGGTGATATAAAGCAGAGAAACGATTATTTCGTCATTGTTTTTTTCATCAGATTATTATAAAAGTGGGTTCCTTTGTCGCTAATTAGTGCTTCGGGATTCCAAAAAGGCAAAATAATTGTTATAAGAAAATGAGGACGACTCTTGTATCGTTTGTTGGAAGAGCTTGGGCTTCTGCCCATTTTGAGATGTAGTCGACTGCGACTAGTATGTATTCGAACTTGTGAGATTTTAAGAAAGGTCTCATGAAATCTATTCCCCAAATATCGAATATTTCACATAATTGAATGTTGTTTAAGGGCTTTTCATCCCTTTTTTATATGTTTTCGGTTTTCTGACAAGCGTCGTACATGCGAACTACAGTATGAGCTTACAGTATTTGAATATTGTTGGCAAATAAAAACCAGATTTTAATACTTTCCTAGCAGTGGTTGACGGTCCATAGGGTCCACCAGTAGGTCCATGATGACATTCACCTAGAATTGTTCGAGTTTCGGGTCCGGCCACACATCTTCTTATTATCCTGCCGGGATACATTTTAAAAAAGATGGGGTTCTTCCTAGAATGAAAATTTTGAGGTCCAAAAAGAATTTCTTCTTCTGTTGGTATGTCATTCCTTTCCGTATTATTTTTCCAACCAAATAATTTGCGAAGTTTCGTTTTATGTGTTTATTTACATTAAAGTTTCATGTGAAAAATTATCATCGATTTTAATTTCTTGACCATTATCTTTGTTATTTTTGATTCGTGATAAATGATCGGCTACGGCATTTCCGAACTCCTTTTTTATCCTTAATCTCAATATTGAATTCTTTCAAGAGTAATATATAACGTATGAGACGTAGTTTAGCGTCTTACTTCTTAAAGAGATATTTCAAGGCAGAGTGATCAGTGTAGAAAATCGTCTTGGATAAAACGAGATAGGCTTGAAACTTAACAAATGCTGTTACATATTGGTTTTCACAAACACATAATCAAACACACAAAGGGTCGAATGAGATGAGTTTCTAGAGAGAGAAAGATGAGATGTTCTAGAGAGATAAAATCAAAATGAAAGGTTAGATTACCAAATGAACATCCAACCCTCTCCCTTGTGGGGAGAGGGCTATTTATACAAATGTCTACGCCCTCATTCGGGCTGTGGATCAGGCATACAGTGGGTAAAGACCCGTCCTTCTTCCACGGTGTTACTTATACTACTAATAAACTAACTAATACTAACGTTATGTCTACGAGCCGTAATATGCTAAACTATTGTTGGGGTGACCGGCACTTCTACACGGATTTTCTAAATCCTAACAATCTCCCCCTAAGGGAGGTCACCCCATTAATTACATTGAAAATCCTAGCATTTTTTCTATAGTCTTTAATGCTCGAGCTCGTAGACTTTGAAGCTTCTTTAACTTTAACTTTGCACATCAGTAGTGATTCTTTGGCTTCAGTGTTTCTTTGATTAGTGATCACGAGCTTTCTTAGAGATCATCTGCAACATACAAGCTCCAGGATATCCATTGTTGCATTGCCATTATGTGACGTTGTGACCTTATGGACCGACATGCTCACATCTTTGGATCATGATATCATCTCATCAGAGTAGCGGAAGTTTTGTTTATTCATATACTTCTAGTAGCGTAGCAGAAGCATGGATTGAAAACATCAGAGCCAGTTGATGAAGATATGCACTTATCATGATTTCTTTTTAGAAGTGAATGTGATGTGTGAGCATGCGGTTATGGATTGACTCCTCAATTCTGATCAGCTGCAACCGTCGGGTGTTCCTGCAAACAACAGTTAGCAATAAAGCGCACGAAAGTGTCTTTGATCACTTTCGTTGAATGGGGTTGCAAGAACCACGGTTCCCCGTTGATCAGTACAAGTACTGCCTGTGATCAGGTAGAATTTCGAAGAATCTCCTTGACAGGGTTTCGCAGCTAATCAAGCCGTTCTCAAACTGGAACGTCTCAAAGAAGACAGCACGGAGTGAGTGAACCAGCGAATTTATGTATAGTAACATCCTTCCTGGGCTGTCTCTCAGGCACCTCTATACTCTGCAAGCTGGCTTCAATGCCCTGTTGAAGTGCCGCATCGTCTTCATCCCTTAGTGTCATCTCAATCTCGGGTTCCTTGAACCCTTTTTCTCTTCCTGTTTCACCCTTTCTCTTCTTCTATTTTTATGAGGGTGAATCTGCAGATTTTGATCTTTCTTGTCATTTCTTAGGAAGGTTGGCGTATGATGTCTTTGAGGATGATTTAGTTGACTTAGTTGGTGTGGGATTGGGATTGGGTGTCTCATCAACAGTAGTGCTTGAAGCCTTTTTGATGTATTTCTTGTAGTAATCAGCTTTCCTAATTTTATCAGTGATAAGAGCCTCAGGGATCGGCTTCCAAAGACCTCTTTGTCTGTTCCTTTAGCTACAAACTTCAAATTGCCGAGAAGATTTTCATCGCTGGCTTCATGGAGAGCAGAATCACTTCTTGGACTGAATTGATGTATTTCCTGCAGATGCTTGATGATGAGCTTTGAGAACCTGATGCTGGGGATCACCCTTTTGTCTTTGGTTTTCTTTCCCTTAACTTTCTTTAGAGCATTTTGTTTGTCGGTAATGAAGGTGTCCGTTGCTAAAGTAAATTCTTCCCAGATGCGTTCTGCATAGTCAATGTTTGCTCTGTTCACCACTCCCCACAGAATTTATAGAATCGGGGCCCTTACTCTCTCAAACCCAGAAGTTTTACCCGTTAGGCAAAGGTTGAGAATTGTGATGATTGCCCTCCAGGGTTGAAACATTTCGTTGGTGATGATTCCAGATATCTTCGTGATCTCACCTGGATAGCCCAATTCCTCGACAAACTCTATTAACTCTTCAGCGGATGGTGGAGAGATGAATGGATTGGCGGGGTCTCTTGGAGTGATTTAAAGAGCATCCCTGAGAGTGTCTGTAGATATGTCATACCACTTGTCTTCAAGTTGACAAGTGTATACAGCTGTGATCTTGTCCCATTGAACTGTGTTCCAGAACTGTTGTAGGTAGATGGATGGAATTGTGCATCGTAAAGTCAGGGCACCAAAGAAATTGGTGTTCTTCAAAAGGTCAATTGCCATTCTATAGATGGGATGCGGTTGGTTTCTATCCACGTCCACAAAGCAGTTGCTTCTAGCGATAGTAACCCATTCCTCAAAAGGGAGAATTTGATAATCAGTAAGTATAGTGGGTGGAACAACAGTAGCTTGGTTCTTAGGAGAAGTGATGTCAGCCATTGTATTTCTGTAGTACACACATCCACAACAAAAGATATTTTGAAATCTGTTATGTTAGATGAGAACTACAGAATAACCACATAAGGTATTTGTAGAGAGAAGCTCAGGAAACAGGGTACTAAAACATTGTCAAAGCATGGCATGCACTCAACTGGAAACATGATATCTATGAGACAAAGACACATTAAACATTGAAATATCATGTACACCACAAGGCATAGACAGTCAATGATGATCAGGTTAAGAGTACAAAGTCATAGAGGTGTGAAAGCAACACACATGACATAAGATATACAATGATGAACAAGTCACATAACAATCAGGATACCAAGCATATGACAACCTCATAGGGACAAGACATATAGGAAACAAGTCATACAAGCAAGAACCACTTAAGACAAAGCGGACTAGGTCAAATCACATAAAATCAAGCCTTACTTGGTCAAACCGCTTAGGGTCAAACCGCATAGGGACAAACCGCTCTAGAACAAATCGCATGAGATCAAAACGCATAGGTCAAACCGCATAGATCAAACTGCATAGAACAAGACGCATGATATCAAACCGCATAGGTCAAAAACGTATAGGTCAAGTCGCATGGGTCAAACCGCATATATCAAACTGCATAGGTCAAAACGCTTAGGTCAAAACGCATAAGACAAACCACATAGAACAAAATGCATGAGTCAAAATGCATAGGTCAAACCGCATTATAATAAACCGCATAGAACAAAATGCATGGGTCAAACCGCTTTCAGGCATATGATACAAACCCATGATCCAAAGTCTATGACCCATGACCCATGATCCATGACCCATAACCCAAATAGGAGGAGCATCCTACGGATCCCCCAGTTTACACTAGACGGATCCCTCATGTAAGGGATCCGTGGAACAGTAGTGATTTTTAGCCTATAAATAGTGAGTCATTTCTTCATTGTAACTCACCCCTCTTCTTACAAACTCTCTCATATACTATTTCTCTCTTCTAATCTCAGATCTCTTGATCTATATAGTAGTTCTTTTTTTTGTGATTCTCATATAGGTCATTCTCAAAGGCGATATCACGAGATACTACAAGTCATCCAAGCAAGGGGTCCTTGATTGATTTGTTCCTCCACAAGATTACTGTAGCAAGATCTTGTATTTCATATTTCATATAGTTGTTGTGTTATAGTTGTGTTGGTTTGGTCCTCTGTGTTAAGGACTCAGTATTTAGCTTTGTACCAGAAAACGTGTAAGCGACGTTGTGAGACTTCTCCGCCAATTTGAAGGAGCTTGTTGACATAGTGCTTGAACTCTCGAGTAGGTGACTCGGGGAGTGGAGTAGGGCAAGGAAGGTGTCCTTGTAGCCGAACCACTATAAATCGGTTGTGTTATTTCTATCATTACTTTACTTGCTTTCATTACTTACATTACTTATTGCTTTATATTTTCTATCCATCCATATGATTTCACATAATATCGAATCTAATTTTTTTTAAAACTAACTTAAAATCGGCAAAACTATTCAACCCCCCCTCCTTCTAGTTTTTCACATCTCTATTCACCCCCTTTCACAGGGGTCGCCTAAGGCACCATTTCAGGGAATTTTACAACAACAATCCACCACTTTTGAAAGACGAATTCACTTGCAATCATAATCATTATTAGCCTTACATCAAGTAATTTGTATCATACATTATGCTTAATCTAATTAATGTTTTATTGAATATTGTTTGTGTAATTTTCAGTATGATTGGCTAATTAATTAGGGTGTTAGCCTAATTATGAAATTGTTATTGTTATGATGTAGTTTTCTCGTTTCCATATTGCTTTATATGTATGCTTTCTTTGTTTATTTTGGGACACCCTTGTTTTGGTAGCTTGGAAGTTTGGGTAGTATCTAGAAAGCTAGGAGAATTGACCATATGACCCTAGTGAATCAGGTTGCGAGTAGTGGTAAGAATTGACCATAGTAGGATCACTATCTTGCGTGTGAATTATACTAAACGAGCACCTTCCAAATGGAAAAGCTTAAGAAGTTAGGGGAAACCTAACATCCGACCGGCCTGGTTTTATTAAATAAGTCTTAGATCGTAGAGGGACTTAATGACTCTTCCATTTCGTAAACCCATGAACTCTTGTAATCATTAGGTTACGGAATAGGACATTATGGAAGATAGGACTAGACGAATTGACCAAATGAGTCTAGTGACTTTAACCACCCCATGTGGAGCGATAGAAACCATTAATTAGAAAACGTAATCATGGCATAACAAGATTAGTAACTAGGCTAACACATTTCTCCCTATTGATCATCTTCAATGTTTATTTGCTTTCAGTTTTATTACATCTCTTTAGTTTATAATCATTCAATATAAAACCCCCTTTAAACGTAATCATGGCATAACAAGATTAGTACAGGGTATATTCCATTGTTGCTGTCTATACCGACTGCTGTAAGAAGCTGGCCAGGAAAAGGACCCCTCATAAAAGCACCATCTAACCCTAACAACTCTCTTTGACAAGCTTTGTATCCTTCCTTCAAAGCGCCTAAGCATACATACATTCTCTTGAAAACTCTGGTTGGACTTGTTGCATCTGTTGCAGTTTGTACACTTATCCTAACTGTTGTATCTGGGTTAGTTTTCTGCAACTCTTCAACATAGTCTCTTAAAAGGGTGTATTGCTGCTTATGATCACCCCTAATCTCATTTTCTGCCTTGTTTTTTTGCCCTTAATGCTTTTTGCATAGACACCTGAACTTCAAACTGTTTACTGAGCTGATCTTGAACAGCCCTGATTGAAATATCTGGATTGACTTGAACTTGGTCAACTATTTGCTTCGAAAGAAACTTGTAGTCACAAGCTTTAATGTCTCTTGATTGCAAACATTTGTGTTCATCCCTGAAAGTTCGAACAATCCATACATCTTTATTTTTATTTTTGGCTACATACAACAACCATGGACACTCTGTTGCTTGCTCCTTGCGCTTTCGCAAATATACATCCCTACTAAGGCCTCTAGTTATCGGACCATTTTTCCTCTTTGGGGCTTTTACCATCCCTGAACCTTCGGTTATTCCACAAACAGGTATTTGTCCAACACACCTAACCCTAATTCTCTGTTTGTCATTCTTAATTAGTATAATTTCCTCCTAGTCTTTATTGAAAGCAGGTAGATCATATCTTTTACTTCTTTTGCAGTTACAAAACTTTGACCACAGAAAAAAAAGATTTCGTCCTCTGTTTGTGCTGCTTCACTTAACTTTTGTTTCTTGTATGCCCTCAATTTGTTCCTCCTAATAACATAGTCATCCTCATTCTCAGAACCACTTGCAAAATCATTATCATCTAACAGATCCAACTCATTTTTCTTAAAAAATATGTGGTAGCTGGCTGGTGGTACCTATAGATGGTAAATCTGTAGTCTCGGTCACTTTGAACAGATTAACATCAAAATCAGGCTTCTCAAAGTATTAGCCTCATCGACAACTGTGTTTCCATCACCATTGTTCTTAATATCATCATCGTCACTCATATAAGTGTCTGTCTCACTCACATTGTCATCACTTACAACTTCATCGATTTCACTAACCTGCTGTTAGGAATTAGAAATTCCAGGTATTAAAGAGTCGGTCACCTCAAGTATATGTAATCGTTAGAAAGCTCGCAGTCACAGTACTTTTATGTTAAGTAGTATTTAGTTTAGTAACACCGTGGAGGACGGACGGGTCTTTACCCACTGTATGCCTGATCCACAGCCCGTTGTGTGGCGTTTTATTGTAAGACTATAAATACTCTCTACCTTCCAAGGTAGAGAGTTAGAGCTCATAATAAGAATTTTCTTTCTCTCACTAAAGTTCCCTAAACCTCTAACTTTCTCTCTCTAGAATTCCACTTATACGCCTACTTTGTGTTATGGTTTGATGTGTATGTGAAATCCAATATCCTACAATTGGTATCAGAGCCAGGTTAGATCATATCTTACACATCTTTGGATTTCTAGTGGTTTTTGAGTTTGAAAAAGTTTAGTGGTTTTTGCATCATTTGGTTGATTTCTTGTGTTAAAGCTTGGATTTTGTTAGTACTTTTGTGTTTAGAATCATCACAAGTGTTTAGGTTTTCATTTGGTAAGCTTGAATCATCTTGGTTGGGTTGTTTTTGGATTGAAAAGTGGTGTTTGTGAAGTTTTCTAGCTAGCGACTTGATCTACGGATAGCTTTTCTTGCTAGCGACTTGCTTTACATTTTGGTAGCGAGTTGCAGTTTGCGGAGTTAGCGACTTAGGCCTAGCGACTTGCTTAGTGAGACAAGCCGACAAACAGTACAAGTAGTGGAATCTCCACTACGGGTAGCGACTTGGGGGAAGTTAGCGACTTATACTTTATATTGTTAGCGACTTGGTGTTAGCGAGTTGGTACCTAGCGAGTTGCTATTTAGCGACTTGAATATTTAGCGACTTGGTGTTTAGCGAATTGCTGCCAAAATTTTGTTAGCGACCTGGATTGTAGCGAGTTGTTAAATAACGACTTGGAACTTTAGCGACTTAGCACTTAGCGACTTGGTTCACAATTTTCATAGCGACTTGAGTGATTTCCTTTAAATACGGTTTTCTCTTGATTCAGTAAAATCCCGTGAAAGAATCTATTTCCCGGTTTAATCATAGAGTTATAAAATCTCGTTTAACTTGTCATCATGTCTACCAACGTTCCTACAATCATCTCCACTGTTGCCAAGGATGTTCAAGCAGTGGTTCGACACTCGTCCACCCATGCTTGACAGAACCGACTATGACTCTTGGGCTCAACGAATCAGATTGTACTGTCTTGGAAAAGAAAATGGGGTTAACATTCTCAAATCCATTGATGAAGGACCTTACCGAGTTGAAACTACTAGAGATATACTTGATACTGCTGAAGATGGAACTTTGATTTATGGAATGGACAGACCAAAGATGTATGATGAGCTTGACGATAAGGAGAAAAAGAGATTCGATGCAGATATCCGAGCTTCCAACATTATATTGCAAGGTCTACCAAAGGACATCTACAAGCTTATCAATCACAACACCGAGGCAAAGGCTGTATGGGATAATGTCAAGATGCTTCTTCTCGGTTCGAGCTAACTGTTGAAGACCGAGAATCACAACTGTATGATGAATTTGAGCACTTCAAGATGAAACCAAATGAAAGTGTCTATGAGTACTATGTGAGATTTCATAAGTTGGTGAATGACATGAGGAACATCAGAATGACTATGCCTAACATTCAGTTGAACTCAAAATTTGTAAACAACATGAATCCCGAATGGCACAAATTTGTTACTTCCGTGAAGCTCACTAAAGGATTGAAGAATACAAACTATGAGCAACTCTATGCCTTCCTTCTTGAGAATGAGAGACATGCCATGTTTGAAAAGAGGATTCTTGAACAATTCAAAACAAATCCAGGAGAGACAAGCTCATCAAATGATTCAACCGCCTTCTACTCAAACATTGGGATTACCACTAAAGCTTCACAAGTTATACCCATGGGTGATGGAACTCACAAACTCATTCCTGATCAAAGTTCAAACAAGCGATCTTTGATGCACACGTGGGTAACTTCATTAATCAACTGGCTCTCTTGATTAGTCAAAACATGAATTCTCTCCCACAAACCAACAACCACCTCAGAACAGCTTCTAACCCACACAATCAAGCTACGCTCAGAGATGGGAAAATTGTTGTGCAACCAGTTCAGGAAAGACAGTATGATCAAGGAAGAGGAGGAGCTGGTAGAGGTTATGTTGGTAATCAGAATCGAGGAAGAAATGGAAATCAAGGTCAAACTAAGCCGATCAAATGCTATAACTGTGGTGGTGAGGGACACATTGCTAGGAACTGCACATCTCCAAAAGCGTCCACGAATCTTGATTACTTGAGAGATAAGATCTTTGCTTGTACAAGCTCGGGATAATGGTGCTGCGTTGGATGAAGAGGAGTTATTGTTTCTTGCTGAGGGCAATGCCAAGACCTATGATGCAGATGTGGATGAGCGGCCAATTCAGGAGATAGGTCACAATCATCAGAACGCCTTTCAAGTCGGTGATTGTGATGCATCGACTCGATGTGGATGATGGACCTTCTGCACACACAATTTTTATGGCTAGCATTTCTCCAATGGTTTCTCCCAAGGTCTCTTCTTCACCACAAGCTGGCCCATCCAAAGACAAACTCATCTCAGAGGTATTAAAACTATACGATGATGCCGATGTACAAAAGATGCATGACAAAGTACAATCAACTGAAACTATTGAATCAAATATTGAAAACATGGGTAATATCAATGTTGTCCCATATGATCAATATGTGAAACAAAGTGAAAGTGAAATTGTATCAAGTGATGCATCTTCTGCGGTCAACAATGACTATGTTTTTGATGAATACACCTGCATGTGCCCCGATGATGTTGTTATCTCTGTATTGAATGCCTATAAAGAACGTGTTGCTATTTATGAACAACGTGCAAAATTTAAGTTGACCACCCGTGGCGAGGAAATGGATGACCAAATGCGTACAACTATTAGAAAAAGTAGGTTTAGAGAAGAAGTATTAAAACAAGAGTTAAATTCCTTACAAGAAAAACTTTCAAAAGCTGCTAAGCAAAAACAAGAACTTCAAGAAAATGTTAAAATGCTTAAGCAAGAATTCAGTGCTAAGGAATCAAAACTTTTGAATGATTTTTCTAATCTAAAACCTTGAAAAACAAGCTTGAAAATAAGTTGTACGCAAGGGAAACACCATTCAGATGCTCACATGATCACTAAGCATAGAGTCCTAAGCGATAAGCATAGCATTCCCCTTGTTGAGGAACCAAATCCAGAGGTCATTAAAAGGCTAGAAATGCTCATAAGGTTCTTTATGATGGCAAGGAAATCCTTAAACCTATACAGAAACCTAGTTGCTGAGTGCAGAGAGGAAGATAAGAAATCCGATGAAATCACTAGGGAAAAGTTAAACAAGAAACTAGCTGATCCAAAATGTAAAGAAAAGAAAGTAATCATCACAACCCATGATTACAAAAGGAGAATTGGATTGCCTTAAACAAGTTTAAGCCTCAGACATTGTTGACACCCGAACAAGTGTTCGGAAAATGGATTTAGATAAGCAAAGTGAAAATATTGTTGAAACCAACCACCCCTTTGGAAAATGCCTAGAGCGACTGTGTATCCTCCAAATACACCAATGCATCTAGTTCCTAGAACAATTGCCACTAAAAGCAAGACCTTAATCAGTCAATATGTTATCTTTCAACTATTTGTTGATTTTGAGAAAACTTGCAAGAAAAGGATCACACCTACTGGTATAACTGAAGAGAAAGAGGTTTTGAGCAAACTAAAGAATGTTATTTAACTGAAGTCATCCCTTTCTTTAAACAACTAAAAGATCACTTTGAGAGTCTTAAAAAAGGAATGAATTCGACATTAAAAAATGGAAAAGGAATTTGATGCTATGATAGTTGAGGTTAGTGACTATGAGCGAGCATTAAAATATAATGAGATTGAAAGGAAGAACTTGCATACACTGAATGAGAATATGATTTATGAATGTATTGCTCAAGACGTGTTTTTCACTGCTACAACTTGTTCTATTAATGCTTCTCAATTTCATGAATTATCTATTGCCCTGAAAGTCTCCCATGATCGTGTCATTGAGCTTGAAAAAACTAATTCTAAATTAACTGAGAAAATTGAACTGGATGATCACGACAATTTGGTTAAAATTTTTTCTAAACTAGAAGTTGAGCATTTTAATTTACAACTAAAATATCAACATCTTAAAGAAAATGTCAAAACCTCATATATCAAGACATCCTCGATGCTCGAGTTTGATGCAGCTTTTCAAATTAACAAACGTGATGAACAGATTCAAGCTCATTGCAACACGATCAGAAAGTTGAAAGCCCAAATCTCTCAATTAAAGGGTCAAAAGAACAATATGACGGGCTCCCAAATGCCTCCTCCTTTAGATTCTCAGAATTCTCAAACTTTTCTTCTTCAAAACTTAGTTAATGCCTTACAAAAGGAAAATGAGAGTTTTCTAGAAGAAAATGAAAAAGTTAAACGACATTTTAAAGAGTTATATGATTCAATAAAAGTCACCCGTGACCAAAACAACGAAAAAATAAGGTCTTTACAAAAGGAAATTGAGAATCTGAGAAGTTCGGGAAATGGGAAACTACCACTTGTTTTCAATAAGAATGTTGTCTCAAAGTCACCCATAGATTGCAAATACACGTGACTTAAATATATTCCTCCTCATCTTAGGAATAATGAACATGCTTTTCATGACTACCGTGCTCACCTTAAGGATAGTCTAGAATGTCTCCGTGAGATTGTCGAAGAGGATTTCACCAACAAACCTCTTGATAGTGAAATTAGGTTTGATTGCCTCCAGGCCAAACGATCTCAACAGTTGCTAGAATGTGTAATTGCAACATGTCCCAAATCCTTAACCTTAGATGCAAAAGGCAAAGCTGTGATGCCTTGTTCTATGCCTAGTGCCGAGCCTTCAAACCATTCTAGGCCCAGTTTTAAGAAAGTATACATCAATGTGTCGTCTAGTAATACAGATCCTTGCACGTCTAGTTCAGGAATGCAAAAAGTAGATCAACCAACTAATGTTCCCATAATTCCCTCTACAGGAGCAATTAGTGACATTAAAGCGAAAGCGGTCAAAGTCTCAAGACAATACAAGGAATGATAGGACCTCGCAAGCTAAAAATGTGCATTGGAAGAGAGTAGAAGACCAACCTAGGATCTTTAAGCTTGAGTTGAATAAAACGAATCGTGTTGATTCTATTATTAGCCTTAGGCGTCTTGTAATTAATTAATTACGATACTATTTGCAAACCTTGTAATGATGTCGCTTGAATTACATTGCTAATCATGAATGTGGTGTGAATGCTTTGTCTAATCTTGTCAAATGCCCGTTAAAATTGTTCGCTAATAATCGTGCAAAGAAGGCAAAAAGGCAAAAACGAAAGATTGTTAGAAAACCGTGGAAACCCACAGGAAGAACTTTTATAAAGATAGGTTATTATTGGATACCTTTTGGCCATAAGAATAATCAGTTTTGCTCTCAAACTGCTAAGATTATGCCTATTAGAAAATGGATGCCTCTTGGTAGAACTATTCCCTTAAGAAGTGAACATACTTTGAATAGGTCAAATACTGACACCAGCATTGCATCTATTCCCAATGATTCCATTGCTTCTACTTCAGATATGGATGTTTCTATTTCTGATGTGGGTGTTCCAATCTGTTACTAACCAAGTGGAACCCATTCTTGCATGGGGATCCCAATTATCAATTTATCCATTCTTGTCTGTGTTCAACTGCAGATCGTTCAAATCGTTACGTGGTACGGACTCAGTCGTTCCAAGCATATGACCGGAGACGGTCGCGGCTCATGAACCGTGAGCAAATTCATCGGAGACAGATTAGATTCGGTAATGATCATTACGGTGCAATTATGGGTTATGGTGATTATGTTGTTGGTGATAGTGTTATCTCTAGAGTATACTATGTGGAAGGTCTTGGTCATAATTTGTTCTCTGTCAGTCAATTCGTGATTCGATCTAGAAGTAGCCTTCAGAAAACATACTTGTTTTGTTAGAGAACTTGATGGTATGGAACTTTTAAGAGGAACTCGTGGTTCAAATTTTTACACCATCTCTATCGATGATATGATGAAGTCTTCTCCAATTTGCTTGTTGTCAAAGGTTTTTTTTTTTTTTTTTGGGTAAAGGGGAGTAATCCTGCACCCTGTTAAATATATTAACCAAATAAACGTTTAAGTACAATGGATATGAGTGAAGTCCCATATCTCAGCCCGTTACATAGGCATAAAGCTTACATAACAAGACACTTCCAATTCTCTAAACAAGAAAATAAACCACTACTCAAATGCTACCATATGACATAACAAAATAAAATTACTTCCTAGGACCTTGAAACGTTGTGCCATACATGGCATTAAAGGTATCCAAGTTCCCCGGAAGATCACGAACCTGTTTCGCATAGTCGTCGAAGTCATATTCATCATACTCATCTTCAAACTCGTGTCCACCACCAAAAATATTAACAGACTCATCAAATGGGTTAGCAACAACCTCATCTTCAAATCGAGACACCACAATCTCTCCCACTTTTGAAAAAGGGTTGGCTCTCTTAGTATAAGAGGTAGCCCGAATAGGTTGACCATCATCATCCACAAGAGTAGCTTTCCCATCAATAATTAGTCATTCAAGCTTACCAATTTTCTCAGCTATGGGAGTAGAACCAACATCCATTGATCCCATTGAATCACTCACAAGCTTGGCAACAGAAGAAGTCCCATTCTCCGGAGACTTAGAAGCCTCACCAAGGTCCTCCCCCCTAGAGCCATCAATACCTGCTTCCTTAGTATTACCAGAAGACTTTCCAGTCTTCACCTTTTCAGTAGAAGAATCAATAACAATACATGGGATGCCCGAGTCATCTTCCACCTCAAGAGTCCCAAACGAGTTTGACGTAGTAATTGGTGTATCATTAGCAATACCACTAGCGATTGCGGTGTCTTCGTCTTTGCAACATATACCTGCTTCCTAGGTGCAAATCGAGGACCCTTACCCATATTAATACCACCAGTCATCTTCGTACCTTTAGGTTTGGCTTTCCGATTCTGCACCACCTTAAAACCCTCATCAGGTTCATCCACATTAGCAGTGGGAGGAACATCATAATTCTCCTTAATACTCTTAGGACAACAAGCAGTATTGATTTCTCCCGGACTACCCATCTTTTATTTCTCCGTCACACCAATCAACCGCTTGTGAACGGTCAACCGTAACAGATGATAAAAGGGCGACAGCCCGGGAGAGAATGGTAGTTTACCAAGGATTAAAAATATCCTTGGATCGTTTATGTCCTGGTGAGGCGTGATAATCCACATACAATGACTTGTGAATGCTGAAATGATATAGAATGTACAAAAGCAGGAATCTGATTGACTAACACTAGGAATGTGAATAGTAATAGCTCTGTCACATTTTACGTCAATAAAAAGCGTGCAATCGAAACCTAAAAACGATTATAACTATAGTAGGGATTTGCATGTCTTAGCGACTTAAATGCAAATTAAAGAAAATAAAAGTTAAAATCTATTAAATAAACGCTATCACTATTTTTACAGATCGATGAACGTTTATTTTATAAAACAAAATCACTTAAATAAACTATTTTAACTAAAACATAAACTCAAATTATCTAAAAACGTTACTTAAAACTAAACGAAGCGTATGTACGAAAATTACTACTGGGCGCAAGACAAAACGTAAAATTTATGAAATAAAAGGTCTACGAGTGTAAAACTAATTTTATTACATACTATATGATAAAAGAAAATTTTACAAAAAAGAATTATATTTTTTAGACTTTTATATTTTTTATTATGATTTAAATACAATAAAACACTAATTAATTGATTAAAAATATAAAAACTAATTAGAAAAATCGCACTTTTACGAAAAATACTTAATACTAATACAGACTTAATAAAAATACTAAACTGGAAAAAGCTACTTTGGATAAGCTAGAAATAAGCTTAAATACTCGTTTAAGCTTAAAATGAAAAACGTGTATAAGAGATAGATAGTGCAAGGTTTTAACGAGAAGACCCAAGGGCAATGGTTACAGGTACCCCACTTATCACTCTATCAAGGGGAGGTCATGTTGAACCTTGACCTCCCCTTTTTGCAAAACAATTTTTTTTTCGATTTTTCTTTTTGCAAAACTGTATATTAAGCTAAAATATGAAGCTTTAATAAAGACAACTTTTTCAAAACTTGGAAATAAGCTCTTTGGGAGCTTATTTCCATGACAGTTGGCCAAATAAGCCATAAGCTTCCACATATAAGCTAGCACTAGTTGTTAAAGCTATTTTTGGGCTTTCTGTTTAAGGACAAGTATATATTAGGATAATAAGTACATATAATGACTACACAACTATACAAACAAAGAAATAAGCAAAACATGAGTTTAAGAGCCCAACAGTTAAGCTTTTGGCTTATTTGGAGCTCAAGCTCCAAATAAATTTGGAAATAAGCTATACACGAAACAAAAAGGAAAAGTATATATGCACAAGTATAATAAGTGAGAATATACAAGCATGTACACTGGATATAAGCCAATAAGCTCATAATAAGCTAATAAGCTGTTCCAGGGACATGCAGTCCCAAACACCCTTGCAGTCTTTTGGTTTGGCAATTTAAGCTCATCAAATAAGCTCAACTAGCCAAATAAGTTGTTGTAATAGCAAGGTGATCTGGTAGGCTTTCCAAAAAACTCAAGCTCACCTAGTGAAGTCCACTAAAGAGCTTGTGAGGAGCTTATGAAGTATAACTGAATACACTGATTTCTCAATGTACTCAGTGAAATGGGACACATTAAAAGCTACTTGCAGCCTTGGTTAATAAGCTGCAAGGTGAGATTTAAGCACATGATCATAAAGCTGAGTAGCTTGGCTTCCTAAAAAGCCAAGCCACAAAGACTAGTGATCACTAAGGAGCTTGGTGTGAGCTTGTGGAAATGGTGCAAGTTCATGGATTGAACTGTTAGGAATGGGCAAACACAAGCTCACAAGACTTATCAAATAAGCTCATGAGAGCTCAACCAATACTGAGACTTAGAGTATGACTGAATAACTTCACAAGAAGCTAAAATCACAAGCTCTAGCTCAGAGGGAACTTTTCATAGGCATAGAAACACAACTCCACTTCCAATGTTTGCTGGAAGGAGTGAATGGGACAAAATAGATGGAAAGATTAAGCTATGCAAATAAACTACAAATATAAAAACAAGCATGCAAATAATAAAAAGGCCACACAGGCTATACAAAGAAGCTAAATGCACAAGCTAGGGTCAAGTAATGAAGCTTATGCAAGCTCATTAACTTGACACCATAACTGTGGTGGGGGCATGATTTCCAAACAAGTACTCAAAATAAGCTAGAAAATAAGTACTCTATAAGCTGAGTTAATGAGAACTAGTATTTTTCTATTTTTCTTAAGCAACTAAACTTAACTAACCTAAAAGCTTAAAGGCTAAATCCTAATATTGAATACACAACAAAATTATATATTTTATTCAAAAACGACACAAGGAAAAACTTGACTTTTAACAAAAACTCTAAAGTTGACTAAAGTGAGTTTAAATCTTAAACTCTTGATTAAACATGTTATATTATGCTATAATGATACTAGATTAAGCTACTTAACATACTTATGAACCACTGTGATGAGATTTGTATTGCAAAATCCTAACTGAAGCCTAATAAAGATTTAGATGATTTTGACTTTTACTATATAAGGGTGGAGGTTTTTATGCTTGGATGAGCTAATAAGTATTAATGTAACTTAAAACAACAACAAATAACAACAACACAAGCCTCTAAAACATTGACATGCGAGAACCAAACAATCTTAAATAGGGACTGATTTGAGGTTTCTAAAACAAAAGACTATGCAAACCCATTCCATCAAATCCAGAGGATCCAAAATGTCAAAATGGACCTTTTTCAACCTTCACCAGTAGTCACACAAGTCAAGATTTAGGATTTCAAAAAAATTGGCATGTTAACATTTCAAATGCAATATTACACCACAATCCAATCCCAGGTATTACAACCTAATATTAAGCTTTAACATGACTAAATAACAACAAAGGAACACGAATCATAAAATTAAAGCATTTAAAACATTGAAACAGTAAAAATGCAAAAATTAGAAAAATGCTTACAAATGAGAAAGTGGACTGAGACATAGAAACCAAGGACAAGGTTACACCTATTAGCTTCCCAATAAGCTCCTAATACCCCATAGCATTCCAAATCCAACCCAGCTTTATCACCTTCTTCATAAATCTGATTTTTGATTATTTTCCATTTTCTCCTTTTTTAGTGATTTTCTAATTTAAAAGACCAAAGTCGTTTACATGTATCTAAAAGCTCATTTGGCTTTGTCAGAGCCTAAGGTGCTTAATCGAGTCCATATAATCAACTATGATCAACAAAAAAGTAAATGACAAGAAATTAAAGAAATTATGAAAACATGAATTATAAAAGATATTTGCATTAAACTGAAAACAAAGGTTCCATTACACTACTTTGAAGTTCTTTACACTAAATAAAGCAGTAAATGACAATAATTAAAGGACAACAGTAAAGACTATGGCTATTCCATAGTATGACAATGGCTTAAGGCCAAGGTGCTTGTTTCTCTGTCTTTCTTCTTTTTATAGTCTTTGAACTCCTTGGAGACCTTGAGTTGAATCCCAACACATCCTGACCTTTGGTTTGGTCAAATTCATCTCAAACGTACATATGGCATTTTGGTGCCAAAACGAAATGGTAACTTGAGGCGGTTTGAGATCATTAATTGTATCTTGGGGTGTTGTGGAGTGTCAGGGGACACAAAAGATGAAGTTTGGTAGGTTCAGAGGTCAAGTAGGGAATTTGATAGCAAAACGAGTTTTGTGAAAAGGTGAAGTGTTGAATGGTGGGGAAGCATTAATTGGGGAGTGGGATAGGTATGAGAGGTGGAAAGGGTGTGATGATTGATGTTATTAATACGGGAAGGTGAGTGGAGGAGAAAACAAGTCCTGTTTTGGGATTACAGGGGTGGAGGAGATGGGTGTACAGTGCTGCGGTTTTATTTCTTTTAAAATCTTGGGCCGGGTTGTAGTTGGGTTAAGAGATTGGATTTGGGCTTGAATTGGATTTGGTTTTAATATAAGGGTCCGTTTGGTATTATTAGTACAAAAGGCCCAAGGACCTAAGTTGTATTTTCTGTTTTCTTGAAGGACCAATCTTGCCAACTTTCCAAACTTTCTTCAAGGACCAAACCTTAAGTAAACATAACACAAGGACCAAAAGTAGTATTTATTTATATTTAAAACTTTAAGGACCTTTATGTAAATTTGGATATTTGAGGGACTGAAAATGTAATTTCCCAAAAGTTATCAATATGTTCCAAATTTTCAATCATGCATAGTACAAGGGTATTATTTGTAAAATTCCAAGTTTAGAATACCCAGGGACCATTTTTGCCAATTTTGTAACTTGAGGGGTAAAAATTGCCATTTTGTATAAACTTTCATCCAGGGATGTTTTGTGAATATTTTTGACTTCCCAAGGACTTAAGTTGACTTTTCATCTTTTTAAAACATTTAGGGACTAGTTTTGCCAATTTGTGTAACTCCAGGATGAAAACGACAATTGTTGTGAAATTGATCATTTTTCACTTGTTTTTCAATCTTTTGTACCTGAATCACATAAAAACACATTTAAATGATATTTATAACATTTTGTGAGTCATTTGTGTGTTTTTGGTTGTTTTTGTGGGTTTATATAATACAAATATATGTGTATTTAGACACATATCAAGTATCATGCCCAAACACTTTACATTCCGTACAGTGTGGCGGCTTCCATTCATATTCCACCTTTATACTTGCCGTAGTAAAACCACTATCATCCTTGTTAGGGATCGCCATAGTCACCACATGTTTAAGCTCGAGAATCGATGATAATTCCACAAGAGCACGTGCAAAACTAATACGACCCCATGAATCAACACACATGGAACTTGTAAAAGCATCTAACATAATCGGTTTACCCACTTGAGTAGCAATTAAGCTCAACCCATCTTCTGAATATGCAAGTAAAGGAACATTATGCAATTTAATCCAAACGGGAACTCGAGTTACCTCACTTTTAGACAATAGGACATCAGGAGTCCATTTAGTGAGAATAAGAGGAGAATTGCGAATAATCCAAGGGCCCCGTTGAAGAACATTCTCAACACCCTCTTTAGAATCAAATTTAAAGAGGAAAACACCATCATCATTCTTCATTAGTTTCTGAAAACCAAACTTACCCCACGTGTTGGAAACGTAGTTCTTAACCAAATGAAAAGCAACATTCTTACCAACAAAAAAGCCAACAAGTGTATTGTCATACCGGTTGAATACACCCTCCATAGCAGCCTTCGGAAGCACCGTATCATGATTATCGATGCGCATCTCATTCACCAAGGCACGAAAATTAACTTTCAGAGACACGTTCGGGTTTAATACACTAGCAAATGACCTCACTTCATTATTTTCACTACCATTCACGTTAGGACCGGTAGTAGAAGCATTCACGTTACCGAATCGATGTCAAAGGACCATCACGAGTACCAGCAGCCGAATCAATACCATACACTCCTCTAAGACTTTTGAGCCTAGCCGATGATTCATACGGATTAGGTTCAGTTAGCCACGTTCCCATCGGGGTCGGTGTCCGTATTCGTACCACCTTGATCGGCCAAGTTATTAGCCGATGATTTAGCAACTTTCAATGGCGAATCCTTGTTAAAGAATCCTTTCTCCATCTCTAAACCCCCAAAACAATCAAATAACACGACACAAAAACCGGCAGCTTACGAGAAACAAACCAAACCCTAACTCAATCGTTAGGGTTTAAACACAAACATAAAGCGTCTAACTTTGCTCCCATGGTTTAATAGCATAAAAATAATGAAAACCAAGACCAATGAAGGAGTAAAAACCAATTCGATTAAAATAAGAACACAAGACAATCGAATTAGGTTAAACCCAAACACAAATTTGTAAACCCTAGAAAAAACGAATCACCAAATCAGAAACAAAGCAAGACGAAACTAGTCCTACCAAGAATCAATTAACAAATATGTTAATTAATAACAGGAAGATGCTAGAGATCGAAAACGTGGTCGAATTGGATGAAAGCGATTAAGGATGTAAGGGTTACAAAGTCGCCAGAGAGAAGTCGACTAGGGGTTTTTTTTGTTGTTGTTGTCAAAGGCTTCGAAAACAAAGTCATGGTTATGGCATCGTCGTCTCAATCACTTGAACTTCGGCACCATCAATGATCTCTCCCGAAAGGACTTAGTTGTAGGTTTACCTCGACTAAAGTATGAAAAGGATCATCTTTGTTCAGCATGTCAATTGGGAAAAAGCAAGAAGTATGCCCATAAACCCAAACCTACTAACTCTGTCATCGAAGTTCTTCATACAATTCATATGGATTTATGTGGACCAATGAGAGTGCAGAATACCTTTGGGAAGAAATATGTGTTAGTTATAGTTGATGATTACTCTAGATTCACATGGGTCAAGTTCTTAAGGACAAAGGATGAAACTCCTGATATCATCATCAAACTCATCAAACAGTTTGCGAGTTCGACTTAACAAAACCGGTAATTATCCGGACGGACAATGGGCGAGTTTGTTAACAAACAACTTAGTGAATTTTATGAAAGCATTGGAATCAGCCATCAAAGAAGTGTTCCACGAACTCCTCAACAGAGCGGTGTAGTTGAAAGACGAAATCGAACTCTTGTAGAAGCCGCTAGAACAATGTTGATTTACTCAAAGGTTCCAATGTTTCTCTCGGCTGAAGCTATTGCCACTGCATGCTACACACAAAATCGTTCCCGATTCACCTTGTTCATGGAAAAACTCCATATGAACTTGTCCACAACAGAAAACCTAATCTCTCTTTCCTTCGTGTGTTTGGTGCATTGTGTTATCCAACTAATGAGGGTCAAGACTTAGGCAAACTTAGAGCTAAAGCGGACATTGGAATATTTGTAGGGTATGCACCAAACAAAAAGGGATACCGAATCTACAACAAAAGAAACCGAAATATCATGGAAACAATTCACGTTACGTTCGATGAGCTGACCGGTCAAATGGCTCTGGACAATCCGATTCGAGAACCCGCACTTCAAAAGCAGTCCCATTGGTTCATCCCTTGTTCCAAACTTTTCTCAAGAAACTCCATATGTACCTCCATCCGAAGATGATTTAAAGAAATTGTTTGATCCTATGTTTGATGAACTTTATGATCCAAGTACTAATGAGGTGTCAATTCCTACAACATAGGTGCTTCATATTCCTGTGAATGAAGTCAATCCCTCGGTCTCAATATCATTAAGTCAAGAAGCGCCTGCTGCTGATCCTTCGATCTCATCAACAAATCATCATTCTTCAAATGTACATCATGGAACTGTTTCTGGCATCAATGATGAAGTTAATCCCTTTGCTACTACTGAAGATGCTCTATTTGAAAACATATTTGCTCCGAATCTTCATCGAGAACCATCTTCTTCGGAGACATCGACTCGCTACTTCAGTCCCTCAACAACTACCACATGAACACCTCAGAAAATGGACTCACGATCATCCATTAGACAACATCATTGGAAATCCTTCTCGTCCGGTATCAACACGGAAACAACTTGCAACCGATGCCTTATGGTGCTTCTTCAACTCCGTACTCTCTAAGATCGAACCAAAAGATGTCAAAACTGCCATGAATGAAGACAGCGGTTCAATGCCATGCAAGAAGAAATTCATGAGTTTGATCGACTAGATGTATGGGAGTTAGTACGCTCCAGTTGTGCTATGATTATTGCTCTAAAATGGATCTTCAAAGTGAAACTTGATGAGCATGGTGATGTGTTGAAGAACAAGGCTCGATTAGTTGCTAAAGGATACCGTCAAGAGGAGGGTATAGACTTTGAAGAATCTTTTGCTCCTTTGGCTCGAATCGAGGCAATTAGAATCTTTTGGCTAATCGCAAGTAAGAACATGGTAGTCTATCAAATGGACGTGAAGACGGCATTCATGAACGGAGATCTTTAAGAAGTCGTCTATGTCACCAACCCTGAAGGCTTTGTGAATCCGAACATCCTACCCACGTTTATCGTTTGAAGAAGGCTCTTATGGTTTAAAGCAAGCTCCAAGGGCATGGTATGATACGCTATCAAAGTTTCTTATATCTACCGGATTCACAAAGGCGATTGATCCAACATTGTTCACCGAAAGTCGGGCAAACATTTAATTCATGTTCAAATTTATGTTGATGATATCATTTTTGCCTCGACTGACCCCAATGAGTGTGACCGTTTTCAAATGAAATGAGTTCAAAATTTCAAATGTCAATGATGGGACAAATGTCATTTTTCTTGGGACTACAAATTTCACAAAGTTCCGGAGGCATTTTCATAAATCAATCTAAATATGCTACTGAGATCTTAAAGAAATTTGGATTTGATTCAAGTGACCTGTTGACACTCCCATGATTGATCGAACCAAACTAGATGAGGACCACTCGGGGATCATGATTGACCAAACGAAATATCGTAGTATGATTGGATCCACGATGTACCTCCGCTAGTAGACCGGACATCTTGTTCATTTGTTTGCATGTGTGCTAGATATTAGGCTAAGCCTACCAAAAAGCACCTTGAAGCGGTTAAACGGGTCTTCGGTATCTCCAAGGAACCATCAATATGGGACTTTGGTACCCGAAGGATACCGGTATGTCACTAATGACCTATGCAGATCGCTGATCATGCAGGATGTCAAGATACTCGTCGAAACGTCCGAGGTGCTCGATTTTTGGGTGATAAGCTTGTGAGCTGGTCTTCAAAGAAAAAAAATGAGTACTTCTATTTCCTCTGAGGCAGAATACATAGCCATGTCATCTTGTTGTGCTCAAATCCTTTGGATGAGATCTCAATTAATTGACTATGGCTTTGTATTTAACAAAATCCCTCTGTCTTGTGATAATAAAAGTGCTATTGCTCTTTCATGCAATAACGTTCAACACTCAAGAGCTAAGCATATCGACATTCGTCATCATTTCATCTGGGAACAAGTGGAAAAGGGTGTGGTGGAACTCTATTTTGTGAGGTCGAATATCGGTTAGCGAGACATCTTCACCAAAGCTCTTCCAAGAGAGCGTTTTGAGTTCATACTTCCACGACTAGGCTTGAAAAGCCTTCAACCAGAAACACTCAAACGTCTTCGGGAAGAAGACGAGGAGTAAAGGTCTATGCTCATCTATCTCTTGTAAATATTTATTCGAAAAACAAAATACAAAATTATAAAACTTTCAAAATCCATAAAAATCTAAAAAATTCGAAAAATCTTCAAAAATATTGTCAATTTGTCATGTTTTTCTCGATTCGATAATATCTACGGTCTTTGTGCTATCATTCAAAGAATGACATGGGACTTTAGATGTTGCTCAATTAAAAAATTTGAGAGAAAGAGAAAAAATGGTTTATTGTCATTTCAGCATTAACTTGTCAAAAGAAAGAACGAGCCATCTTTTATCATATTTTCAAAATTCCATGCTCGATTCTAAAACATTTATCTGCTGAAAACTAACGCTATGAAAAATAACTTCGGACTCTATTTTTGATAATCATCCGGACTTATTTGTCAAAATATCTATCTCTCAATCAACAACCTATGTCATTGATTGAGGGGAGAATGATTTCAATTAAATTAAAAGTTATTTGGCATTCAATTGTTTTCAAAAGATAATCATGCATGTTTAACCAATGGAGTTTAAAATCTCAAAATCAGATCCTTATCGGTTAAAACGCTTTCATAATCAAGTCACAATTCTCCTCAAAAGCTTTCAAAATCAATTTAAATCTATAAGAGATCACAAATCTCAAATGATTTGATAATTGTGATAGGGGAGAATGTGTGATTTAAATTGGATTTAAACTGATAATTCGGTAAATGGTTTTATAAGGATGTACAAGCTCTCCTTCCCACATGTGACAAACGATTTCAAATTTTCCATGCACATGTTGAGGGGAGCATCTATCTTAAACCTATGATTTGAAACGTGATCATTTATCTCAATGTGCGGGTTCCCTCTAGTATGTGCAAAACTCTTTTCAAATCTCGAGGCACATATTGAGGGGAGCAAAATCATGAAAACCTCATCCTTCCCAAAATGCTTTATCTACTTGATTCGATTAGGGAAGTGATGTTGATATTTTTAGAAAATGGTAATCAAAGAAGTTAATTCTTTCTCTTGCCTCCGTGTGGAAAACTATTTCAAATACTTGATTCACATGTTGAGGGGAGTTCTTCTTCTAAAAATATCAAAAACAATTCAAGTACAAAATGCTTTGATAATATATCACAAGTATCCGGATTGATTTTCAAATGGTTTTCAATTGGTTCCTATGGCGGATGAACAATACCAAATAGACCGACCAACTTTACTTTATGTACGGTGATATAAGGATGATAAGGTTAGGTATTGGTTCCCATGATCCGCCAGAGCCGGAGGGATCTACCCACGGACAATCCACTAGATAGTGTAGAGTCCTTAGGTATATTGAAAAAAGAGAAAAGTGAGATACGGGAAGAGTGCGGACGAGACGAGCTAGTCTTTGGAATAAACCCAACAAGGTTCTAGTTATGAAGTCTCGGTAAGCACTCAAGGGGTTGAAGAATGAAAAAGAATTGAATGTGAAAAGGGTGAAAAGAAATAGCCCTCAAACAATTCAACCTTAGAGGCGAAAGGGTTCAATACATATGCTACTGGTGGTTACTTAGGTAACATCGGTATTGAAGACAAGACGTCATGGACCCAGTGACGCACCGCACTAAACTTCCCAAGCTACTCAAGTTCCTCTTAAAAGGGCTTGTTTCATTCTCACGGGGAACCGACATTATCTATCGACTTTCTCTTAGAGATTGTTGATATTGAAGAAGGAGACCCTCTCCATAGTCTCCGATATAGGATCCAAATATGCACAAATTGAGTCTAGAGCCACGAGATCATCAATAAATCTCATTAGGACACTTTCAATGAAGACTCTCTGTTTCACACAATGTGGAAAGAGAAATTATATCTTGAGTCCTACGAATTATCCTTGTGGTATTGCGGAACATCCGAGTGATGTGTTTACATATTCACCGTGAAGATGGAAAGCCTTCTGGAGCCAACATCTAACAAGCTCTTGGTAGGTGGCATGTGAGATCTATTATACATATCAACCATGTGACAAGCTGAACGAAAAAATGGGGCGATTCAATCTTTTGAATCAATCATGGTTCAGGTTATGGATTGACGGATACCTTTGAAAACCGGTCTTTGTGCTTTAAAACTCTTTTCATTAGCACGTCGACCGTGTACTAATTTTCAAATCAAAAGGTGTTTTATGATTGATAATTGATTTTCATTAAAACCTTCGTTATATTGCAAAAACAATTTCTATTGAGCAATACACGATTGTTTTTCAATTATCTTTTCATCAATCGTGGACTTAAATTATTTGGTTCACTCACTCCGTGTTGTCTTCTTTGAGACGTTCGGTTTGAGAACGGCTAAATTTGCGAAACCCATCAAGGAAATTCTTCGAATTATACCCGATCACGGCGTACTTATCTTGATCAACGGGAACCGTGGGCCGTGTACCTCAATTCATCGAAAGTGATCAAAGACACTTTTGTGCGCTTTAATGCTAACTGTCTTATGCGAGTACACCCGATGTTTGCAGTGATCGAGAATGGAGCGGTCAATCCATAGCCGCATGCTCACACAACACATTCATATCGAAAGAAATCATGATTGGTGCATCAATGACTCTGATAATCTAACTCCATGCTTACGCTACTGCGCCAATATCATGAATCAACGAAAGCTTCCGCTACTCTGATGAGAAGATATCATGATCCAGAATATGAGCATGTCGGTCCGAAAGTCACAACATCACATAATACCAACACCACAATGGATGTATCAGAGATTTTCTATTAGCCGATGATCTCAAAAGCTGACTCAACATTATTATCGCGTGGATCATTAAAGACCTCCACTTGGATTAACCAAACATGCAATGAGTGGAATCAATGACTACGAGCTTCCGAGCAAAGTACTACATCAAGAATGCAAGATCAATTGTTAATGTAATATCCGATTGTATTCAATGTCATTTTAGTATATGTTTGAGGTGACCTCCCTTAGGGGAGATTGTTAGGAATTAGAAATTCCGGTATTAAAGAGTCGGTCACCTCAAGTATATGTAATCGTTAGAAAGCTTCGTAGTCAGTACTTTTTATGTTAAGTAGTATTTAGTTAAGTAACACCGTGGAGGACGGACGGGTCTTTACCCACTGTATGCCGATCCACAGCCCGTTGTGTGGCGTTTTATTGTAAGACTATAAATACTCTCTACCTTCCAAGGTAGAGAGTTGGAGCTCATAATAAGAATTTTATTTCTCTCACTAAAGTTCCCTAAACCTCTAACTTTCTCTCTCTAGAATTCCACTTATACGCCTACTTTGTGTTATGGTTTGATGTGTATGTGAAATCCAATATCCTACACCTGCACAGATTTACCTTTTTGGATGTGATCCACAGGATTACATGTTTCCTCCTCATGATGACCTAACTCTTGATCATTTTGAGATACCTCTTCAGGACTATCTATTTGGATATGCTCAACATGTTTATCTATATGCTGGTTGACATAACCTACAACATCTTCATGTAATGAGACCTCTACTGGAAACAAGGGTTGTGTTTCTGGCATCTAACTAGATTGTACCAAAGTATTGACTTCCAAAGGTTGATGTGTAACCTCACATATATCCTCTACCACGGACTTATTAACAATGTTTTCTAAGAACAATTTCTTTGAGCAATATGGAACAATAGCAAGAGTTGCCTTTTTCTTTGTTGCATCCACATCAATAATCGTCCTAATTGACTTTGGTGACATTTGATCAACGTCCAATGTTGTCTTACCATTTTCAACATAAACCTCTATCATCTTATGGTCATCAACAAGATCTTTCAATATTTCTAAATTAGCACTCTTACTTAAGCTATACAAACCATCATCTAAATTACTACAGGCAACAAAGTAATAGTAATTTTTTGAACCGAGCTCATAACCCAATTCATACATAAGAACATCAAACTCTTCAACTGACACACTATCAACTTCAACCAAATCAACTAAACTTTCCATACCTCCAACGTATATTCTACCAGGCCAGTATTTAAAGACACCATTGTGATGAACCCTCATACTAAACATATTAGATCTACCACCTGAAAACATGTCAATATATGTTTAAAGCATTCTAAAAACTTAATTGGGAAACAAAAAATACCACAATTACAAATTCCAATGACTGTAATAAAAAAAAAAATACCACAATTACAAATTCCAATGACTGTAATAAAACTTAATTGGGAAACAAAAAATACCACAATTACAGTACCGTATTTCTTCTTAGCAGAGTCGTATAGGACGGTTTGTGAATTCTGATAATTAACAAGTACGACGGAGGATTAAATCTGGGCGAATCATATGAAGAATTAATTACCACAAAGACTTGTTATAAAATTAACAAGAACGATCAGATACGGAAGATGACAATTCAAATGAAGTTTTATTATGTCACAAGGACCAAGTATAATAATGTCAAGAACGACAAGGGGCTAAAACCGTACAAATCCTATATAGTTTTACACTTATAATGCACAAGGACTTGAAGTGAAAACTATGCGCTACTTCAGGGGGTAAATCCGTACATGTCGATGGTATTTCGATTAACCAATCAAATTACTTCTAAAATTTAGTTACGTCGTAAGTATTTTTAAGTTATGCCATAACTTATTTTACGAGAGTTTTACGGCGTAACTCATAATTAAGTTACGCCGTAACTTTGTTGTGACCTATAAATACAGCCCTAATTCTGCACTTTACAATATCTCTCTTCATCCCCTTTCATAGGGATCGACTAGGGCATCAGTACAGGTGATTTTACATCAACAATCCACCACTTTTGAAGGAAGAATTCACTTGCAATCATCATCATTATTAGCGCTACATCAAGTAATTTGTATCATACATTATGCTTAATCCAAGCAATGTTTTATTGAATATTGTTTGTGTAATTTTCAGTATGACTGGCTAATTAATTCGGGTGTTAGCCAAGTTATGAAATTGTTATTGTTATGATATATTTTCTCGTTTTCATATCGCTTTATATGTATGCTTTCTTTGCTTATTTTGGGACACGCTTGTTTTGGTAGCTTGGAAGTTTGGGTAGTATCTAGGAAGCTAGGAGAATTGACCATAAGACCTTAGTAAATCAGGTTGTGAGTAGTGGTAAGAATTGACCATAAGACAATCATTATCTTGCGTGCGAATTATACTAAACGAGCACCTTCCAAATGGAAAAGCTTAAGAAGTTAGGGGAAACCTAAGATCCAATCGGTCATGTTTCATTAAATAAGTCTTAGATCGTAGAGGAACTTAATAACTCTTCCATTTCGTAAACCCACGAACTTTGTAATTATTAGGTTACGTAAAAGGACGTTATTTGAGATTGGACTAGACGAATTGACCAATTGAGTCTAGTAACTTTAACCACCCCATGTGGAGCGATATAAAACATTAATTAGAAAATGTAATCATGACATAACAAGATTAGTAACTATGCTAACACATTTCTCCCTATTGATCATCTTTCACATTTATTTGCTTTCAATTTAATTACATCCCTTTAGTTTATAATCATTCAATATAAAACCCCCTTTAAAACCAGTGACACTAGAACTTAAATTAGATCCACACGCATAGCTCTTGGGACGACCTCAGCTTTATCAAAACTACACTACACACGACCGGGTACACTGCCCGTTAGTGCAATAGGTAGACCATAGATAGACGAGAACTTATAAATATTAAAACCTGGTCAGAAATCCTGCATCAACTTATAATAAGAATTTAAACATTCAAAAACATTTGTGTCTTTAATTTATGTTTTATATTTTATTATTAGTTTTTCATTACATCACTTAAACATGAAACATGATTAGATTAACTTTGTAGTTAAGATAACCTTGTAAAAGTAAACAAAACTATCATCGAAAGAACTTGTTAGGAATTTGCCCAATGTGATGCATGTAAAATCAGAAAAGAAGCCCATGCCAGCTATAAGGCTAAAAATATGGTTTCAACTACTAGATGTCTAGAACTTTTATTTATGGAATTGTTTGGTTCATTCGCTATCCGGAGTTACGGAGGTAACTTCTATACTTTGGTTATAGTGGATGACTACTCAAGATATACATGGACAAAATTTTTGAAAAATAAAAAATGAAGCTTTCGATCAATTTGAAATCTTGTGTAAAAAAATCCAAAACCAACAAGGTTGTTCGATAATTTCTATTAGGTTGGACCACGGTCATGAATTTAATAATGAAGCACATTTCAAAGCTTATTGCGATGCCAATGACATTATTCACAACTTTTCGGCTCCTTGCACTCTTCAATCTAATGGGGTTGTTAAGAGGAAAAATCACTGCTTACAAGAAATGAGTAGAATAATGATTAATGAATAATTCATACCTCAAAGTTTTGGTTTAATTCCATAGACACCTCCATATGCATATTAAATAGAATTTATTTACATCAAGTTTAGGTAAAACACCACATGAGATTTAAAGAGGTAGAAAACTGACATTAGAATACTTTATAGTGTTTGAAAGCAAGTGCTTCATTTTAAACACTAGTTGAGTGGTGAAGTTGATGGTTTACATATGTTTGGAGGTGATGTTGATAATGGGATGAAAAATTAACGTGACTTTTAGTTGACGATGAAAGTGCTAATTAGCATTACACTTAGACCAACCGTTGTCCAGCCCTATGTAAAATATTACTTTACTTAAATCAAATCAATCATATCTTGTATTTGTGAAAAACAAAACATATACCAAACTGATAAATGGTTTTAACACAAAAGACATATTGCAAGTAAATAATTTGTTATGTCAAAAACGACCAACCCAACAACCAAGAACATGATGTTGGTGCATGAAATTAATTTGAGGATACCTGTTTCAATGCATCATAGCTGGATCATTGGATCCTGTTTGATTTTTTTTGACTCATTAAAATTCTTAATTATTGCATTTTTGTTGTTTCTCGAACATATTATACTTGTTAAAGTTTTTAACAATTATCCTACATTAGGTTTAAAGTTTTAACATACCTGTTAAAGTTTCAAATTAAATATCCTACATTTAGGTTTTAACCGTTAGTTATTTTCATCAATTATTTATACCGGTGATTCAAAGATGGAAAATCTTATACAACTACTACAGTATTTTCACACGTAAGATTTTTCATATTTTTAACAAGGTTTTTCTGCTAGAGTTTCACTATGATTGATGTCAACAACAATAAATACAATTCGTAGCAATATATATGCTACATTATGACAAGGTTGACAATATTAACGAATGTAGTTGATTTGCACACTTTATTTCTTGATTGATATACATTAATGTACAAGCACAGTAAGTATTTTGTGACATATGTACATATGTTCATAGCACATAGTAGAGTGTGCAAATAAAAAATTTGAGTGTGTAAATCAATTTTTATTAGTGAATGCTTACAATAAAAACATGATATTAAAACGTACGTAACATATACTTCAAAAGTTTAAAGATAATTACTTGTAAAGAGAATTAACCATCACCAAATTGGTACAATAGTCTGACACTCTTGATGTTTTCGCAAAAGTTTTCAAATTACTCATTAGGTATTCATGAAGGGGTTGCTAAAGAATTTTCGAATCTAGTCACGCGATATCGCGATTAAAGTTTATTTGTCTGAGTTAATGATTCACTTTTCCGAGTAACATGAACATGAAAGTCTAAATATAAAGTTAAGGATTTTGTTATTTGTAGGATAAGGGTTACCTTTAAAGATTAAAAACAGACAACCAGAGATGATACATTTAATTGATTGAGAAAAATTAAGTTCAAAGGCTTAAGTGCTTATTCTAAAAGCACAAACTGTTTATGCATGTTAGAATTTTTTAAACGTAGCCATTAGGGCTTAGTTTAGCATTTTTCTAAACATAATTATACCAAGTAGAGTTTGTATAATAACTTGATTGAATATAATATAATCATTGTATGTGGAATTTCTTAACATAAAATAATGTTTCGACAAGTTAATCATTCCTAACCCATGTTGCTTGTCTTTGGACAAAAAGTGGACACCGTATCCAAGCCAATTGACCCTCTAACCACCTTAATAAATAACAAGTTTATTTGAATCTTTTTGTGCTAGGAACTTTTTTAATCGTAATATCTTTCCTCTATGTTTTAACCAGAGAAAATGCAGTGGATGTTTATGTTAGATGAAGATAAATAATTAAATTGCTCTCATGTCACTCTCAACCTGTAAGAAAATTAAGAGATGGGGTATATGTGTTTTCTCTAGTAGAATCATTTTCCAATGTTTTTATATCTGGTTGTTCTTTAATGTGCTAATTATGACTTCAAACCAACTCATTAGAATGCATTTCGTTAAGTACTTTTTTTACCTTTAGGTATTTACTTAAATGCTTGTGTTGGCGTATGTGTCCGGACGACCGTTGTCCGGAAGGATCTCTGGCCGGACGGAACGCTTTACCTACCGTCCGGACGACAAAGGATAGTATCCAGCTTTCAAGGGATTCTCGTCACGTGGCCTATCATCTAGGGTGGCTTTAGACCTACAGGCAGGTAATATAGGCATGCGCGAATAGTGAATCTACTTAGCAGCACAAAGTTGGGGTAGTATAAATACCCCAACACATTTAATGTTTTGCGACAAGTACACACACACCCACATTAACTGCTGCATTCATTACCACACTCATTACCTCCAACTTACTTTCACGCCGGGGCCGGGTCCCGGATTTCGTCCAGGCGGGAAGTGCGCGTGTCGTGCATTTGTGCGGGGAAGGACGCTTACCTCTTCCAGGCATATCGCGTAGGAGCCTAACTCAAGTTAAGCCGACAATGAATTTGCTTCAACAAATTGGCGCCATCCGGTAGGACGACTCATTCTGGGAGGATCGAATGACAGGTCCGGGACCACCGCCTCCCCCCGAACCCAACTCCCCACCAGAGCACATAGGTGGGAGCGGGGTCTTCAATACCCAAACATCCGGAATAGGAGCAGATACAAACCCGTGATGGCGTCTTTAGAGGCTCTTCTTAGAAAGTACAATGCAATGGGGGCCGGTGCTATTAAACTAGTTCGACTCACTTTCCGCGGATGAAGATGAGCAGGAAGAAGGACGTCACACCAAACCTCAAAGATGATCTCAGAAACCTCATAAGGAAGTGGCGTGGCCACTTCCTTCACAGAAGGATAGTGGAGTTCATCGGTCCAAAGTGCACCATGCCTACTAACTTGAAGCTATATGACGGTTCGACCGATCAGGATGATCACATCAATAAACCGTGGGAGTAGCAAATCAAGGAGAGTGGCCAATGCCGGTATGGTGTAGGATGTTCCAATGCACCATGGATGGAAGCTGCAAGTTGGTTCAGCAATTTAGAGCCGAGGGCGTTGGCGGTTGGGACGAACGGAGAGAACAATTCACGACAAGGTTCGCTCTACGACAAAAGAACACGAAGGATCCCACGAAATCACCCGGATTGTTAGGCGGGCAAATGAAACACTACCGTATTCAAAGAGCGATGGGCCAAGCGAGGCTAGCCGGATACCGTGAGTTCCGGAGCTCATGAAGATATCGGCGTTCATGGGTGCTCATCTGCCCCGACTTGTCTAAAAAGTTTTGACGGATCCCGAAATCCGTGAAAGAAATGATGACTAGAGTAGATGATTATATTCCGCGAAGAGGCTTATAAGAACACCGAATTCAGAAGGGAGAAACAAAGAACTATCCCGAGAGAAACCCCGATTACCGAAGGATAGGAATCTCGGGACCCAGGAGAAGGAATGACAGAGAGCCTAGGAAAGAGGCGATTCCAGGCCAGAGAGGTATTCTCTCCGTCACGTTGCCCCAAAAGTGGGCCTTCGGCCGAAACGACGTCCGTCGCAATGATTTTAACAAACATGATAATCGCGAACCATGCTCTGTCCTATCTAAACCTTAAAGAAATATTGGCTACCGAACACCATTTAAACCTAACCCCACCCCGCCACTACAGGGGAAAACCGAGCAAGGAGAATGAGGACAGATTCTGTGAGTACCACGGCGAGAAAGGCCACCTGACCAACGATTGTTACCACACGAAAAAGCAATTGAAATGGCCCGAATCGGGAAAGTTGGATCATCTAGTGAAGAACGCCCAACAAAGGGGACGGAAAGGCCGAGGGCAATCGGAAAAGGAAAAGTGATCAACATGGTTAACTGTTATGTTGAAGACCGCAAGAGAAAAGCTCGATATTACGATGAAGATTGGATGAACGTCCCCATAACCTTTCCACGCATAGCCACGGAGGATCTATCGGAGGAACCATTGATTTTGGAGCGAAATCGAAGGATATTTCTTCCTGAGGGTGTTTATTGACGAGGGTGCATCACCCGGTGATGTATGAGCATTGTTTTAATAACTTTAGCCCATCCATTCAGTCTAGGCTACAAGAAAGTAGTGCACCGCTAGTGGCATTTTCTGAGAAGTAATCCAACCTTTGGGAAAGATTGAACTGGAACTGTGTTTCGGAGATCATGGTTTATTCAGATATCATGATGAAATTCCGCGGTGGTGCGGCCGCCTTCACCTTACAATGTAATCTTGGGGCGTACGCCTCGGAATTAAGAGCCGCCCCCACCATTCATGCCATGATGAAGTTTCCCACTCCCGTGGGCATCGCCACCTTGACCACCAAAAGGGCAGTAATCATGGAGTGCGTGAGATTGGAGGAAAGGCAGACCCTAGAAACAATTTCTCTCCGAATGTAAGATGTGAGGCAACGAGCGAGAGACTCAAGGGTTGTGGATGACTGAAGATATCCCGTTAACGCTGCTTACCCCGAACAACGCGTGACGATAGGGACCGTTTTTCCGGAGTGCAGGAGGCAACTCATCGAACTCCTAAGAAAAAATAAAGAGATATTTGCTTGGGAACCAACGGATATGACCGGGGTGCCAAGGCGTTTCATCCAACATCCCCAATGTGAACGCCTCTCGGACACACCGACGCCTAAAAGAAGGATGTTTTCCCCGAGAAAACCAAGTGATTACAAGGGAAGTCGAAGAGTGGATAAAGGCTGGAATTGTTCGTCCGGCCGGTACCCAACGTGGATTTCCAACGGTGCTTGTAAAGAAGTGCGAAGCCGGAGGATGTGCATTGATTTCAAAATTGAATTCGTCTGTCCAAAGGATTACTATCCTTTGCCAGAGATTGATTGGAAGATTGAATCCGTCATGGGATACAAGTATAAATGTTTTCTAGACGCTTACAAAGGGTACCACCAAGTTCAAATGAACAGGGACGACGAAGAGAAAACAAAGATTTTATACGCAACAAGGACATACTGTTACACCAAAATGCCATTCGGATTGAAGAATGCGGCAACATATCACTACCTGGTAGACTCGGCATTCCAATCACAGATAGGTAGAAACTTGGAGGCATATGTCGATGATATGGTTATAAAAAGCCGCACGGAGAGAGATATGATAGCCGACATAGCGGAAACTTTTGATAACCTCAAAAAGATTAACATGAAGATGAATCCACGTAAATGTTCGTTCGGTGTGGAAGAAGGGAAGTTCCTAGGGTATATGGTAACATCCGAAGGCATCGACCCCCAGGAAGACAAAAGCCATCATGGAAATGAAGTCTCCGAGGCGTTGAAAGAAATGCAAAGTCTCGAGGAAACGGCGGCCACAACGTGTTCTTGTCAAAGTCAGAGAGGTCCTTGCCCTTCTTCAAACATTAAAAACATCACGAAGGAGAACAAGGACGAATACCGCTGACACAGGAAGCGAAGTAGCCTTTCAAGAGATGAAAGCTCGATATTGGAATTGCCTTCATTAACTACTCCCAGTAGAAAGAACAATTATCCATATATTTAGCAAGCATCAAAAGGAGCCGTAAGTGACGCTCTAGTGGTAGAAAGGGACGAAGGCAATCTGCCGGCATACCTCGTCACCGGACTTTACACGAGGCCGAAAGGAATTATACTTCGATGGAAAAATTAGCTCTATGTTTGCTACATGCGTCCGCGAAGGTTAAGAAGGTACTTCAAGCCCACCTCATCCGTGTCATCACCGATCAACCCGTCAAACAGATATTGTATAGGCCGGAGGTTTCAGGAAAGCTTGCAAAATATGCCGTGGAACTAGGGGCTTACAACATTATATATGCTCCCGTAAACGCGGTCAAGGGCCGTGTGCGGATTTTCTCATAGAGGTACCAGTAGAATCCGAACGACCGGGCAATAACAAAGGTGTGATGGAAATAGGAGGGAAGGAGAATGGTCATTGTATACTGACGGCGCGTCAAATAGCAAAGGATCGAGGCGCAGACTAGTCCTCATCGGTCCGGAGAAGGAAGAACTCACTTATGCCCTACGACTCAACTTCCCCAAAGACCAACAATGAGGCGTACGAAGCTCGCTAGCGGACCGGATCATAAAAAGCTCAAGATCAGCCCGAAATGCGAAGTTGACTCCAAACTAGTGGCCAGCCAGATCAACGGAGAGTTCACAACTACCAAAGAAAGCATGCAAAAATACTTGGCTCAAAGAATGAGCATATAGCGGATTCCAAAGTTTCAAAATCAAGCAATATTCCAAGGGCTCAAAACCAAAAGGCAGATATATTGAGCAAATTAGCATCGATAGCTTTTGACCACCTCACTAAAAAGGTATTAGTAGAAGTCCCGAAAACCTTGGGAAGAACGGAGGATTAATACCGTGGTGGAAGAAGAGGCGGATAACTGGATGACGCCGATCATTAGATGTTTGGAAGAAGGGGTTTGGCCGGAAGACCCCAACGAGGCCAGGAGTCTACGGATGAAGGTCCCGCAACATAGTATGGAAGGAGGAGTTCGTTTAAAAGGGTTACCTAGTGCCAATGTTGAGGTGTGAGGTCCGCTAAAGCAAATTACATAATACGGGAGTGCGAGGGATGCTGTGGGATGCATTCTGGACCAAGAACCGTAGTGGCAAAGCTTATGAGGCAAGGGTACTATTGGCCCACTATGCACCGAGACGCGCGAGAAGAAATTAGGAAATGCGACTCTGCCGATACACGCCCGGTACCCAAACTCCCTAAAACGCTTTCGACTTCCATCATGGCCCCATGGCCTTTCTACCTGGGGAATGGATGTGTTAGGCCCCTTCCTGAGGCACCGGCCGTTTGAAATATGTGATCGTGGCAATCGACTACTTTACAAAATGGATAGAAGCTGCCGCTGGTAAAACGACGGAAAGGATGTTATAAAGTTTGTCTATGAAAATATTGTATGCGTGTATGGTCCGCCGAGGATCATAGTCACCGACAATGGAACTAACATTTTCAACGCACCGCTTAAAAATGGTGTGATGGCTTGAAAATCAAACAGATAAATACCGCCGTGGCACATCCGCAAGCCAATGGGTTGGTGGAAAGAGCCAACAAAAGTTTGATGGAAGGGATAAAGACAAGATTAGGACGAGAAAGAACCGGATGGGTGGGCGAGTTACCTAACGTTTATGGGCGATCGAACCACTCTCAAAACAAGCAACGGTGAGACCCCGTTCAGTTTAGCATATGGAAGTGAGGCCGTGATACGGCGGAAATAGGATGCCTACACACCGGACGATGATGTTCCAAGAAGATCAAAACGAAGAGGAACAGCGTTTGAACTTGGATCTACTACAAGAAAGAAGGAAAACGGCGCCATACGAGAAGCTAAGTACAAAACGCGAGTCGAAAGCAAGACTATAACCGGAGGGTTAGGCCCCTGAACTTCAAAGTGGGAGATTTTGTGTACCGAAGGAATGAAGCGAGTAGGGTGGAAACCCAAGGAAAACTGGGACCCAATTGGGAAGGACCCTACCAGGTGATAGGAGCAAATCGTAATGGTTCTTATAAGTTGCATACAATGGAGGAGAAGGAGGTCCCTCGGACCTGGCATGCCATAAACCTCAGAAACTGTTTCTTATAATTGTTAATTGTGATAAGAATCCTACGGCCGCCTATTGTATAACCCAACTTATCTATGTGTGTTAGCTTAATGATGAAAGTTTTCCTATGATAAGGAAAACTATTTTGCGTAACAAACAATGTGTTGCATGGCTCGTCCGTGGTGCCCCGCCGAAAGTCGATTGCTAGATATTTACCCGGGTAACACTACCCGATGCCCGAAAAACTTGCTCGGATGCCCAAATAATGGACGCCCAAAAGTAAAAAATAATACTATGGATGCCTGGTGGAATGCCCACTCAGATGCCCAAGTAAGAGATGCCCTCTAACTTCATGAGGATGCCCAGAAACCGGATGCACGACCTACGCGGTCGGATGCCTTTAGAAAAACCTAAGGAGGATATCAAGCACGAAACATAAAAAACAGAGGTATATATATATATATATATATATATATATATATAAAACAACACAAGGAACACATGTCAAGCAAAAAAAGACATTCATTCACAAAGTTAACAGCGAAGAGACATTGTCAATTATTACAGCGATATTATCCGAATAATTATTCATAAAAATAAAAGTCTTAAGAATGTCCGAAATCAAGCATTCTTTTCCACGGTATCTACTGGAGTCTCGGCGGTATGAGGAACATCGGATGGTTCTGTCCTTTCTAGCAGGAACCTCCGGCCCATGTTTAGTAGATCTCCAGGGCGGGGTAGAGTCGGCGGCCACGAATGAAGGGATACTCTGGCTTCAAAAGCTTGTCGTACTCAAATTCTCCACAGCGCGAGCATCCCTCAGTTAACCTTCCGGATCTTCGTAAAGCAACCTCCGCCTCCTCTTCTGCTCGTTCACGCGCGCCATTTAACCCCGCTTGATAGGTCAAGTCGTATACTTCGCCATACTCTTTTATACTCGACACTTCCAAATAACCGACCTAACCGAGGCGGGAGTGTCCGGACAAGCATTTTGTTTGACCACCTCACTTTGAGCAACTTCGGTGACGGCTTTACCCTTCTCAGCCTGCAGAGCGAATAAAGATTGATCTTTAGCGTACCAACTCACTCTCTAGTCTCCTTATCTTTTCTACTGCGACCGGAGGTCTCCCTCCACTCATTCCCCGCCCCGGGTTACCACCCAACTTCCTCCTCCGTGATCTTTCTCCCTACTCACGCTTAGCTTTCGGATCGAGCCTAGTTTTTCCAACTCCCCTACCAACCTTCCATTCTCGCTCTAGAAGAAAACGTTTCTCAGCAAGTCCTTGGCAACCCTTATGATTTTCATTCAAATAGGTACCCATTCGAGGTCCTTGAACCTCCTCAATAGCTCGCCTGGGCAATTACACTCTTCCCAAAATCCTCATACCGAACGGATGAGGTCAATATTGTTTACTTGCTCTAAGGCCTCCCTTTCGGCAAGGGTGGCAAGGTTGTCAATCATCTCCCTGCAGGACCGACACGAATTTATCCTGACGCCATCACGGAGACCCCATGAGGAATGAAAATATTGGTGGCCTCATCTAAAAAGAGAGAGGCAAAAGAGAGTGAGAAAATCTTAACAAGCGCATACCTGACGAAAATAAGATTGAAACATACCCGGATCTAGCAAAACCCTCTCGATGTGTGGCTACTGGCCAGTATTGGATTGACCTAAGAGACGGCCAAAAAGCAAAGTTAGTAATTACAAGTGATAAAATGAGCAAGGAGTTTGCAAGTGGTTTGAAGTATACCATCGGAAGGGATAGGGCCCCATTCTTGTTGGGGTAGCGGCATCTGCGGTGATCACCGCCTCACCTCAGTTATCACCCATTCCTCTAGGGCCACATTTTCTTCGTTACCCACAGCGGCAACGCAGGAGGTTCTGCCACGGTAAGGTTCACATTGACCTCCTGGTCCTCCGGATGAGCTTGGTTCAAAGGATCTGCGTTCACCACGAGAGCCTCAAGAGAATTGCTCAACAAAACCGTCTTTCTCTTCTTCTTTCTTTTGCTTTGGGCTTGGACGCACCTCGCCACCTTTTCTCTTGGCCGCCTCTCCCTCCTCTCCTCGGCTTTTCTCCTTCTTCTCTCTACGCCACTACATCCGGATCGGCCTCCTCGGCCAATGGCAATGGCATCCTTGGCGGAATGGCCGCACCTACCGGCAGGGGATCCGTCGTTCTCTTAGGTACTTCCTGGTTAGGGATTCGGCAGGGCCTTTGCTCACAACAAGATCGTCCCATTCGGGAGTTCAAGAAATTGCACATGTTGACAACTGTAAGGAAAAAAGATTGTTAAAGGAAAGCACAAAACAATAAACACAACAAATCTCATGGCACTAGATAAATAATTACCATGACCCCAAGATCCTTTAGAAGAGGCTCGAACCCCGGATTCTTGAAAACCGAAGAAAGATGGCACATCCACAATAAAGCTTATGGTAGGTTTCTTAGCAAAATCGAGTATCGCCAACCTCTCAGCGTCCTCCTTGGAAAACCCGTCCGGATAAGGATCCGTAATCTTGGAATCCTTATGTCTCCATGCCAAGCATACTGGATTGCCCTACGGTCAATCAAGAAAAACTTTTCCTTCCAATGTTTAAGGCTGGTGAGTACCTCTTTAAAACACTTGTAGGCCTTTTTACCCGGCCCTACTTTCGAAGGAAAACCAGTGCCCTGTTTCACAACCCGTAAAAGCGCCCTGAACAAAGATACAGGGGCGGATGCCCAAACTATAGCACCTAATCTCAAAAGAGTTACGATTCAAGCCTAAAGGAACTATCGGGAAAAAGTGAACCTAAAGTGTCTAATTACATTTAACAGGAAGGAAGAAAAAGGAATCCTAACACCTCCGGTATCCAACCTGGGGTATATTCCAATTTTATCGGTGGAAGTTGGTCCATAGTTATATCGCCCGGAGGAAGGTGAGGATCGAGGTCATTGAATACCATATTCTACGATTATGTTGTCCGGTTCGGGTTGTGTCAGTTTAGATGTATATATATGCATATCGAACTTCGGGACTACCGAAAGATGGATAACTTCTGCTGAAATAGGATTGCTCTATTCCTCGGTTGCTTGTTCGGCCATTACTAAAAGGATGCCGAAGGAGATATACAAATAATTACAGAGAAGAGCGAGACAAACCTTATAAAAACGAAGAAGAAATTGGCGAAAGAGCTATTCAGAGGATAAGAGAGATGTGTGAGAAAATAAGCGTGGTAAAAGCATATATATGGCGGTAAGAAAGAGAAAACCCTAACATGGTGGCAAGAGTCCCATCACCAGTAAAAGATGACGTGGCTCAATCTCACCCGCGTCCACGCCAATCTCGGAAGAGAGCAGCCGGATGAAAGCCCATTAAGCGGCCAGGCCCATCGAATAGCCCAATACCGCAAATTTTACTAAGGCCACGCTGCCGACGGAACAAAATGCCCTCCTTCATAAATATCTAATAAATCCAGTATTGCACCACTTTCACATAATCCAATACCGGGGACATGTTGGCGTATGTGTCCGACGACCGCTGTCCGGAAGGATCTCTGGCCGGACGGAACGCTTTACCTCCGTCCTGACGACAAAGGACGATATCCAAGCTTTCAAGGATTCTCACACGTGGCCTATCATCTAGGGTGGCTTTAGACCTACAGCAGGGTAATATAGGCCTCGCTAATAGAATCTACAAGAACGCAGTACATATGGGGTAGTATAAATACCCCAACACATTTAATGTTTTGCGACAGGTACACACACACCCACATTAACTGCCAGATTCATTACCACACTCATTACCTCCAACTTACTTTCGCCGGGTCGGCCCGGATTTCGCCCACGGCTAACGTGTCGTGCATTGTGCAGGAAGGACGCTTACCTCTTCCGGCATATCGCGTAGGAGCCTAACTCTCAAGTTAAGCCGGCCAGCGGGAATTTGCTTCAACAGCTTGCTTCTGTTATTACACATGTTAGATGTTTCACATGATACTGATTTAACTCGATCAAACATTTTGATATAATCTAAATAGTGTTTTATGATAAACATTATCATACAATAATGTTTGATGCTTCTTTTCATCTACAATAGTACTCTAAATATACTTTAGCACTCTAAAACCACCGTAATTTACAGAGACATTTACTTAAATTCCATATACCCATCCTAGTGGTATCATTTACAAACACAGTCCAGTTGACCGGTTTTTACGAAGTCTATAATAACACGTGTTTCATCCAAATATTTGTCAAAATGTTAATACTGACGACGACTACATGTCATCTGAAACTTTTTTTTTTGAAAAAGCAAAGATATTATAGGCCACCAGGCAAAAGAAAGATCAAAGAGATCAAGAAACAACATCCAAACCAAAGGGCTCAAAGCACGAGCCCAAATCCCAATTTTGTTTTATCTATATACAAAGAACAAAGATAACAAAACTAAAATTAAGTCACTGCATCTGGATGTTGAATCAAAGAATTCCACGAGGTCAGATTGCTTGGAGCACGATTAGAGATCCATAAAAGAGATTGTCGCTGAACCGCAGGGAATATATCATCATGACGGGGCAGAGATGGCGTCTTCAATAGATGTTGCATGAATGATTTTGTTCCTCCATGCCCAAACGTACCAAATGAAAGTCAAACAAACGGCATGAAAGACTTTAGACTTCCTCGTATTGAGAGAAAATTTTGAGACTCCTGTTAAGATATCATCCAAAGAAGGGTGAAATGTAGGTGGAGCCTTCCACCAACTCCAAATCTTCAACCATATAATCTTGATTTTTGGGCATGAGAAAAAACAGTGATCACGGGTTTCAACATTATCATCACAAAAAACACAAGAAGGATTTTGAATTTGTATGCCTTGTCGAGATAGATTAGATCGGGTGGGAAGACGATCTAAGAAAACCCGCCAAACACGTATGTTTACTTTACGAGGAAACCCATGAATTTCATGAAAAAACTTTATCCCTAGAATTTGCATGACAAGTAGGAATCTTATTATCAATAGTAGTCTAATATTATAAAATTGTTAATCCGCATGTACGGACCATAGTTTCTATAAGAACATCTCAATGCAAAGTTGGAAAATGGTTAAAAAATACTAGAAAAACAGGTTATTGCATTTTAGTAAAATGTTAAGGAAAAGGTTACCGGATGAAAAAGCTAGAGAAAAATAAATTATTGGAGCATTTGCAACCATAACTTGCAAATGCAAGTTAAAGTTTAACATTTGGGTGTTAACCCAAGTTAACCATACCGTCGTGGGTGTTAAAGGTTGGGCGTTACCCATGTAACGCACGTTATTTTTTTTTATTTTTTTATCTATTTTTTTTTTTAATTTTTTTCATTTCTGCCCCTAAATGAGGTGTTGTTTTTGTAAATTGTTGGTGAGTTAGGGTTTAACCTTGTGATTGTTATGATTGCGGGTGATTTTTTGATGAGTTAAGGTGAAATGTTAAAGCTGATATAACGCAGATGTAACAGGAGCTTAAACTTTAACACATGTTATGATACCAAATGCTTAAAGATTAAAGTTGTGTGGGGAGTAAATATTAAGAATGGTTTGAGAATGTCTTTTTCCGTTGGGGTGAATGGATTAAAAAAGAAGTTGAGATTTTTTAAGGATTATTGCGTGCTTTAACTGTACTATTAGGAATTTATATGAAAGTGAATTTTCAAATTTCGAAATAAAAATAGAAAAAGGACAAAAGAATTAGCAAAAATAAAGAAAGATTTGCAGAGTGCTACACAGGACCACCATATCGTTATCATCTTAGCAAATAGCGAGTGGAATTGGTATCGTGTATTTCTTTTACTGTGGTCCTTCACCACACCACGTTCAACCTTCTTAATTATCTCCACTGTTTTATTCCCTTTTGTGTTTAAAAACTTATTTAAATTTCTCAAAACAACATGTTTTTAAATTATGAAAATAAAATCCATTTGTCTTAAAGTCCAAAAAAGCCCATCTAATTAAATGTGTACAGTACAGTAGATAAGCGCAAACTAAGGAAACACATGTAGGGTATTTAATCTATTTTTACCAATATTTAAACATTTTCTTTTTTAAAAGTAGTTGATTAAATTGCCATCTTGTAAAAATTTGTAGTATCATTTTGTGAGTATGATTTACTTTTTTCTTACTTTGTCGTGATCTAGCGCATATATGCTAAAGATATATTGACTGCTACGTTTTATTCTCGTGACTTGAGCAATAAATAAGTTTGATCTTATTTATTGTGCTTTTTAGAAAAATATTACCATTTAAATGAAAAATAAGTATGACTTGACATAACATATTCCATCTTGTGACAAAAGTAAATACAAACTTGATAAAAAAAGGAGGTTGCTTCCTTTTGGAGTACGATGAGACACGAATTCAATATTTTATGATTTTTATCATTAAAAGTTGCTTGAAAAAGAGTATAATCTAATCAAATACTCCAACAAATGATACTACAACATTTTTACTTAATTGGTTACTTCATCCATTCTAAAATAATTATTCAGTTTTTATTTTTAAAATATTTATTTTTTTAAATTTTAATCTTAAATATTTTCTTTTATGCTATATAATAGTTGATGCAAAATATATAAATAAATTGAGTTTTAAATATATTTTTATTGATATAAATTTTATTAAATAATATATAACAGAAATAAAAATACTTAAAGCAAAATTAAAAAGTCAAAACTAAACAACTATTTTAAGACAGAGGTAGTATTTTGTAAGGCGATGAAACTTAAACCAATCGATCATCTCATCTATTCTTATGTATTATTTTCGCTTGAGGCTTATTTCAATAAGGGTGGTACTATTGCTAAGCCTATACCATTAATACTCCTCGTTTACCTGCTTTATTAACAAGATAATATTTTTTTAATAGTTTCCTGCTTCATTTTTTTTTGTTTTGCTACTTTTCACTTATGAAACATTATATTTTATGTTTTGTATTTTAATTCTCAATTTCATAATAAAAACAAAGTTACAAAAATAAAAATTTAGAGCACAATCATTTTAAAGGTATGAATAACTAATCATTTATTATAAACAACCAGTCGTTTTATATCCGCGTGCCGAATCCTCTTACGTGTTTTTGTACTACTCTACCGCGCAAAATCTTTGGCAATGTGCTACATCAGAGGGGGCTCAGAGGGTGTGCAAGTGGTGCCTTTGCACGGAGCCTCCACTTAAAAAGGGTTACGTTTTTCTTATGTTTATATATAAAATCGTTAGCTATTAAACATATATGAGACGTATAATTCAATTTTATATGCAATTTCTTTTCAGTTTACAAGTATAATGAAGTCTTTTTGTTATTATTGCCTATGACCATTGAAAACCACGAGACGGCTGTGTGCTACATTTTTACATAAAACTGTTGCTTAGATAACAAATCAAGTTGTCAAAACTCTTCTATTGGTTTAACATTTTAGACCAATGGCGGAATTGTCATTTTGGGAATTTATATTTCATATAGCAACGTTCGATAAGTCTTAAAAGTTGGTTGTTAAGATTACAAGCATGGTTGAATTATATAGTATTTTAATAGCACAACATTACAAAGATGGTTAAAATAAGAACATCCAACTACACCATGTGCTTAAAAGAGAAAGAAGTAGGGGTTGTCGAACCAAAACTAGTAACCCCAATTCAACTTTGAAATGAAGTAACCATTCTCTGTTAACATGTGTTTTCACTTTTCCTTTTATTTTTATTATATTCTCGAATCCAAATAGTTGATCTTAACTTGTTTACATGATTAAAGTTTAATATAATACTCCGTAGTTTAAGTTTCTTGCATTAAAGTTTGGTTGTTGAAATTTGTTCAATAAATCATGTGATAAGTGAATAAAAGATATGACATTTAGGTTAGGCTAATGAATTGCACATTCTTTTTTTTATTTGCACACCCTAAACTGTGCTTTAAGCATTTGTACATTTATCATATGCAATTTTGGAAGATTGTACATTGGAGTGTGCGGATAAAAAATCAGAGTGTGCCAATCAACACTCTTTAGGTTTTATCTTTTGAAATAGTTTTAAACACCTCAACCAATTAATTTAACTAAAACGCTTTGCTATTATTTTGACTCGTGTGTTTTCCATCCCGCGTTTTTTTCGGTATTTGGTGTTGTCAACATGACAATTCTCATATAAAAAACGAGATAGAAACATGGACAATTGATAAAACCGCTTTTGATGAATATGAACTATGTAATGGTCGAAGACTACCCACTTTTGGTAAAACTCTCATTCGAAGAAACGACGATTTGGATCATTATAGAAAGACGATGAGACCTTGTATATACATTGTGAGTTGTGACATGCACATTGTTGAATTGTATTACGGAAAGTTATATGGTGTGTTTATAGGAATAGGTTTTGGTGGTAAATTTGGGATTTTTTAAATGGGCCGATATTTTAATTGTTATTGCCTTGTTGGATCTATCGAAAGTAGATCTTATTGTTGCTGCAAGTTTATAGTAAGACCCAAACTATGGGGGCCTTTATATTCCACATCCAAGTATCCAACAAGTATTTTGGGATGTCCAGTTAGATTCTAATCACATAGATTAATGATTCGAATGGATCAGAAATACTATGAAACGCGAAATAGCGAAAATAAAGTCTCTATAGCCCTCGAATGGTTTTAAAATTTTAAGAGTAAGTTACCCCAATTGGTTTAGCTCAAATTCCTATCTCAGTCCTTGATTTCTTTAGCATGAAATATCCTTATCGAGTAGGAGTGTCTTTTCAGTTTTGTTTTTGTCCCACACATCTATATATAGGGTTGTAAACGAACTGAACGTTCAATGAACATTACAATAACCGTTTGGTAAAGTTCGTTTATATTTGTTTATTTATTAAATGAACGAACTTGAACAATAATTTACGTTCGTTTAGTTAAATGAACGACCACGAACAAAAGTCGTGTTCGTTCATTTATATTCGTGAACGTGCGATTATGCATTTGTTAATGTTCGTTAATGTTCATTTATATATTTATGCTCGTATATCATATCTATAATTGTATAATGATAAAATTGGCTTGATTAAATAAAACAACAATTATAAACAATATATTGTATATAATTTAATAAAGTTTATGTTTGTTTGCCTAAGTTCATTTATGTTCGTTTAACGTTTGTTTAGTGTTTTAATAAACGAACGTTAACAATTTATTTTATTAATAAACGAACATGAACAAAAAAATTCGTCCGTTTAAGCGTCCGTATCCGTTTATTTGTCCGGTTAAAATTAAATGAACGAACATGAATAAGACTCAGTTCGTCGTCCGGTTCGTTTACAACTGCATATTTAATTACTTTGATTATTTAATATTTAATTATTTTTTTATAAATGTTTTTTAATTCGTTTATTTTTATTGTAGTAAAAGAAGTGTTTACTTTTTTATTTTCTCACATTTCACAAACAAATTTATAACATATGTATTTGTTTATTTTTTTTGCATTTCCCATTATGCAAAATCACAAACAAGTACTATAATAGAGGCACTTTATTTTGCATATTTTTATTTTGGTTGTGTCAAGGTAAAAATCTACACCATCCATTTAATTTGATCTACTGGTGAGCATAAACCTATGATTTAATATGGAAATCTAAGTTCACGTCTTTTTCTTTCCCATTTTTCTTTGTCTTTTTGTCTTTTTTATTTATTAACATTTTTTTTGTAATTCACGTTTTTATTATGTAATTCACGTCTTTCTTTTTTATTTTTTATTTTTTATTTATTTTATAAATTCACCTTTTTTTATTCATTTTTTTAATTCAAGGTTTTTTTCTTTGCTTTCATAAGTTTCGCCTGTTTTCGTTTGTTTTCACATGTTTTCATACGTTTTCGTCTGTTTTTTAACCGTTTTGTCTGTTTTCTGACGTTTTCGTCCGTTTTTATACGTTTTCATCCGTTTTCAGACGTTTTCGTCCGGTTTTATACGGTTTCGTCCGTTTTTGTCCGTTTTTAGTATGTTTTTGTCCGTTTTAGGGCGTTTTTTCGTTTTCATACGGTTTTTATAGTTTCTTACGTTTTCGTACATTTTTAGACGTTTTCGTATGTTTTCAGACGTTTTTATACGTTTTCGCCTGTTTTCATACGTTTCTGTACGTTTTTGACATTTTTCGTACATTTTTAGACGTTTTCGTCTGTTTTTATACGTTTTCGTCCGTTTTCATACGTTTTCGTCTGTTTTCTTATGTTTTCGCCTACGTTCAGTTTTCATCGTTTTAGAGTTTCTTTGTTTTCTTACGTTTTCGTCCGTTTTCTTAAGTTTACGTTTGTTTTCATATGTTTGCTTTCGTTTTCGTCCATTTTTCATATGCTTTCGTCCGTTTTCATACCTGTTTTTACGCTTTCATACGTTTTCTTATGTTTTCCAACGTTTTCGTCCATTTTCTTACGTTTCTGTCCGTTTTCTTACATTTTCGCCCATTTTCATCCATTTTCACACGTTTTCTTTCGTTTACTTAGGTTTTCGTTCGTTTTCATACGATTTCATACGTTTTCGTCCATTTTCATCCGTTTTCTTTCGTTTTCGCTCGTTTTCATACGTGTTTTTACACTTTCATACGTTTTCGTCCGTTTTCACACATATTCGTCTGTTTTTTTACGTTTTCGTCTGTTTTCATTCATTTTCGTCCATTTTTAAATGTTTTTGGCCATTTTCTGACGTTTCTGAATATCATAATTGATATTCTGAATTTCACAATCGATATTCTGAATATCACAAGTGATATTATGTGATATTCAGAATATCACAAGTGGTATTCTGAATATCACAAGTGATATTCTGTGATATTTTGAATATCACAAGTGATATTCTATGATGTTTAGAATATCACAAGTGATATTTTAAATATCACAAGTGATTTTCTGAATATCACAAATAATTTTCAACTAATGTTTTGTAACATGAAAATCACAAGTGATAGATATTCAGAAAATCACAAGTGATAGATATTCAAAAAATCACAAGTCGTATTCAGAATATCATAAGTGATATGTAGAAAATCACAAGTGGTATTTTGAATATCATTGAATATCACTTGTGAGATTCAGAAACGTATAAAAATGGATGAAAACGTAAAGCGGGCAACGTAAAAAAAGATATATGAACAGGGACAAAATAAGAAAATCACAAGTGATATTCAGAATATCACAAGTGATATTAAGAAAATCACAAGTGATCTTCTGAATATCACATGTAGTATTCAGAAAATCACAAGTAATATTATGAATATCAAAAGTGATATTCAAAATATCACAAGTGATATTAAGAAAATCACAAGTGATATTCTAAATATCACTTGCGATATTCAGAAACGTATGAAAACGTAAGAAAACGAACGAAAACGTAAGTAAACGAACGAATACGTATGAAACGGACGCATATATAATGACAAAAACACGTTAAAACGAACGTATGAAAGAAATGAACGCGAAAGCGGGGCGAAAACGTATGAAACGAAAAAGCAGGGCGGCGTGTAAATGAAGCAAAATGTTCGAAAACATAAGAAAACGGATGAAAATATAAGAAAATGTATGAAAGTGTAAAAACACGTCTGAAAACATATGAAAAATGGACAAAAATGAAAGAAAACGGACGAAAACATATGAAAACAAACGAAAACGTATGAAACCAAACGAAAACGTAAGAAAAAAGACGAAAACGTATGAAAACGAACGTAAACGGGTGAAAACGGACAAAAACGTATAAAAACTGACGAAACGTATGAAAACAGACAAAAACGTCTGAAAACGGACGAAAACGTAGATAAACGTATGAAAACGTAAAAATATATAAACACGTATGAAAACGTAAAAAAACGGACGAAAACAGACGAAACGGACGAGAACGTATGAACACAGACGAAAACGTATGTATACAGATGAAAACGTATGAAAACAGATGAAAACGTATGAAAGCCAAAATAAAAATAAAAAATAAAAAACTTGAATAGAAGAAACGTGAATCTAAAATTACAAAAAAAATTGAATAAAAAAACGTTCAAAAAAAATGGCTAGAATTTTTTTTAAAAACGTTAATTAAAAAAATAAAAAATAAATGTTAATAAATAAGAAAGACAAAGAAAAAAGGGGAAAAAAAAAACATAAACTTAGGTTTATATATGGTAAATCTTAGGTTTATCTCTAATATAATATATTTTATACGAGTAACAGGTTTTTCGCAAACAAACACTTCAATAGAATTTGTGACAACTTTTGGAACAATTCATAAATTTAATCTTACAAACCTTGTATAACTATTATAAGGAGGAGGTGGCAGAACCGGTACCTACTCACCGGAGATGCTGGTCGAGGGTGTGCCTGAGATGGCAGATATGGGAAGCTAGATGAAGAAGTTCAAACTGATACACAATGAACACCACTTAGATCTAAATAAAAAGAAACCAAGATAGACTGGTGACGATGTTAGCGGAGCAGATTAAGGGGTCTACCGTAGCGGCAAGTCGGAGATGTGGGCTTGCTAAAAGGGGGGCGGAGTGGTGGTGGTGCCGGAGTTGACCGTCAGTGTTGGTGAAGGTGGATATTTTTATGTGTATGTGACACCATTTAATGAATTATAATAATCTTTTGTATGGGAAAATAATCCTTGCGCTCTGTTGCTGCTATATATACAAACAACAAATAACTCTCTTATTAGCAGCATGGATGTTAAACCCTTTTATATTTGGCTGTGACAAATAAGAGAAGGAAGAAAGCATAATATTTATGTGTGTGTGGCAAATTGACTGTTTTACTCTCATGTGCAAGACACATGAGAAGATTTACCGAAAGTATTTAACAGATCTTAGCAATTAGGACGAATGATGTTACAAGTTTTCAAAATTAGGTTTATTCATGCAAAAAATAATGATTAGGGGGTGGAAGGGATTTGGGCTAAACTAGAAAGACGAACAGTGTAATTTACTCAATTTGTAATCTTTTTAAGCTATAATAATTGGACCAAGATACTCTTAACTTGTGTTATACAACTTTAGGGGGCGTTTGGCAACTCTTTGAAAACGTGATTATTTGATTATCACGTTTTTAAAACGTGAATAATCAAGTTTTGGTGTTTGGTTGCAAACGTGATTATCACTAAATTTGCCTTCAAAACGTGGTTTTGAAATTAGAGGTAGGGACTTACCCTTTGAAAACGTGGTTTTGCAAACGTCATTTGTGCAAATGTGATTTTTCCCCAAACACCCCCTTAGTCAAGTTGTGTAATTATGAGTCATTTGATTTGATCTAAGGCTGGACACAGTTGTGACCCAGGTCATCGGGTGCCACATCAGCTTTCTCTCTCCGGCGACCAGACACGACCAAGTTGCAGCAGTCGATGACCGACTTTTTTTTTTATTATTTTTTTAAATTCAAACATTTTAAACAACAAATTTAAAATTCATTAAAAATAAAAACATTACAATACTAAATAAAAACATTAATATATTAAAAATAAAAACGATACGAAATCATAAATCATAAATCCTAATCTGAATGCTCCCCGCATGCAGAATCATACGAAGGAGACCGATAACCAGCAAATTCCTCGATGCGAACTAAATGTTCCTCGTCTAGCAGAGGTTGCCCAACAAATCTAGCAGACGAAGTTGATGCACCTACACCATCGGTTTTGCTCTCCCGATAGCTCCTATTGATTTTGGTGCTGATGTTGTTCTGTATTTGTTGAACACACCCCCACAACATGTCAGCAATGTTGTCGTCTTTGCGGGCTTCATCCATCAAAAAAATTTCGATCACAGCTTTTCGTTCAAGCGTAATGTCGTTGCTAATCGTGTAGTTTTCTCTCATACGTTGCTTCTCTGCCCTTGCCTGCTCAAACATATTGATAACGTCTATAATAGCGTTTTTCGAGCCACATCGTCTTATTCACATTGTTTTTAACGTACATTTGCATATCTTCAACCGAATGGGGGAGACGGCAAGCCATAATAATCTTGTGTTGAGAAGTAGTTTGAGGTTGAATTGTGTTTGAAATTGTGTGTTTAGAAGTATGTTTGAGGTTGGTATTTATAGGATGTAAAAAGTAGTAAAGTTTAAAAAAAAAGTTTTTTTTTAATGTTTAAACGGTAACAATTTTGGTAAAAGAGTGTGTTTCAAAATCGGTTGAAAATCCAACCGATAGTTAAATTTTTGTGCCTCGACCGATTTGATGACCCAACCTCCACACTCGTTCCGACCGATTTCCAAATCGGTCGTCGTTTGTATTTTTGGATGCCCGACCAATTTTTAACTCGCCATTGTGTATAGCATAATGGCTGAACTTAAAAAAACTTCTTTTGATTTGAACCATTAGATCAAATCCAATAACTCATAATGAAATAACTTGGCTCAAGTTATATACACAATTTAAAAGATCTTAGTCCATAATAATTTTATTGAATCAGGTCATTATTTATATTACAATTACCACTCCATACATAAAATATCCTTTGGTCTTAACCCTTCTAAACTAATGACGAGAATAACTTGATGTCTTCTAATGACCACTATTTTTTGTAGTCGCTAACCCTTTAACAAACCAACTTCTCAGTTCAAGGAATCTACTTAATGACCAAAAAGTTTTCGACTCTAAATTTTACAACCTAATGATCCCTATTTTTGGTCTCTAACTTCTATTCATAACCCTACCAACGTCTGTCTTAAGAGACCAAATATACTGTTAGAGACGGAATTATTGGTTGTCACTAAATAAACTTATTATGCCTCGCGCAAGGGCTACTTTTGCATCGATTCTCCCTCATTCTCGTTAGGGAATTACCGAGGCGAAAGAAGCTCCCTCAGAAGTAAGTTTTGATTATCGTGCATAAGGCTGCCGGGGTCAAAGGAAACCCTTTCGTCGAAAGCAAGTTTTTCAACACCCTAGGCGCTGAACCTAATCGCAGTGTAGTACAAAAGCCCGGTATTGATATCGTTCTCTAGGGAATAGGAATGCTAGTGAGAAATTACTACGCTAAGGTTGAGGTTGAGGAAGATTATTTTTTTATCTTTTTATATTTTTTATAAAGCTAAGGGTAAAATCTCGGGGTTTAGATTATGGGGTTTGGTACTTCTACCGATTACTCTTCTTATCTAATTTATCTAAACTATGGGTAGGCTATGTCTTTTTGAAGTGTGCTCGTATGATGATTAAAGATGTGTTTACCTAGATACTATTACTCCCTAGTTATCTTTTATTGGTGGTTGAATTGTCACGTCCTTATTCTTAACGCGTTGTGTTTTCTAAGGTCGTAGGGTGTGCTTTTAACCCCAACTCTTTGAGACTACCTTAAGGTTAATGACTACGAAATCTCTAGGATTCATAAACTTAACACTAAGGTTATATTCGGATGTTTAGCCTACAATTCCACTAGTAATTATAAACTAATGTTCACAAAGATTAATCAAGCATTAAAAACACAACGATGGCCTAATGCACTCCTAAGCCAATTACAATCAAGATAAGAGACAACTAATCAATATTCAATAATTAGGTTTCATAGATCTAAGCAAACACACAAGTAAATTAGCCGGACATGTTAAACATGCAAGCATACACACATTCAATCGAAGACATAATGAAATCAAGGGAATAAATAACTTATCTCGATGTAAAATAAGGTATGAGAACCTAAAATATCTGTCCAAACCGACTACAATCGTTTTAGGTTTTACTCCACAAGGCTCCCCTCCTTAAAAGTCTAAAAATTCGATCTATATATAATTTTACAAGCTAAACGCCGCCTTATAGGTGGACGCCGCATCGGACGCCATTAGGGTTTCATCTTGGCCAAGTCATCATTGAGACAACTTCACGTTGTGGTTGTGACCGCCGGGCCGCCAGCGACGCCGCCTGAAACCGATCTAGGCCGCCCGAGAAGAAAAGTCCGTGACGCCCTTACTTTTCAGCTTTATATGGAGGGAGAATGGGAACTTTGAAATTATGCTTATCCTTGATTATCTTGTTTCATTTGTGTAATAAACCATGAGAAATATCGGTTAGGGTAATTTTGGCACCAAATTAAAATTTTTTTCATGACATGTGAGTGCCATTAGTTCCAAAGCCGCCATGGATAGGAAGTTATATGACTAGCACAAAAACCTTTACCACTCATTTCAACTTCAAAATGTGAGGTTCGCCCCTAGATTTGCAGGAATTAAAGTATTCATCTTTAATGCTTCGAGAGTGTACCGGTAGTATAATAGATTCTATGCATCACAATACAAGTTCTAGAATCTATTATACTACTGGTACATTCTCGAAGCATTAAAGGTGAATGCTTTAATTCCTATAGATCTAGGAGCGAACCTCACATTTTTGGGGTGGAATTTTAGTAGTAAAGGGTTTTTGTGCTAGTAATATAACTCTTATCCATGAGACGCTTTATTAAGACTAAAGACCCACTGCATAAGTCATGAAATTTTTAAATTTTGTGCTAAAATTACCCTAACCGATATTTTTCATGGTTTATTACACAAATGAAATAGGACAAGACAAATGATCAATGATAAGCATAGTTTCAAAGTTCCCGTTTTATTCTCCCTCCCTACACTTAAAACGTAACATTGTCCCCAATGTTCCCCGAAGTATCAAAGTTATGATAACGAAGGTAATTTAAAAGAGAAAGAAACTAGTATTCTCCCTCGATTAGCTCGGTAGGATTCGTATGAAGTAGTGGTTAAATTCTTTCCAAGAAGAATGTATGCATGAAAAGCTCCATCCAATCTTATCTTTCTTCTTCTTGATAAAACTCAAGCACACTTTAAGAAAACGATCTAAACCTTCCGCGAAAATCTGCGTGGTAAAATTATATATGACTCTACTACAATAGGATATAATGCTTGTGGAATGGATGTTTGAAGATTTTCTCGGAAAATTAAGACCGAGAAATTCCAAAAATTTATAAGTAGCACATAAAACGAGAGAAAGTAATAAGTCAAGCCGCTTCCTCCCGACGCCGTCAGTTATGATCCCGACTGCCAAAGTTATCCCACGAACCGGTCTGCAGGTTTTCTCGGAAAATTCGAAAAATTACATATTTAAAATCTGGAAATTATCTGAAAACATCCATTATGACTTGATACAAGCATTTGACTCTAACAAACACACATATATATATCAATTTCACTAATTGTAATTCTCATGTTCATGTTCTTAAAAACATATTTGATCTTCCCTACACTTATCTTTTTGTAAAATACCTTTATATGTAATTAAGACGAGGTTAAAAATAAACTATAGTATTTTCACAAAGTCTAACATGAGAATAAACAATAATGAAAAAGATATAAACACACAAATAACAATGAAAAACAAATACACATGGGTTGCCTCACAAGAAGCACTTGTTTTTGTTCGAGTCACGAGCTTGACTCTACCCTTATTTAACGGATAAAGGGGTAGTTTTTCCTACACTTAAGCTTAAGTGCGGGTGATAATAACGATACACACCCTTAGGGTGGAAATTTGCTACATGAGGAGAGAGTGATGGGTGATTTATATGCTCAAAGGGGTGTGCTCCATTCATTATAACCTTACCTAATTCTATTGGTGTAGCGAGTGAATCAAATCTCTCACCTAAAAATGGATCATCTTCTATCAACTTCAAAATATTCTTAGTTAAGGATCCATCTTGACCTAATAAACCCGGTTTAAACCCATAATGTTTCTTGTTATCAACCATGAATGGGTGATGTAAGTGTGTAAGGTCATGGGTTACTCCTATATTAGCTTCCACTCTACATGGCCTAGAGTCTACTACCTTTATCAAGCAACTACCCGGACTATTTATTTTGATGGGTGGATTGGGCCTAATTTAATTCCTAGATTCACATCTAAAGGACGTAAAATTGGGTAAGGTTTTTGGTTGAGGTCCGTTCATCAAAATTAGGCCCTAGACTAAAGAGAGAGGTCATGACAACAAGCATCTAAACCTACATTATCAAGTGGTGTTTGGTCCAAAGGTTTTCTATCAATCGGGGTTCATATAGTCTCTTCTACTTCTTCCTGTAATATAGGTGTGTGTTCTCAAGTGATGGTAGGGCTTGTGGGCTTGGAGTTTCCACCTCATTCTCCATTATATCTAGATCTCCTATATGTTCATCATGTGTTTTAGTATGATCTAACCCAAATACACTCCTAAGCATCTCAAATCCTTCTTTAGCCATTTCAAATTCTTGGTCCGATTCATAAGAATTGTTCTAAAAAACTTGACTACTATGTTCTATTTTCCTAAAGGACTCCTTACGCGTGTCATATGTTTTGGTGAAATCTAACCCACGCATGCAACTAGGTAGTTCAACTATAACCATCTCACACTCTTGTTCGGATTTCGGTTCCATGTTCTTAAGATCTAGGTCTTTTTGTTCATGGTGCCTAAGGTTGGATAAATCCTCCTTATCTATTTCCTCAAGTTATGATGCAGACAACTACTGATGGTTTATGCTTATGAGGCTTTTCTAAAAATTTTTATAGAGGGTCTCACTAAAAGGAGTTGATCCTAAAAATGATTGTTGAATAGAAGCCACACAAGCACAAAATTTATCAAATCCATATAACCTTACACCCGTCTCCTTTTGGATATCTCTAAGATCACTCACAAATTCATTAGAACAATAAAAAGCAATCCAATCTATGAAATTCAATTGCTCCTCATTTGTTAATGATTCAAATGCAACTTCACTTGCCAAAGCGACAAATGAAAAGGGTTTTACTTAACACAAACACAAAGAAGGAGGATAGACTACAAGGAAGCTAAAATGAGAAAAAATTCTTACTTGATAGGAATCAAGCAAGGAACCTAAAGATAAACATCTAACTAGCTATTCTATTCCCCGGTGCGCGCCAAAACTTGATGCACGACAAGGCGCGTTCGGGTCAAAGGAACTTCCTTTTCGTCGAGCAAGTTTTTCAACACCCTAGACAATGAACCTAATCGTTGTAGTGTAGTATTGGGTAAGCCTCGGGTATTGATATCGCTCTCTAGGGAATAGGAATGCTAGAGTGAAATTATTACGCTAAGGTTGAGGTTGAGGAAGCTTATTTTTATCTTTTTATATTTTTATAAAGCTAAGGGTAAAATCTCGGGTTAGATGGGGTTTGGTAATTTCACCATTACTCTACTTATCTAATTTATCTAAACTAAGGGTAGGCTATGTCTTTTGAAGTGTGCTCGTATGATGATTAAAGATGTGTTTACCTAGATACTATTACTCCCTAGTTATCTTTTATTGGTGGTTGAATTGTCACGTCTTTATTCTTAACGCGTTGTGTTTTCTAAGGTCGTAGGATGTGCTTTTAACCCCAACTCTTTGAGACTACCTTAAGGTTAATGACTACGAAATCTCTAGGATTCATAAACTTAACACTAAGGTTATCTTGGGATGTTTAGCCTACAATTCCACTAGTAATTATAAACTAATGTGCACAAAGATTAATCAAACATTAAAAACACAATGATGGACTAATGCACTCCTAAGCCAATTACAATCATGATAAGAGACAACTAATCAATATTCAATAATTAGGTTTCATAGATCTAAGCAAACACACAAGTAAATTAGCCGGACATGTTAAACATTGTAACATATTGGATTTCACAAATACACAAGCACAAATATAGGCATATAGGTATATGGTTTTAGAGAGAGAAAGTGGGATATTCTAGTAAGAGAAACTAATGGAAGGTTAGATTCCAAATGAACATCCAACCCTCTACCTTGGGAGGTAGAGAGTATTTATAGGTTACAAACTAAACAACCTCCTGACGGCCTGTGGATCAGGGAAACATTGGGTAAAGACCCGTCCTTCCTCCACGGTGTTAGAAAGAAACTATTCTACGCTACAAACTAACTATATAACTACTAAATAACATAACAAACGATATGTCTACGAGCTAACTTATGCTAGATAATATTTGGGGTGACCGACTCTTCACTTATAGAATTTCTAATTCCTAACAATCTCCCCCTAAGGGAGGTCACCCCTTGATTTACATTTTGAATCGTAGACATCACATCATCAAAATATTCAAACTTTGTGCTTCCGTGGTGATTTCATCGTTGTTCAAATACAATGTATATATCGTGGAGGTTATAGAGCTGATCCACATTGATGACCTTTAAGCTTTAATAGAGATCATCAGCCACAGTTAATCTCAAAGATCACCCATTGTTGTGTTACCGATATGATGTTGTGACTTGGACCCACATGCTCACATTCTGGATCATGATTTTTTATGAGTAGCGAAGCTTTAGTTGATTCATGATATTTACGCCAGCTGTAGCGTAAGCATGGAGTGAAAATATCGAGTCATTGATGCACTTATCATGATTTCTTTAGAAATGAATGTTGAGTGAGCATGCGCTATGGATTGACCGCTTCATTCCGATCACCGCAAACGCCGGGCGTAACACGCATACAAAGCTTAGTATAAAGTGCACGAAGTGTCTTTGATCACTTTCGCTGAATTGAGGTACACGCCCACGGTTCCCCGCTGATCAAGACAAGTATCGCCTGCGGATCGTATAATTTCAAGAATTTCTCGATGTGGTTTCGCAATGCTTCTAGCCGTTTCAAACCGAACGCCTCAAAGAAGACAACACGAAGGAGTGAACCAAATAATTTAGATTCACCGATTGATAAAAGAGATTTGAAAAACAATCGTGTATCGCTCAATAGAAATTGTTTTTGCAATACAACGAAGGTTTTAATGAAAATCAATTATCAATCATAAACACCTTTTTTATTTTGAAGTATTATACAATACCGATGTGCTAGAGAAAAGAGTTTTAAGCACAACGACCGGTTTTTCAAAGGTATCTGTCAATCCATAACCTGAACGTGATTGATTCAAAAGATTGAATCGCCTATTGTTTCGCTTCATTGTCACATGGTTGATCTATTGATAGATCTCACATGCCACCTACCGTAGCTTGTTTGATGTTGGCTCCGTATATTTTTCCATCTTCATCGTGAATACTTACATATCACTCGTGATGTTCCGGCAATAAAAAGGATAAATGTAGGACTCATAAGATATAATCTCTCTTTCCACATTGTGTGAAACAGAGAGTCTTCATAGACATTGTCCTAATGAGATTTATTTGATGATCTCGTGGCTCTAGACTCAATAGTTCATATTTGGTTCCTATGCCGGAGACTAGGGAGAGGGTCTCCTTCTTCAATATCAACAATATCTAAGAGAAAGTCGATAGATTATGTAGGTTCCCTGTGAGAATGAAACACACTTTTAAGAGGAACTTGAGTAGTTGGGAAGTTTAGTGCAGCAAGGCCACATCGGGTCCATGATGTCTTGTCTTCAATACTAGTGTTACCTTAGTAAACACCAGTAGCATGTGTATTGAACCCGGTACACGCCTCTAAGGTTGAATTATTGAGGGCTATTTCTTTTACCCTTTTCACATTCAATTCTTTTTCATTCTTCAACCCTTCAAGCTACCGAGACTTCATAACTAGAACCTTGTTGGGTTTATTCCGCCTAGCTCGTCTCACCAAGACTCTTCCCTGTGATTCTCATTTTTCTCCTTTTATCATCATACCTAAGGACTTGTACACTATCTAGTGGATTGTCCCTGGGTAGTTCCCAACGGTTCTGGCTGGATCGTGGGAACGAATACCTAACCTAACCATCCTTATAACACCATGCATAAAGTAAAATGGTCGTTCTTTTGGTACATTTTTTTCCTTCTTGAAACCACTTGAAAAATCATTTGGAAAATCAATCAAGGTACTTGTGATATAATATCAAAGCATTTTGTACCTTAATAGTTTTGATCATTTAGAAAACCTCCCCCTCAACATGTGCATATGATTTAGAAATTGTTTAGCACATGGAGGCAAGAGGACTTTGAAATAATTTCTTGATCATAATTTCCGTAGAAAAAGCTATTTGATTTTCTTGGTAAATTCTCCCCCTCAATATGTGCATAGGATATTTGAAATTTTTTTATCACATAGAGGAAATAGATCTTTTAAAGTACAACCACAATTACCAACATTTAGAAACCATTCAACACACAATCAAGGTACATTATGTTAAAACATAGAAGTTTTTGTACCTTGAAGGTTTTTATTTGTTTTTAAATGCCTCCCCCTCAATATATGTGTAACACCCCCAATTTCGCGTGATACGCAAATGTAAATTCAAAGGGTGTTACTTCATGGCACAACAAATATAATAAATAGAAAACTAACTCTAATGGAGTCGCTTTAAAAAGATTTATCATCGATTTATATAAATATCAGAGCTTACAAAAATGAGGTCCCAGATGGTTCTAAGTTTACAAAATACATTAAATTGGTTTTCGAATGATAATAAAATTTATAGCCCTCTTGAGTATCCATGCTCTTCCGTATGTACCTTCTATAATATGGACTCAAATACATGCTTAAAATGTCAACACAAAGGTTGAGTGAAATTCATAGAGTTTGTTTGATGGTTGAACACATTATGTTTGTAGTGTGAGTTATAAATTCACACCAATGGTTTGAAAGCAAAACAATTATTATTAGACTAAGCATCATGTAATCAAGGCTAACGTTCGCTAACGCGGTTTCAAAATTAATGGTGAAAATGTCAGACGCGGCCCTAATAGGTAAATTGCCATTTTTACCTAATGTTACTCAAATATAGTGCGTTTGTTTGCCTTTCACGGGGCCAACACAACGGGATTCGCAATCCCATAGATCTATTCACAATATTCAAATTTCACCTCACATAGTGATTAATGATTCATGATTAAGGGACTTAAGTTTGGCAAATGCGGTAAATTAGTGCTAATAAATAATAAGTATATAGTTTGAAAGCAATGTGTTCGGGTTTAAAATAAAGCATGTATCTCCCCCCAAGGGTTTGTAAAACAATTAAGTAATAGAAAGTGGGGCTATGAACTCATCTTAATAAATGATATCAAATGTATAATGAGAATGATGGATATGCCGTGAGAACTTCTACGAGCAACCTAAAATAGAATATTACGACTTAGGTTTGGAATAATGTTTAGGAAAACATAAACCATTCTATATATATTTCTATGTTGATCATGATGTAATCAATTATCATTTGGTGTTTATAGAAAGATCTTTAATATGTGAAAACATAATTAGTTTATAGATATCGTGACACCGCTCGGGCCATCATAATTAGAGGTCATGCAAGAACGCTCGAGGAGCTAGACACTTTAAATCGTAAATCCAAAGAATCCTCGTCGATCCTTACCCAAATGAACCCCTCAAATTGAAGTTCCCTAGTGTTGTAGTGCTTAATATGTAAAACATGTATTTTTGATTACTTGATTATATGATATATTAAGAGTTTATAAATACAATAAATAAACTAACAAAGTTTATAAGTATTTAAATAAGTTTGAGTTTTATAAATACTTACCTTAAAATAGAATGCTTGAGTATTATGGAAAAATAAAATATTAGCGGAGCTTCGACGTAAAATTTGCAATCTTTGAAAACCCAAGGCTATTAGAAGATTATAACAACGCCTTTCTTGAGAACCCGCCAAGAAGAAATGAAGATTATAACAACGCCTTTTTGGAGACTTGAAGTTATTTGAAGATTATAACGACTCTTTCTTGAAAACTTCCAAGAACGAAGATCAAACGCTAGTTTTCTTCAAGAACACATGAATGTTCTTACAAGATCTATAAGAAATGCCTTAGGTTTAGGACTTTAGATGTTAAGAAAGGGGTGGTGCAAGAAAAATGAAGTGATTTAGCTTGGTATTTATAGGCTAGAGAATATGGTTAACTATATATTGGGTTAAAAACTAACCATGGTTAAATTTACACATGTAATGATCTAAAGAAAGCATGCTTAGGATTTTGACACCAAGGTGATGACTCCTCCCCCCTAATTTCGTTCATGATAAGATAGGATGACTTAGGTGGTTAGTTTTGGTATTATCTTGGTTACGGAGTGAGTTTTAGTCCTGAAAATCGCTAACGGTAAGTATTTAATTCATGAAACGTAAAATCGGGTATCGTAAAAATATGAAACTTATAGGAATGATTAAAATCATCATTATACTCCATCTAAATATATAAAATGAGTGATAAGTCTTATTGGGTGCAAAAAACGCGCTTAAAGCTCAAAAACACGTCAAAATCGTAAAATGCAGTTTCAGAAAAAACTAAATTTCAGAAACGCACTGCGGAATTTATTTAGAGTAGACTAAAATTATTCTAAAAGTGATATGATATGTCAAAATGTGGTTTTCACATAATGGAGATAACTTAAATGCTTATTTGGGAAGTTTAAAAGTTACGCTGAAGCAAAAATGTAGAACGTATAAGGTTAATTCCTTTATGGTCAAAGGAGGAGGGAAATATGTTTGACTTTTCCAAAAATGTGAAAGTGTCAAAAACATATTAGAAACACGCGTGAATCGTAAGTCCGGATGTAAGTAGAATTGTTTAAAACGTAAGTTTAGTTTTGTTCTGCGATGGGCTTATTTGGTAATATTAAAAATAATAAATCTTAAAAATTCTCAAATTAATCATGAGTGATTTAAAAATTTATCTCGATGGAAAATTGTCGATTTGATTTTGTTATGCGATGTTTAAACGGTGGACCGCCTAAACTAAACTTTAAAACGATGTTTACTTAATAACTTTTGCTTAAAATGATCTAACGATGGTCGAATTTCAAAGTTATTACTAAAATAATTTATCTTACGAGAATGTGGATTAAAAATTTTACGGATGAATAGTGAAAGTGAATAGTAAATGTGAATAGTAAATTCTCGAAAATAAAAAGTAACCTAAAATGCGGTTTACAATATGCTCGAGATTCGAAAAGAGTTTAGCATATATTAGAGAGCAGTATGCACTTTGAGACAAAAATGGTTATCTTTTATCATCTTTCATATTTATATCACATTTTCTCCCCCGATCAAAAATTTCAAATCCTTTAAGATTTTGGATCTCAAGTGATTTAAATATGTATGAAACAAAACATTTGTTGGAGAAAATGTGTCCGTTTTATATGATCCGCGGACAACATCAAGTTCCCTTTTAGAAAAAGGAAACCACAATACATAACCTAACACTATTACATACATTATAGTTGTTCATAGTACATACACCCCATTTTACACATCAAAAGTACAAAACAGAAACAACTTCCGGAAGATGTCTTCATTCAGTTCTTTGAAGCAATTTGTAATGACCTTCACGAAGTCTACCACCCACAAAACTTTCAAGGTTGCGATAAATCATTCTAGTCTTTAATCTTCGTCCGATTGCAAAGAATGAAATCTTCACACATCTTCAAATCCTGCTCGCACTGTAATCTAGTTTTGTTCCATGGCTTCATGTCAATCTTGATTTCCTTCACTCTTGAGTTCAATTCTTGTTCAACCATCCTGAGTGTACCATCACCGAACTTGTATAGCTCACATAGCCTCATTAGCATTCTTGTCTGTATCTCTGCTTCAGATAAAGATGATGGCTCTAGGAGTGTCAATCACTTTATATTCGTGGTGAAATTCAAGACTCGAGGCTTCCATTGCGGTCTTGTTAGGTTGACGCAGTCTGATAGCTTTCCATTCCTAGTGAAAACCCTCAACCCTTTTTCGAATGACCAAGCCTCCGATCTAGAGATTGACAAAATCGAGAGAGCCTTCTTCTCACGAACCGGAAGGTGGTCAAGGTGTCCTTGTAGGTTCAGAAGATAGAGATCTTCAAAGTCATTTGGCATCAAGTGTTTGAAGTCGTTCTCTTCGATAACATACTCTTTCAAATCTGATCTTCGAAGAACAATCTTCTTCAAGTAATCATAGCCATAGATTGAGAAGATCTCTATACTGATGACACTTAGAATGTAAGCTTGATCGAACAACTTTACGACTCTTGTTAGCACTATGTCGGTCAATGTAGAATTTCTTCTTCTTGAACCACCAATAAGAAATGCCATATGAGGCGGCAATGTCATACTTTTGTTCTTTTTCACCCCGAATTGATCCGAACCATCCGCTCTAGACCCCGATCAGTAGGTAGCGCTTTCATATTCGAAATCGATAAAGTCGGGTCTTCTTCCAAGAGAAACGAGCACATAGATAGTCCAGTCTTGGTTGAAGAAGAATTGTAATCGAAGGGTCATTTGTCCGAGTTCACCACCAAGAGGAAGAGGCTTGTTCACATTGAAACGACTAATCCGCTTCACCGACTTGATCACTCAGATCTTATGGCATTCTTCCATCCGGTATTGAGCCGATTGGCATCCGAGTGAAAAACCTTGACAATTTCAAAAGCTTGTCCTTCAAGATCCTTTGGTGTGATGGACGAGATTCTTCTCGCTCACAAAACCACTTAATGAAGTCAGCCCATATCTCCAGTGATTGCGAGAGAGTCTCTCATCCGGGGTTTCATAGTTGGTAGAAATTGTTGAAGCCCGCTTGTTGTCGTGGATCATCGTGTCGCACTCGGGATGGACCATGAAGGTTCTGGGGATTGAGGTCTCTCTTCGCAAGCCGTGTTTGAATTGTGTCTTTCGGTGTAACTCTAGAGATATTAGAGCGTTCACCGACACGTATGCATCAAACCAATCATCTTCGCATGGTTTGGTGGATGCATCATCATCATCGGATTCGATCTGTGCAGTGACATAAGACTCTTCGTGTAGCACATGGTCTTCTGGGATAGTGGAGAAGGTGGGTGTAAACCTAGAATCAACCGTGGTCCATGCCGCACTTTTTGAGTACCCCGATCTCGAATGAGCCGTATTGATTTGTCGGTTTTGGAGGAGAAGTTGGTGGTTGTTGTGAAGGTGTAGTGGTTGTGCCGGATGATCCCCCGCACTGAAGTTCTCCCAGCCATTGAGGGAGGAGGAGGATTATGGCCTTTACGCAACTTCTCCAATACCACAATCCTCCTTTTCTTCTTAGCTTCCCTTTCTCCAATGTCCTCATAAACCGTACATGATTGTCATGCTTAATTGATTCTTCAAGTTCTTCATATAGCTTCTTATGTACCTCATCCTTGTGCTCATTAGCATCGCGTACATCTTATCTCGCTGCATCAGCTCATATAAGAATGGGCAAGTCCTTGAATCGTTGAAGCAGTGGAGCCTGCATTGCCCATTCTATAGCATCCTTAACTTCGCCTTCAATGGCGCCTCGCAACCCCTTCATCAAAGTTAAGATGTTCCGACCGTAGATACGATCCTCGAGGACATCGACAGATTTAGGCAGTTGTCTTTCAAGAGCTTCAATTATTTTCACTGCATTGTCGAGCAATTGATCTGATGTAAGTATTTGAGGTGGTGAAGCCGGTGGAGATTCCGTGTCGTAATGTAAAGAACCACCGGTTCAAGAGATAGATCTTTAGCCCTGCTCAGTTGGTGGAGATGCGTTGTTTGAGCATGTTTGGGCGGTGGAAGTGCGATTGCATCGAAGGTGCCGATAGGAGGAATGGTTGAAGTGTCTTGCTGTATGTCGACTGTAAACATGGACTCTGCATCCTCTTTCTCATTATCTTGCTTATTAGTCTCAGTGTCAGAAGGTTTGTCATTCAAGAACTGATCACCGAATGAGAGATCGGCATCCAGATTCTTAAGTGAGGAAAGAGAACCCGTAGACATGTTAGGTTCCTCCATATCTGGTTTCATGATCTTGACTCAAGGTTCTCCTGTGAGTCTTTCAGCAACTGTTCATCATCATTCTGATCAGATTGGGTATCACTTGAAGCAGGAGTTTCTTCATGTGTTTCGGATACCTCTTTTTCCAATCTAGTTAGTTCTTGAGTTGAAGATGATTCAACACTTCTTTTCTTTAGCTCATATTGAGTAGTAGTTCCTGATGGTGGAGAAGATATGGTTAGAAGCATTTGAGCAGCTTGTTCAGCATCCGCTCCAGCAATCCCTTTTCCTTTGTCTTGACTGATTGAAGTTGTTTGGCGTGGCACTGCCTCAGGTTCTCTTAACACAACACCTCCTTCTGGCGGTCTCATGTTCAAGCTTTCCAAGCTTTGTTTAATTCCTAATTGCAAATTAGCATCGTCTTCATCAACCAATTGACTGTCACCCTTTGGTGTCTTGGTTCCTCCAAAATTTTCTTTTTCAACATCATTCTTTTTCATTTTCTGCTTTTGTGATAAAGTGTCGGTAGACTGAGATCTATCACGTTTCTTCTTGGGAAGGGCAGCATATGAGGTCTTTGTGCTCGAAGAAGACTTTTTGGGTTGTGATGGATTAGGAGTGTCATCAACATTGGATCTGGATGCCCTTTTCTTGCATAATTTGAAGTAGTTAGTCTTCTTAATATCGTCAGTGAGAAGAACATCAGGAATTAGGAAACCAAAGATCTCTTTATTGACACCTCTGGCAATGTATTTGAGATTACCCAGAACAAATTCATCCTTAGCATTATAGAGGGTAGATTCACTCCTAGGATTGAAGTTATGGCCTGCTCCAAGTACGGATAACAAGATTCGAGAATCTGATGCTAGGAATAACAAGTTTGTGTACTTTCTTTCTTCCTTGAGCTTGATTCTAAACGTTTGTTCTATCGGTGATAAATGTGTTCATTGACAATGAGAATTCTTCCCAAATACGAGACATTAATGTTCACCCCATTGACTAGACCCCATAGGATTTGTAATAGGTATCCTTACTTTATCGAACCCGAGGTTTTGCCATAAGCATAAGTTGAGAATGGTAGTTATGACTCTCCGGGGTTGATACATGTGTCCGTGATGATATCTCGAAGCCCTTGATATGCCAACTTGATAACCCAAACCAATCAGAAAGACTATTAGCTCTTCCGCACTAGGTGGTGGGGCAGATCGTATGGGGCAGGGTGTGATTCCTAGGCCTTGCCGAGAATGTCGATGTGATTTCAAATTCCTTATCATCAATCTTGAATAAGGCATGATCTTGTCCCATGTGATGGTGTTCCAAAATTGTTGTAGGTAAATGGAAGGGATAGAGCATTGCTTGGTCATGGCACGAAAAATTATGTTTTTAAGAATATCAATGGCCACCTTGAAGATTAGATTTTGTTGAATCTTTTCCAAGTCCACATAATGCTTAATTTTCCCAATCTCTACCCATTTGTCTACTGGAAGAATTTCATTGTCAGTAAGAGCAATGGATGGAGTAGATGTAGCAAGGTTCTCGGATGAAGTTGGGTTTGCCATTGAGATTCTGCAGACACACATACAACAACAATTTTGAGCATGTTAGATTAGACATGGTTAGTTGAACAAGCATAACAAGTGGCATACATGATAGATTACCAAAGCGCATTGACATACTTAGGAAATAGATTAAGTAGCATTTGTAATTTTCAAAGTAACAAATCATGTTGACAAAGTTTTTCAAGACACAAATTGATTTGAGTCAAAAGTGTGAAGAGCAAGGTTGCTATGATAGGATTTCATGAGACAAGTTGCTATTATGAAAGTGTTATAACAGATTTCTTAAACAAGTTGTTAATTCAGGTTGCTGCAAGAGGAACCAGATACAAATTGCTTAAACAATAATGTTATAGCAAGTCGCTAAGAGAAATTTGTCAATACAAATTATAAGTAATCCCTAACCAAGTCCCTAGCTTTAAAAACGCTATACACATTTTGACAAAATCAAGTTGCTACATAAGACTATTAGTGGTACCCGGCGCTAAGGCGGTGTACCCGAAATAAAATTTTCCGGTGAATTATGTATTTTAGTTTATTATGTTCTTTTTGACAATAAATTTACGGATTTCAAGAATTTCGCTTAGCCCTCGTTCGCTCGCCCGTTGCCCCGCGCCTATTTCATGCCCCTGCTCGCTCGAGCCCGCCGCCCACCAGCGGGCTTAAGCTTCCATGCCCGCGACCCTCCGTGCTTGAATATCGGTATAATGTGCTTTATTATTTAGTATGACATTTAATGCAAGGTTCTCGCGACGCTATAGCAATGATACCCTAGAATAAAATTTTCCGTTGAATCATGTATTTTAGTTTATTATGTTCTTTTTGATAATAAATTTACGGATTTTAAGAATTTAGTTTAGCTCGTTCCCGTTTGGCCCATGCCCGTTTGGATCGTACCTGTTCGGGCTTGGGCCCATTTGGACCGCGTCTGCTCGCTTGAATATTTGTATAATGTTCTTTATTATTTGTATTAGTGACATTTTAATGCAGAAATTATGTTTAAGTTGGTTGTACAATATAATTGATAATTTGTATTTCTTGTGTAAGGGTGTTTTAATAACTGCATTAATTGTATTTATTGACCAGTTAATTAATTAACTACATTAAATATCTTGACCACATTAATAGTGCTTTGTATTTTGTACATTAAGCTTTAAGACTTGTAAGTCTTAAAATTAAGATTGATAAGAAAGATCATTAATAGTGCATTATGTATTGTACAAAAGGCTTTGTATTTTGTAAGTCTTAATTTTAAGACCATGAGGAGAGATATTCATTCCTCTATTATAAGTAGTATAGATTACCATGTCGCCATAGCAAATCGCTAACTTTGTCAAAACAAGTCGCTATACGAAAAATACATAGCAAGTCGCCTTAATGAAAACATTTAAGTAAGTCGCTAACTTGTAAAGACAAGTCGCCATCAAAAGAAACAAGGCCAAGTCGCTACAAATGAAATCACTAAGTTGCTAACTTGTAAGGACAAGTTGCTATCAAAAGATACAAGGCCAAGTCGCTACATATCAAAACACTAAGTCGCTAGCAAGAATGCTATACTTAATCTATGAACCAACTCGCTATGAAGAACATTGGTAAGTCGCTACCACAAATTATCATCGCATCTTACCATAATCCAATCAATATAGACACACAATCAAGCCGCTATAATGAACTCGTACAATCAATCCAAAAAAAAACACAATCAATTTCATAAACACAACCCAAATCGAACCACATATAAATGATACAACAAGTCGCTCACAAATCCATTAATACACACAAATATGCAAGATTACATCTATCCTAGTGAACCCAACCAACACTTTAAACCATTAACACATATATATCAAGTGTTTCATTCAACGAATCCATTAACAAACCTTGACAAGAAGAGCAAATGACGAGGATCAAGAGCAGTGGAATCTGTTAAGGAAAGTGAGTTAGAGGATGCATATAATTCACATGTTTTGAGACAAAAATGATAAACCTTACCACACACAAATCGCTAGCAAGAATTCACGAGAGAAAAAAATCCTTTTAGAGTTTTTTGAAACTTTGTAAATGTAAGACAAGTCGCTAGGGGATAAGGAGTTATATATCAGGTTTACAAAGTTAACACATTTAGTCCCTGTACTTGTGCAAAATAAGCAACTCGCTAGTAACAATAATGGACAAGCCGCTACCTATCAAATTATTTAAAGCAAGTCGCTATCTTTGAAATTGTGTACTATTAACACTTTTAGACCATGAGCTAATCAGATAGCATGCAAATACAGTTTCAAAAACATGTAGAATAATATGACAAGTACCAAAAGTGAGATATCATAGATAAGCAAACTAGCACAGAGGACATAACGAAGCTAGACTTAAACATGCATCAGCACACAATACATATCAAACAATGGTGCAGAGAGAAACAGAGATAACTTGAAATATTCTTCCCCTCAATCAATGTCACCAATGAACATTGATTGAATTCAAACCCCCCGTTATAAAACTAGATAATATCTTTTGTTCGAACTTCATCTATGGACCCGTGTCATTATTGAATGACATTTCTGGAACCGTAGATGTTATTGATTACAAGAGATACACCTTTTATTAGATAGAGGGTAAAGATAAAAATATGATTTAATTAGGTTAAAGAATTTTTTTTATGAGCAGAAAACTAATTTGTACACTGATTTAGGAGAACGAGTCCTGATTCAGGTTGAACAGGAGTCAAAGTACAAGGTACATCAATTCTGGCAAGCTACAATTCCTGAGTGAGCAATCTTCATTTCTGATGGAAACCAAGTCATGATGTTCATGATTGAATTAAGCATTGTACCTAAAAAGACCTGAGGACACTTTCCACTAGTAACACATGTAGTATTGCAGATAGATGGGTTAGTGACATGAGTAATCTCACTACTGGATGTTGCACAGTTTGATCTAGGAGTGTCATTAATAGAAATTCCTTTAGGCTCAATATTCTTGAAGAGTTTTCCTGTGGGCATCCACTTAAGGCAAGATCTAGGAATGTAAGTCTGTTTGGGTCCTGAAAACTTAAATAATCTACCAGTGGGAATCCATTTGAAACAGCTGCTAGTAGATTTAGATGCGTGCACTTCCTGTTTGAATATTGGTCCTTTTGTAATAAGTTTGCTTCTAGAGGATTGATCATTTGATGTTTCTTATGAGAACTAGATGAACTCCTAGTATTCATGATCTTTGGACTTTGAACATTAAACCGGGTTTGTTATTCATCATATCGAATGAAATAGTGAAGTGACCGGTTTTGACAAAACAAGATTCAGATCAACTTGGGAGGCAAGCTTAGATTTCGATGGTTTAAATCTTTCAGTTCTAAAAGCACAATGCTTAACTACAGATGTTTGGAGTTGTTCTAAACAATTGGCTTTCCTAAGGTTGATGGTTTTGCAAACTTAGTATTCACCCTATTTCCAATAGATTTCCTAAGCTCATTTTTTAATGCAACAATAGTGAAGCTCTTATCCTGAACTTGGGCTTTGAGGGCATCAATGTCTGCCAACAAGGAGTTAGTTTGTTCAATCAACTTGGAATTATTCTCTAATAAGTTCTTTCTTAAGGACTCATTTTCCCTTAATAGGTTGGACACACACAGAGCCAATTCATCATTCCTAGATTTAAGCGTATCACTCACCACATGGTTAGGGTTGTCCCTCCCTATAATACATTTCTTATGCAAATCTGAGAGTTCTAATTTCAGATTGCATATGGTTGAATCTTTGTCCTGAATCTGGTTTTTTAAGTGGTTAATTTCAAAAAATTCTCGAATTCGAATTCGGATTTATGCAAGTATTTGCAGTACGGAAACTTTCTTCTCTTTGTTGTATTGCAATTTCCAAGGAAATGAAATGTTTTTCAAGAATTGAGTATTTGTTTGAAAGTTCATCATAAACCCCTTTTTCAATCATGTCATTAGTTTGAACAATTTTAGATTGAGGTTCAACCATGACATATTTAACAATATCATGTTCGTGAGTTAGGAACAAATTGATCGTGTACATTAGCACATGCATTATGTTGATCAGCAGGGTACCTCATCGCATGAAACCTGTTCATTTGCAGATATGTCATCAGTATTCACCACATGTATAACAGGAGTTGTCATGTAAGTCTGTTTCAAGCTTTTCACTCTGAGCCTTTGTGTTCAAGATGTCGGTTTCATCATCCTTTGTTGCAACTGAAATTCTGGATTCATCCATTCTTTCAAATGATCCATTGCCCAACATATCACAACCTTCACTTAACTTAAATTCACACCCATTCAACTCATTCAAACTATCATTCTCTTTGCGTCCTTAATGTATGTTTCCATATTACCCATAAGTTGAATAAATGTGTTTATGAACTCATGAATTTCGATTCCAGTATGTTTCTTAAATGAAATTCTACCAAGTCATGATCAAAATCGAGGAATATTCCCCGATAAATGGTTGAAATTGATTGAAGATTACTTGAAGAGTCGTGATTAGAATCATCGGTTGATACTTCTTTTTGGTAATTTGAAGCCCTGTTGCTCTAAGTTCAGAGAGCACGGTTCTTTTTAAAGTGGGTAGATCTTGACGAAGGAGAGCACTGCATGTACGATCCATAGCTATGGATAATGTTGTTTGAGGTGCTGATGAAGTAGTTGAAAGGGCTCAATGTTGTATTCCATTTGCTTTGCATCATGTGTCATTAACAAGTGTGACTCTTTAAGTATTGACTCAGATTGTGAAGTGTTTTGATCATAAATTGTTAAATCAATCAAGGTAGAATATTCTGAATAGTAACCGGCCATTGTTCTGTGAGGTATCATAAAGTTCAAGCACTTTGGAGATTAAAGGGTCAGTGATGTAAGACATTGTGTTGATGGATATTAGATATGAGTAACTTTCATTAATTCACCAAATCGCTATAAAGACAAGTCGCTAATAGAACAACTCGCCAAGAACAATAAAACCAAGTCGCTAGAAAATTTAGAACTAAGTCGCTAATCCCCAAGTCGCTAATACCTAAGTCGCTGAACACAAGTCGCTAAAGCACCAAATCGCTAAGCATACAAGTCGCTAAAGAGCAACTCGCTAAGTATCCAAGTCGCTAACATCAAGTCGCTGAGAACAATAAGTACAAGTCGCTAGAATAAATGAAAGCAAGTCGCTAACCCCACCAAGTCGCTAGCCGTAGTGGAGAATCCACTAAGTTGTACTGTTTTTCGGCTTATCTCAATAGACAAGTCGCTACGATCAAGTCGCTACGACTAACACTGTAACTCGCTAAAAATTACTAAAGCAAGTCGCTACGAAGAAATTTAACTCCGTGACTCAAGTCGGTACCATGAAAAACTTCAAAAACCAAAATTTTTAATCCAAAACAAGCCCAACCACAGTGATTCAAGCTTTCTAAATTAAAACCCAAGCACTTACAATGATTCTAAACACAAAAGTACACTCAAAATTCAAACTTTAACACAAGAAATGATCCAAATGATGCAAAAACCACTAAACTTTCTCAAACTCAAAAACCATCTAAAACCACAAGAAATCCAAGGACATGTAAGAGAGATGATAAAACCATGGCTCTTGATACCATTTGTAACATATTGGATTTACACAAGCAATCACAAATATAGGCGTATTGGTATATGGTTTTAGAGAGAGAAAGTGGGATATTCTAGTAAGAGAAACTCATGTAAGGTTAGATTCCAAATGAACATCCAACCCTCTACCTTGGGAGGTCGAGGGTATTTATAGGTTACAAACTAAACGACCTCCTAACGGCCTGTGGATCAAGGATACATTGGGTAAAGACCCGTCCTTCCTCCACGGTGTTACACTAAACTATTCTACGCTACAAACTAACTAAATAACATAACAAACGACATGTCTACGAGCTAACTTATGCTAGATAATATTTGGGGTGACCGACTCTTCACTTATGGAATTTCTAATTCCTAACAAACATGCAAGCATACACACATTCAATCGAAAGCATAATGAAATCAAGGGAATAAATAACTTATCTCGATGTAAAATAGGGTATGAGAACCCTAAAATACTGTCCAAACTGGACTACAATCTTTTAGGTTTTATTCCACAAGTCTACCCCTTAAAGTCGAAAATTCGATTTCTATATATAATTTTACAAGCTGACGGCCGCCGCTTTATAGGTGGGACGCCATCCGATCCCGCCATTAGGCTTTCGCCTTGGCCAAGTCATCATTGAGACGGCCACGTTGTGGTTGTGATGCCGCCGTCTTCAGCTGACGCCGTCTGAGTCCGATCTAGGCCGCCCCGAGAAGAAAAGCCTTCGTGACTATCTTCATTTAAGTGTATGGAGGGAGAATGGGAACTTTGAAACTATGCTTCCTTGATTATTTTGTCTTGTTTCATTTGTGTAATAAACCATGAGAAATACGTTGCTTGGCACCAAATTTAAAATTTTCATGACATGTAGAGTGGCCATTAGTCTTAATAAAGCGTCTCATGGATAGGAAGTTATATGACTAGCACAAAACCCTTTACCACTCAAATTTCACCCAAAAAATGTGAGGTTCGCCCCTAGATTTGTAGGAATTAAAGCATTCATATTTAATGCTTCGAGAGTGTACCAGTAGTATAATAGATTCTATGCATCACAAAACAAGTTCTAGAATCTATTATACTACCAGTACACTCTCGAAGCATTAAAGGTGAATGCTTTAATTCTTATAGATCTAGGAGCGAACTTCACATTTTTAGGGTGGAATTTGAGTGGTAAAGGGTTTTTGTGTTAGTCATATAACTCCTATCCATGAGACGCTTTATTAAGACTAAAGACCCACTCGTACAAGTCTTGAAAATTTTTAAATTTGGTGCTAAAATTACCCTAATCGATATTTCTCATGGTTTATTACACAAATGAAATAGGACAAGACAAATGATCAAGGATAAGCATAGTTTCAAAGTTGCCGTTTTATTCTCCTTCTCTACACTTAAACTAAACATTGTCCCCAATGTTCCCCGAAAGTATCAAAGTTATGATAACAGAAGGTAATTTAAAAGAGAAAGAAACTAGTACTCCCATGATTAGCTCGGTAGGATTCGTGTGAAGTAGTGCTTAAATTCTTTCCAAAAAGAATGTATGCATGAAAAGCTCCATCCAATCTTATGTTTCTTCTTCTTGATAAATAAAACCTGCACACTTTAAGAAAATAGACTAAACCTTCGTAAAAATCAGCGGTAAAATTATATATGATTCTACTAAACTAGGATATAATGCTTGTGGAATGGATGTTTGCAGATTTTCAT
>OU343220.1:234232989-234235489 GCA_910596185.1 Chrysanthemum makinoi | reverse complement strand
AGAGTTGTTATCTCATCAGCATGTTTTTCAAGTAAATCAGCAAAACACAACAACTCAACATCTTTCCTGGCCACATAGATAAAGAAGGTATAGATTACGGATAGCACCACATTATTTCTATATAACATCATGCATGTTAAGATGGCTAATTGGCTATCCATGTCAAATTGTAACAGTACGACGTAATAAATTACCAAGTGCGCACTTAACATATATATATGAAGATTATATAAGTATTACTCAAGTATCCATGTCAAAAGGAAACCGATCGCAAGTACTTCACCGAGACACCAGCATTTTATCTGGACCTTGTTTAAAATGATGGTGCAAATGAAGGTATGACATAATTTTGGCATGACGCAGAAGCCTCCTTTAAAAAAAACTGTAAATTTAGGTCTCAAACAAATCCAGAAATTAGAAAGTTGGAGCATAAGTATCCATCTGTGACTGGAGTAGAGGTCACAACGCTGGTGGGTTAGGTAACGGGTCAGGTTGGGTTGACCAGCAGGGGTGCAAGGCAGCAGCCACTTTTATGTTCGTATTAAGACTTCTCTATGAGTAATCTAATGCAGTAAGCTATATCATTACCAATTATAATATAAGATCTTTAATAAAGCTATTAACATACTTTAAGCATTAAAATACACTTTGGGTTACTTTCGACCCGTTTAATCTCATTGGCCCATACCCATTATAATTAACCTTTGTAATTTGACCAATTTGAAATAAAATGTAACCCAATCCAACATTTGCTAAGCTAGTCCGTGATGTTAACTTTTGCATGTGAACTTTAAAATGAACTTTAACTTCTCCTTCTTTTCAGTATGCTATTCTGTGATCATATCTATATTTGCATATGGTCAGATTTTCAAATTCCTATTTAAACACATAGGCAGCCACCTGCGTTGTTTCTCCTGTTCAAGTATGATGGTATCAATATTAAACATGATATATTAGATAAAAAAAGCTTCTACATGGAACAGAATCCGCAAGTTTCTACCATAAACCATGAAATACGTCTAAGAATAGTGCAATACACTATCTAATTCCTATGGGTTCTAATAAAACGCTTTCATAATTCCATTTGGTTATAGCTGTTAGGAGGTGTTTTGGCATTAACTATAGAGATTCCATTATTCCAATGCTATACTCGCCCCTTCTGCCTTGCTTTTTCTGATGGTAGTATTAGATGCAGGTTTTTCAATGTAGTGCTGCTACTTGTGATCACTTTTATCACCCAAAATGTGTAGCAAACCTGCTACACGAGGACAATGAAGTTGAGCCACAAGTCCTTGAAAAAAAAATTGCTGGGGGGGATCCTTTCATTTGTCCTGCTCACAAATGTGTTGTCTGTAAGCAAACAGAAAACGAAGAGGTGAAAGATTTCCAATTTGCTGTATAGAGTCGGGATTTTCGGACCGAGCACAAGAATGACGCATGTAATGATGCAAGTCGCCAGCCATACTAAGTTTACATCTTCCTTTGCCCGAATCTTGCTTCTGCTCCTTGTTTACTTGAGCTGCGCTAAAATGTGAAAACACGTGACGATACAACTTACTTCATCATTAACTATGTTCATCGTTATTCCGGGCCTCAAGGGTGTCCCTTTCCCACTCTTCACATGTTCAATCAGATTTCTATAGTACGTTCCCGCGTTTCTAGTTTTGCTCCATGATCTCCGAAAGCTGGCCATCCACTCTCGAACACAACTATTGGCACATTAGCTCCACCTAGACGCAATTGAGCTGCATAATGAGCATCATTGTAACACCCCAACCCGACAAGGGTAGAAGTGTCACATTCTGGTGTCATATCAGAACATACAAATAAAATTTTCGCAAACAAAAGCCTTATAAAATAAATTACCAAGTCATATAAACGGATGACTTACAAAGAAAATACAAAATCCAATATGTCCAACGGAAATGAAATCTAAAAACAAAAGCTCTTCAAATAAAATCCAAAACGATATGGTAACTAAGGTCGGTCTACCTAATAATCCAACTCTCACCCATCAAGCCCATTCAAACCTAAAACCTGCCAAGTAGAAAAGAAATGCGGCCGAGCTTAAAAGCCCGTGAACAGATATGACAAAACGAAAGCTACATAAAATCAGAAATATGAAATGAAATAAGGAACTGATAACAAGGTCGCAATAAAAGAGAACAATGAGTCAATGAGGGTCCTGCAGAAACACAAATACACAAATATCCCAAAAGGAACAGATAACAGAGGAGGACAAGCACATTGCACATTGATGACAAAAGGGGGATCAAACAATCACATATTAATCATATAGTAGCAGGGCAAACGATAGTCACGTAAACATGTAAAAGCATAATCAAATTCAATAATCACATAATAACCCGATACGTGAATGGAACGATAGTATGAAGCAACGGAACAAGAGTATGACAGATCAATGCAATGGAATATATATCTCAAGAGGTAGAGTGAGTCTCATAAGGGTAAGGAAGTAGTGGACAATTTATACAATATG
>OU343220.1:234051813-234228396 GCA_910596185.1 Chrysanthemum makinoi | reverse complement strand
GGGGGTTGAATAGTTTTACCGATTAAAACTTCGTTTTAAACTATTTAGATCAACTTATGTCAATCTAGTTACAACATCAAAAGGATATCACTATCCTTGACTCAAACTATTCTATCTTGTACATCGATGCACCATATCGATTGTACACCCTTGGCACCTTTCACTAATGCCCTTGACACAATCCTTCGGCACCTTTCTCTAATGCCTTCAATATGGACCTTTGACACCTTTCACTAATGCCTTCGACACGGACCTTTGGCACTTTTCACTAATGCCTTAGACACGGACCTTTGGCACCTTTCACTAATGCCTTCGACTTGACCCTTTTGGCATCTTTCACCTATGCCTTCAATACAACACTTCTAAGGAGGGAAGAAAGAACTATCAACAAGATAACTTCAGTGATCTTGATGATGACGAAGCTTGGCAACCAATGGACTTGAGCTTGCTCGACTTCAAGAGGTGGTGATCTCGCCTTTAAGAGGAACCTAGAGAATCACACAAACACAAAACTACGTAGAGAGATCCTTTGGATCTGAGGTTAGAGAGTTTACAATACTAAGAGAGAGTATGTGTTAAAGGAGTGAGTTACAATGAAGAAATGACTCACTATTTATAGGCAAAAACATCTCATTCCCCGGATCCCTTACTTGATGGATCCGTCCAGTGTAATCTTAGGGATCCGTGGACGCTCCTCCATATTTGGGTTATGGGTCATGGATCATGAGTCATGGATTATGGACTTTCGGTCATGGGTACCCAAATAGATACAATGTATCTAGACATTGGATCATGGGTATGGTTTAGGTCCATGGGTCATGAATAATACCCAACATGACTTCATGCATGATGTCATGCAATGGGTCATGAGTTATGGATCAAGCTCCATGGGTATGGGTCATGGACTTTAGGTTTTACCCAACTACATTTAATGTATCTAGTCAATGGGTCAAGTACTTAGATTTTTACCCATTACAATATATATACCAAGTATATATAAGTACATATCCATGTTATGTAAACACTAGTTGTTATACATATGCATTTCTATAACATGTAAACACTATTATTTGTTTAGTGTTTTATATGAAAATATAAGTGTGTTAGTAAACTATTGGCTCAAACTATTTACGTATTTTATTTGTTTCGTTAAAATGATTTTACGTTTGTTATCGACAAAACATTAGAAGATCGTAAAATATAAATAAACGTTTTCATGGCTAATTTGTATTTTTATTTAATGATTACAAATTAGTTTGTGTGAAAAAATGAAAAACAAATGTATAAAACTATATGTCTCAAAATGTGGTGTTATGGGTGTTATTAGTAAGGATGATAATGTGGCGCTGACGTGGTAGCACTTTTTGATGTTAATGGTGCGTTTGGTATGGCCCTATCGGAATGGGCCAATGGATTTCATTCCGATTCAAGGTGTTTGTTTAGTCGCCCGAGAATGAAATAGGTATATTATAGTCATAGATTTATTACTCACTAATTTGGTGTCTATGAAAGCCATTCTGTGGGCCCCTATCTTTTCTACTATAAAATTCAAATATCTATACACTCTTTTCATACCATATTTTGTCATCCAAATATAAACAATTGTAATGATACAATTTTTCATATCCATTATCATTCCACCCATACTAAATCCGTTACCCATTTTGATTCCTATCAACAAACCAAACGGCCCCTAAGAGTGTTATTATACTCTTAGGTTATTTGAAAATAACAAATAATAAGTGGGTCGGATTTTATCCATGTTAATAATTTATGGTATCACCTCTTGTTGACTTCGTTAACCTTTGTTACTCTTTTTAAGTTGCAATGGTATACTGGAAGTCTAGAATGCTAATTAGAATGCTCATCCAAGCATCCTCTTTGCAGTAAATTTACTCCAATTATCGATCCATTGCTAGTCTTTATTCATGTTGTATAAAATGCGACTATTTTAGAACAAAGATCTATAGCAAAGTGCATGGTAATTCACAACCAATAGATAATAACTTTTCATTGTTGAAAAAATAATGAGATTGTTAGCTTTGTTCAACTTTTAATAAGCCTACTGACTAAAATACACAGGTAAATCAGACGCCACTCTATAAAAAAGAATCAAATGGGTAAAGAAAGTATGAGTACCCAAAATTAGTAGTAGAACAAAAGTAAACGACTGAAATGAATAGTAAGACTGGTGAATACAAAGAGCTGGACAAAATTGATCAAGGGGGTTTATCTACACTTATGTTTTTTTGCTTAAACTTATATTTTATAAGCAACTTATGAAATTATGATTTATATACTAGTAATGATAAGCCAATAAGTCCTTTATTAGTGTTGTATTAGCTTATTATAATGAGGTAAAATTACAAAAAACACGCATGAACATTTAAAATGTTATTTGTTATATACGGATATACAAGTCTTTTCTTATAATGCTCTTTAGCTCTTACATAAGATCACCCTCCTTAAATAAGCCACAAATTGTGGATTTACCATAATCCCTTCATATAAGATCATAAACTCAACCAATTCCATATAAACTTTACAAACTCTTGATTGAGCTTCTTTTAGTTTATATAAGCTAATCATAATAAGCTCATAAACACCATAAATAAGCCTAAACAAACACCCTCTAAAATAAATGGTGTCGTAGTGTGGTAAAAATATCATGTAGGGAGACCAAGTTCATGGATTTGAAGAACGAAACTGAATTAAAACCCTCGTATTATTGTAAGTTATTGTGTATTTGCATAATTTGAAAGGAAGTGGTACGATTCACATGCCAAATGCCTACTGTTGGATCGATATACTCTGACCAAACTAACTATGTAGCTTGTAAGGGTTTAGCAACCTTGGATAAATCCAAAACTACTAACAATGAAACACTGATATAACTCTATTAAGTATGCGGAATCTACTTTAACAAAGCTAAGAAGAATAACTTTAAACTTCAACGATTATATTAAAAACCAAACTTTGAACCTGCTTATTATACAGATTCACTAACAAACCTAATCGCTAAATAACTTTAATATCGTACTTGCATGTAAGTTCTAAGTCGCGTATCTCTAATGCCAATCTAGGGGTCCTTTTATAGGCATAAGGAATACCCTAGTCGGTTTACAATTACAATCCTTGTACGACAAGTAATACTAATTCTAATCTAAGAATATTCTAGAATTACATAATAATCCTCAAACGATTTGCATAGCAGTCCTTTAGCATATCAGTACTTTGACGAGCAGTACTTTGACTTTAAGCAGTACTTTGACTTTCTTTATTAAGCAGTACTTTGACTTTCAGCATTAAGTAGTACTTTGACTTTCAGCAGCACTTTGACTTTATATCCCAACAATCCTCCCCTAACTTGAATTCTACTTGCTTGATTTCAAGTTTCTTTGTATCTTTAACTTTAACATCTTTATCTTCAAGGAAAGATTGTGTCTTTATCTTCAGATTTGTCTTGTACTCACTGTGCTTGTATTGTCATCATCAAAGTAATCTTTATAAGAAATCCTTTTCAGCAACCATTATTAGCAACCTTCATCTTTTCAGCTACTCGTCACATATGGAAAAATGTACATCAGATCATAAAGTTTCAGACTATTCTCATCACTTCCAGGTGTGTAAACTCCTGTGAGAGGTGAATCATTGAAAATTTAATGGATTTTGATGTCTCTTTACCAAAGCCATTAACTCTGGAGTAGCCAATGTTTAAGTGTGTAAAACCATGGTACATTGATAACCATATGATTTTTAGCAAATCATCAGCTATCAACGGATTTGTTAAGCCTTTACCAATAGTCGTTTGCTTTTGGACTAGTTAGTTCTTACAACCATGGTGAACTAATTACCATACAAATGGTTTTTCCACAGCCTTTACCACAAGCCATTTTCTTGTGGGCTAGCCAATTCTTCACTATTACAGATATGGTGAGTTAAAAACCATACAATTTTTAGTAAATTGTCAACTAAAAACGGATTTGATAATCACATCAGAGTCGTACCCTCAGGATGAGTCAAACTCTTTCTTGTTTATTAGACATGGTGAGTTGATTACCATTAGGTGTTACTCTCAAAACAATTTGTTGTTGTTACCTTGTGCTTCAAAAAGTATTTTGCACTTTACAAAAATTGCTTATTTTTTAAAAGACTTTACTGGTTTTGTGTTGCAAGCAGTACTTTGATAAAGTACTGTTTGTCCAGCAGTACTTTGAATAAAGTACTTATTTTTCAAAAGATTTATATAATAAAAACCATACCAGTAATCATGCATCATCATCTGCTAAAGTTGTCCATTTGATGAACAATTCCATTACCATGAGTGCTGTTTCATTCTCCTGTTCAACTTCCATACCATGATCTAGCATCCTGATCATAAGATCTCTTGTAAGAGGATATCTCCTTTCTGCTAACATATGAATCATGGTACCATCTTCTAACTCCAAAACATGCACTTCTAATTCTTCAAAGAATCTCCATCTTGTGATTTCCCAATCTTCTTGATTATTCCAGAGAGCATCATTGCTTGTTTCTTCTGTCTCCCAGATAGTTGTAAGATCACCCAGCAAGACTAAACCCACTCCAGTTGGTGGAATATGCTCAAAATAATCTTGCACTTGTTGATACAGATGAAACAAATCTTCTCTATCTATCATATGCAGTATGTCCCACAACAAGTTAAATGCTCTAAAACTTTCATCTTCTCTATGAAAGATGAGATAATCTCCATCTTTTGATTCTACAACTTCAAATTTGGAAATCTTAGACTTCATCTCAGCAACTTCTTTTGATTTGGGATGCTCAAAATCAACAGCCCTTAGATAATTCCTCAGCTCATCAACTGTATTTGTTCTCAATTGAACCTTCTTTGATAGCTGTTCATCATCAGTTGTCCTCTTTCTCTTTGAACTCCTTTTTCTTGCATCCACATTTTGCTTTTCAGAATCAAAAGGAATAATACTATCAACTTCCTTTTGATAAGACTCTCTAACAGCATCATATAAGTCTTTCATCTCTTGATATCTTAACTTCTGTAAACCTTTATATCCTTAAACCTTTTAGATAAGCCATCATGGCATTCCTTTCTTTAGCAATACCTTGTGGTCTTCTTGGTAGAACAGTTGGCTTCTTTTGTATTTCAATTTCAGCATCTAATTCAACCTGTAACTTTCTAGCAGCTTCTTCGTTTTTAGCTTCCTCAATAGCTCTTAATTCTGCCAAAGTGAGCTTCTTCTTTTTTTTTTTTGATTCTACCAGAATACCTTTTCCTTTATCCTTTGGATCTATTACTTGAGTAGGTTGAGAAGTATGTAAGACTTGAGGTTGTTCAACTCCAGGAATACTAATACCTCTTGGTCTTGATATGTTGAGCAACATATCAGCAATGGTCTCATCATCACTAGCAGTATGTTCCTTTTGCTGAATTGGATTAGAAGTACCGGCTTCTTCATGTATAATCGTTGAAGGACCAGCTTCTTCATCAAAATTTAAGGTTCTTGGTGTAATAAGCTCTTGCCTAAAAGTAACTTGAAGAGCAGTACCTTGATCACCAGTACTTTGAGCATCAGTACTTTGAACACCATATCTTGAACACCGTGCTTTGTACACAGCACCTTGAGCATCAGATCCTTGAGCATCAGCTGCAGCATCTGGTTCTTCATCTAGATTTTTATGAGGTTCAGTATCTTCATAAGATTCAGCATCTTCATTCAAATTCTCTTGCTCCAAATTCCTCCCCAATTGAAATGAAGACTGCTTTCTAAGCTTCTTGCCCTTAGAAACCTTCATAGATTTCTTACCTTTCTTTTTCTGGGATTTTACCCACAACCTGTGATGTTGAACTAATGGCCAGACAAACCTTTTTAATCTCTTGAACTTGTTGTTCAACTTTAACATTTGTGCAGCTTGAGCTTCATTATCTTTCTTTATCCTCATTAACTCCCGTGTTAATGCATAATTATCCAGAACTACTCCCTCAGTAGCCATGACTCTCTCATCTCCTCCAGATGTATAAGACCCATCTGTTGAAGTATAATCATTGGGATACGATGGTGGATTCACATATGGTTCTGATTTAGTATGTGCAGTACCTTGCAAAGATGCAGTACTTTCCCTTGAAGCAGTATGTAGGACCTAATATCTATCAACTCTATCACAATAACTCTAATATGAAGCTCAGGAATGGTGACTTGAACATGTATATGGGGTGTATGATATATAAGAAAAAGATGAAAAAATGAAGTTTATTCCATATGAAAAACATACACTACACACTCAAGCACACACACCAAATGACTAGGTGTGTGCCTTTTATACTTATTACATAAAAGCCGTATGGGCTTTGGATGGGCTTTGTTAAGTTTGTGAATTGGGCTTACATTATAACTTGACTAAACATGACATAACTATTAACCGGTTAGCTTGGCCCAATCCATGAGCCCAATGACTATTCTATTACAATATCTAACACACGTTACAAAGTTCCTAAACGTGGATGACCATCACTTCTATTAAATAATGTTAAGGCTAACAATCTCCCCCTAAGGGGTGGTCATTCAAATGATGCTCTACTTGATTAGGTCTTTACTTTCCTTGAGCTTGAACTTTGTGTGTAGATATAGAATAGTCTTAATTCTTTGTTCCTTCGTGCTTTGTGATCAGATAATGGTGTTGTCTGCCTTTCGTCAACTTCTTTGGTTAGGTGTCTCCACGTCATTATCCACCATGCCCACACTTCTTTTTAACTTTGAGTTTCCAATGATGAAGTTCTCGAGTCTTTACACTTTGTAGATTCTTTGACATTGACGAAGAATCATCTTTAACTTTGTGTTGCCTTTGATTTTGATAAGAACTTTCATGTGTTGTTTGTATTAGCATGTGGAGAATCTGCACGATCCATCCGCTTTGGAGCTTCCATAAGAAGAAAACATAAAAACTGGTTAGTAATAAGCGGATTCCGGCACTTACAAGTTTGAATTTTGAGGGTGTTAACGGCATAGTGTGAAAACAAGACTCTAATTCTCACAAAGGCCGTTCTGGCTGGAGTCCCACAAGTGAGATACGCGATATACCGAAGTACATCTGATTCGGATGAGTGAGGTACACCGAAGCATCACCCCACGACTGTAAACCGTTTGAAACACACTAAGCGTAATCCACGGGGAGTTATCGAAGTGATCTGCTGTCAGGGCTGCTTGATGTTGACCTTGGCAGGATTTTCCATTCAACCATTGAAGATCACAGATGTGAAACTTCTCATAAATGTTCTGGCAGATTGCTAAGATCTGCGTAGGATTCTAGAGTATATCACTTGTGTCCTTATTGATGAACAACAAGCGATGTCATGTCAAGTGTTCCTGTGAGATCTTTTGATGAATCTCGTGGCTCTAGACTCAATAGTGCATTTCGGTTTTCCTGAGTGGAGACTAGGGAGAGGGTCTCCTTCTTCAATACCAGCGATCTCTAAGAGAAGGCCGATAGTTTACTTAGGGTTCCCTGTGAGAATGAAACAAATCCCTTTTAAGAGGAATTGAGTGGCTAGAAGGTTTAGTGCAGTGCGTCACTGGGTCCATGACGTCTTTGTCTTCAATACCAGTGTCATCTAGCGACAACCGATGGCAGATGAATTGAACCGGTTTCTGCCCTAAGGTTGATTATGGAGGGCTATTTCTTTTCACCCTTTCTTTTACTTTTCTTTTTAATTCTTCAACCCCTTCTTTCTCCTTTCTCACATTACTCCTTTTTTCAATCATTCCTAAGGACTTCTAATACTAACTATTTGTGATGTCCTTGGGTAGATCCCTCCGGCTCTGGCGGATCATAGGACGGATTTACCTATCCTTAGTCACCTTATAACTCCATGACTGTCCCATGTTGCCATAAAACCATTTTTCTTGAAAATCTCTCAAAGTGTTTATGATTGAAAACATGTTTGGAACACTCTGAGAGTTTTATATTTTCAGAAACACTCCCCTTCACATGTGCTTATAAGTTTTGGAAATCGCACATAGAGGGTAGAGTTCGCACTTTTTGAATTGATCGGCTCATGATAGACAATTCCCACGAGACACGGTTACGTTGCCTAGTTAAAGAGTTCCATTGTCAGTTTTTAGGTGACAACTAGCTCTAATAACTAACTTGAAGTTGTAAACACTCCTTGAAAAGGAGGTTAGACCCATAAAAGTACATATCTATCACAAGTTTCTCGAGATGGTACATTTACTGACTTTGATTCCCGTCAATTCATTGGTTCCGTTTGAGTAGAGCTCATTTTGAGATTCAAACAACGATCATTAAACATTTTGATCACATTTTAATCACGTCTTGTCCCCCTCAAAAATAGCATATTCGTGATATTTTTTATATCAGCGGATTAAACAACATATTTAGAATCTTTTAGGGAGACAAACGGATTTGATTTAAGCATGAATTTGGAACATTTTGGATTTATACTCCCCTTTTAATAAAGCATAATCAATTAAAGGGTTTTAGAGGGAGTTATCTTGAGCAAAAAGTATTTTGAAAGATTTTGAAAATCTTTTTGAACAAGCTTGAAAAATGTGCTCAAGATGATGATGATTTCTCACCAATTTTAAAGGTAGTGCACTGAAGCGTACACTTGATTTTTCTTTAAAACACGAGTTTTGATTTGAAATAATCAAAAGTCATCATTTTTGTCCGGGTTTAAATCTTGAAGTATCGAAAGCCATATTTTAGAAATTTTGAGAAGCGACATGTTGTGGAAAACATTTAAAGAACTCTCGTTGAAGCATATGTACATGTCCGTATCATTGTTGAATGACATTTCTAGAAACGTACAGAATATCGATTATACGAGAGACATGTCGTGAGAAGAATATTTTTTGGATTTTTGATTTTCTATTGTTTTTGTATTTTATGAAATTTTTTATATTTTTATATTTTGCTTTTGTTGGTTTTTCAAATTTTGTATTTTGTTTTTTCAAAAATATTTACAACGAAGCTTTTCGGAAAATCGTATTCAAGAAGATTCGAGAAGACGTTCTAACTCCTGAGGGGTTAGGCTTCGCATTCCAATTCGTCGAACTAAATCGTTAAACCTTTCTTTTGGAAGGGCTTTAGTAAATAGATCGGCGAGTTGGTAATCTGTCTTCATGAAGAATAATTCAACAGTACCATTTTCGACGTACTCTTTGATGAAGTGATAGCGGACACGGATATGCTTAGTCTTTGAGTGATGAACAGGATTGCATGATATGGCTATGGCACTTTTCAAGTCACAATACATAGGTATTTTATCAAAAGTAAAGCCATAATATGTGAGTTGTGTTCTCATCCATAGAACTTGAGCACAACACGCAGATAGAGACACATACTCGGCTTCAGCGGTTGAAAGTGCAGTGCAATCTTGTTTCTTTGAAGACCAGCTAACTAACTTTTCACCCAAAAATTGTGCTCCTTCGGATGTACTTTTTGCTGTAACTTGATCACCTGCGTGGTCCGCATCCGAAAAGGCAATTAGATCAAATCCGGATTCCTTCGGATACCAAAGTCCCATGTGAATGGATGTCTTCAAGTACCGAAAGATCTGTTTAACCTCTTTGAGGTGCGTTCGATGAGGCTTTGCACTGAAACCGTGCTAATAAGCAAACAGCAAAATAAATATCGGGTCGACTAGCAGTAAGATACATGAGAGAACCAATCATGCTCCGATATTTCTTCGGATCAATAGGTTTCCTAAACAAATCGGCTCTAATTTTTGGTGAAGTTACCATTGGTGTTCAGACCGAATCACAATTATCCATACCATGATTTTTCAAAATCTCAGTTGTATATTTAGCTTGATTAATAAAAATTCCACGTGGGGATTGATGTATTTGTAAACCACGAAAAAACTTTAGTTCCCCCATCATGGACATTTCAAATTTGCTTTTCATGAGATTTTCAAAATGTTTTGAAAGATTCGGATTAGTGGACCCAAAAATGATGTCGTCCACATAAATCTGAACAATCAAAATGCCGTTTCTGCATTTATGTGTAAACAAGGTAGGATCAACAGTTCCTTTGGTGAAATTGTTTAGGATAAGGAAAGAGGACAATTCGTCATACCACGCTCGCTTTCATGAGCTTGCTTTAATCCATAGATTGCCTTTTTGAGTTTGTAGGCGTAGTCTGGATGTTCCATGTCTATGAAGCCTTACTGGCGACTCACGTACACTTCTTAGTTCGAGTTCCATTTAAGAACGCGGTCTTAATGTCCATCGATAAACCGTGATGTTTTTGTGAGTGCATAGGCTAAGAATATCTGGACGCTTCAAGTCTAGCTACCTGCGCGAATGACTCTTCAAAGTCTATCCCTTCTTCCTGTCTGTATCCTTTGGCCACAAGACGAGCTTTGTTGCGAATAACAGTCATTTCTTCATCCCTTTTGTTCTTCCATAACCATTTGAGATCAATGACGCGAACGTCAATTGGTCTTGGAACCATATCCCAAGAGTCATGTAGGCGGTATTGGAGAAGTTCCTCCTGCATTGCTTCTATCCATGCGGGTTCTGCCATTGCCTCGCGAATGTTCTTTGGCTCTATATTGCTAATTGAGCAAAGGTAAATGCATAAGTCGCAATCGGTGGCAAGTTGGCGTCTCGTTTGAATTGGCCGTGAAGGTTCACCAATAATTTGTTCAATAGGATGGTCTTTTGTCCACTTCAGAGTAGAAGGATACCGTTGGTTAAAAGTATGCGAGTTAGATGGTTCTCGTAAGCTTGAAGATGATTCAGCTGATTCTGTAGCAAACGGGTTTTCAAATAAGTCTTCATCTAACGTTGCATCGTTTGGGTTTTGTGAAGGTTCTCCTTGAAATGATATGTTATGGTTTAGCTCATCATCTGTTGGTAGAACGGGTGCAATAACTGGAGTAGATGTAGATGATGTTGATGGAGTTGGTGCATTGGTTTCGATCGTTGTAGATGCATCTTCTGGTGGTGGTGGTGGTAGATGATTTTGAGCGGGTACAGCGGAATGATGGTTTGATGCATTTGTCGAAGTTCCACCATAGTATTCATCGAACATTAACTCGAAGAAATTCTCCCATTCTTGTTCTTTAGGTTTTTCAAATGAAGTTGATTGAGCTCTTTGAGGTACGAGTCCTGAACTGATGTGTCCAGAAGTCTGCGAGTTTAGTGCGGGTCCTAATCTGTTTTGATTAGAAGCCATCGGATTAAGCGCGGGTTCTAGAGCGAGTCTCTTAGAAGCCATCTGTGAAAGTTCGTCAAAATTCACATTCATCGTCTCCATGATCCTCCTAGTTCTTCTGTTATACACCCTGAATGCCCTCGAGTTATCTGAATATCCAATGAAGATTCCAATATCACCTTTTGCTTTCAATTTTCCAAGATCTTCTCTGTCATTCGTAGGATAGCACAAAGCGCCAAACACGTGAAGGTAAGAGATATCAGGTTTTCTATTGTTTACTAGTTCATATGGGGTTTTATTGAATCTTGGATGGATGAGGGATCGGTTCTGAGTGAAACAAGCAGTGGCAACAGCATCAGCCCATAGAAATAACGGTGCACTGGAATAAATTAGCATTGTGCGAGCAGCTTCCACAAGAGTACGATTTCTTCTTTCAACTACCCCATTCTGTTGTGGAGTTCTAACAACTGATGCCTGATGTGTGATTCCAACATCTTCAAAATAAGTTCTTAACTCCTGATTTGTAAATTTTGTGCCGTTGTCTGTTCTTACTATCCTTACTGGGGCTTGAAGAAGTACTTGAATACGCTTCAGAAAGGTGATGATGATGCCCGGTGCTTCGTCTTTTGACCTCAGAAACTTAACCCATGTATATCTTGAATAATCATCGACGATAACAAGAATATACTTTTTCCCATTAATGCTTTCAACTCTCATTGGGCCACATAAGTCCATGTGCAACATATGTAACTTTGCTTCCGAGCTGGGTACGGGTTTAGTTTTATATGATGCTCTTTTGCTTTTTCCTTGTTCGCATGATGGACATAAGTGATCCTTGGTGTATGTGAACTTTGGAAGTCCGTTGACGATGTTGTCTTTGGCAAGTTTGTTGATAGTGTCAAAATTGAGATGGGATAGCCTTCTATGCCACAACCAGGACTTTGTTCCAGATGCTCGTGTCATAAGACATATTGGTGATGAAGAGGCCATTTGATTTATGTCGATAGCATACAAGTTTGTATCACGATTCCCGTTAAGAGATCGATTGCCATCCAAGTTTCTAACGAAGCATGCATTTCTCCTAAATGCAACCTCTAAATCTGCATCACGAAGCCCGTGAAAACAAATTGTGTCCCAACCCTTCGACATAGTAAACCCGAGTGATCAAATAATTTCCAAAGGTAGATCTCCATAACCCATGATAGCTGCTACATGATCATTTCCAAAAGCGTCACGGTTCCCATGAATTTCCAGATGAAATTAATCGGCAGACTTGATTCCGGTCATGTGCTTGGAGCAACCCGAGTCGACGATCCAAAGACATATTTCGATAACCTGCCAATAACTATAGAAGAAGATTTTGGAAACCGTTTTGATTTTGGTTCCTTTGGGTTAGAGGTAAAATCCTGATCACACTCAAAGAAGTTTTCTACAAGGTATTCTGGTTTATCACTCATAGTACCATTCAGGAGTGTGAATAGTCTACCCGTGGGTTTCCAAATGTCATCCCTAAAGTAAACATTATGGTTCCTGTCAGTAGTGTAAAGCCTAAGTCTTGCAACTAGTCTTCCTACTCGTTTAGCATAAGCTCTTTTTGGAACGTTCTTCTTAACAGGCTTATCATTCACATTCTTAGAAACACAATCATCTTGAACATTAATTAAAGATTTCTTGCAAGTTAAACAAAGAGATTCAACACATTCATTAGACTTAGCAAGTTTCATAGGTTCATTACATTCAGATGAAATGTCTTTCTTATTAAAAGCGGTAAATTCCTAGGGTGTTCTTCTACTTTCTTCTCTTTATTCAATCTACTACTCTTAGAGGCCTGAGACTCTATTGTTCCTTGTATTGCTCTTAGGCTTTAGTCTGCTGCTCCTAGAGGTGCTTTCTAGTCCTGTAGAAGGTAAGGCACACGCATTAGGATTCACATTTTTATCAAGAGAAGTGGTTTCGGCTTTCCTAGTCTCTTTAGAGTGCTTTTCTAAACTTATGTCGTTTGTTCCATATGGTTTAGATGTGGAGGCAGACGCAGTATTGGTACTCATCTTAAAAGGCAGTGCTAAAACTATTGGTTTCTCGATAACCGCTTTTCCGAATTTTTCAACATTTTGTTTAGGAGCAGGCGGTGGAGTGGTGGTTTTGATGAAACATTTTTCTCATTGACTTTTGGAGGAGCGGAAAGCAGACATTTTGGTTTGAAAACGGTTTGGGAACATTTGCTTTCTCCTCGGTCAATGGTTTTGTAATCTTAGTATCCACTGCCTTTCCTTTTTGACATTCCGGTGAGCCCTCAAAGATCATTTTTTAAGCTTTCAAGTCATTATAGGCACGCTCATACGACAGTTTGTCATACTTGCATTCCTCGGTTTTTCGATCAAGTTGTTTAAAATATGAGACATTTTCTTTTCAAGTTTTTCAAGAGCTTTTTCATATTTTGAAACAATTTCGGAGGTCTCAGACTGGAGTCTTTCATGATCTTCAACAGAATATGTTTGTAAAATAATGGACATAATATCAGTGCACAGAACATCTTCGAAGAGAGAATCATTCAAATTTTCCAAAACTTTGTTGTGTTCAAAACATTCATTAGCTTTCTTTACCAGGGATTTATGGTCCTTGACAAAGTCACATGTTTCTTCTAAAAATGCTTGTTCAAAATGTATTACCCTCGCACTTATGTTATTTAGTGGAGTGGCAATCTGAGTTTAAAAAACCTTTTTCATTTCATCATCAAAACTAGAAAACCAGTTGTTAGTACTGATGTTTATTTTCGATTTAACAATTTGTTGAAGTTGCCCAATTCTAGTCATAACATCATCTAAAATGCTCCTAGCATCACTTGTGTTAAAAGGATTGTTTGAAGACATTTGTTCTATGTTCGAAAGAGATTTGGAAACAACTACGAGTTCTGAAACTGGTTTTGAAGCGGGTTTAGAAACAGATTTTGAAACTAATTTTGACTCTTTGTGTGATACACTTGGTGTGATGGAAAACTTTGAAATTTATTTTTGAGGGACAAAATTAATTCCAGACATTTTGTTCCATTTTTTGTAATCAATTGGTTTGATTTCTGGATTCTTTTGTTTCATTTTTGATCTACTCTCATCAGCTAGTTCTAACGTTTCATGAGAATCACAAACATTTATGGGTTCATGCACATGTTTTCCATTATTCAACACATTCTGATTTTTCTGAGCTGTCTTGAGGAAACAAGGAGGTTTGTTACCAAGAGCCATTTTTTGAGTTGTATGAAAATACGGATTTGTTTGATTAATTAGCATATTGGATGATTTGGCTGAATGACCCGTTGTAACAAGCAAATTTTACAATTTTTTGAGTTTTTCATTTTTATCAAGAATTTCATCAAGAAGAGAATCTTCTCGTTTTGAAAAATCAGCAATCAACTGTTTCTTCTCTTTTTCAAGATCAGAATAAGTTGCTTGTTGTTTAGAAAGTTGGTTTTGAAGATCAGAAATTTCCTCGTTTAAAGATTTTATTTTCAAGTTCAAATTAACATCAAGCGTGTTATACTTGATTTGCAATTGTTTTTCTCTTAAAACGGAATCTCGATAACCAATTTCTAATTCTGACTCTTTGTTTTTATGAAATTCAAAAGCTTTTGCATTCTCCTTGTACCTCTCAAGCTCAGCTGTCAGTTTATCATTCGCGGCCTTAACTTCGCAATTGACCGTTTTAACTTTCTCAATTTCAATGCCACAATTATTGATTAATGTTTCAAATAAAGCACGTGTTTCCTCATCAGTCTCAGTATTTTGTGCCACAAAGCCTTCACTAGGATCCACATCGGATTTTGAGTTAGTATTGCTACAACTCGGATTGTCCAAGTTTGTATCATAGGTAGGTGCCGGTGTCACAGAATGCTGTTCGTCATGAGTAAACACATCAAATTTGACATTGTTATAGCAAGGATCAGTGATTGCTACCTCAGATACTGCATTTGCGTCATAAACAGGAGGTGTGTCAGAATCAGTGTCGTACTTAGCCTCCTGAAGATTTGCCATGAAGATGCAGTTCGCATTGATGTCCTCTTGGTCTTCCAATTCATCCATAATAGCCACAAAGTCATGTTCCTCAGCACTCAACTGCATCCCTGCTTCTCCATTTTGTACCAACAGCAATTCTTTCTGAAGATACGCAGAATCCTTCTTTTTCGGCTTAGTCGGACAATTCCTTGCAATGTGACCCACTCCTTGACAATTGTAACACGTAACCCGATTAATCTGATTCACATTTCCATAATTCCCAACTACTGGAGCTGCAACATTCCCATGCTGATTACCCACTGTTACGTTCACAACATTCTGAACCATATGATTACCAACATGTTGACCCATCGATTACCCTGATCTTGAACCGCTGATTTCCTGCATATTGACCCGTGTGCATATTCGATTACCCATGTGAAATCCAGTAGCATATCCCTGTTGATTCCCAATAACTCCAACCACTTGTCCTTGATGACCCATATTCAAACCTGTTTGAGCAATTTGTCTGTTGCGAGTGTTTGAAGAAATCCTTTGGTTGTTGTTAGTTGGAGTGTAATAGCGTCCTTTGAATACTTTAGTCAAATAAGCGAATGCATTAGACAACGCCTCAGTTTGTTCAGCTTCAATATCAGTGATTCCTGGATCCTGGTATTGTGGATACTGTTGTTGTTGAATGACTTGATGTTCAGGTGGGTAGAATTGTTGTTGAGGGATGACAGGTGGTTGTTGTGGAATGTATTGCTGCATGTTGTTGTTGTTGGTGGAAGATGATGAAGAAGGTTGATGTTGTGTGTTAACTGGAGTTTGTGTCTTTGCAATTAGTGCCAAGGGATCATGATTATTTGCCATTCTTTCTTTCCTAACTTCATTGGCTTCAGCTTGATTTTGTTTCTGAAAATCGTAGAGTTGATCAAAATTCACTTGATGTAAGTCCTTTGTTTGATTGACAATAGTGACATAGCGTCCCCATTCTTCTTAAAGATTGTTGATGAATTTGATGTTACTCACAATATTTCTGGGTGCCAATTTGTTTCTGATAAGTTCATTCATCAAAGTTCAAAACCTTCCATAGTAAGATTCAATGGATTCTCCTGGAGTTGAAGTAAACTTCTCCCATTCTGTTAGCAGCTTGTTCTCCATGTCCTGTTGTCCAATTTCTGTTCCATAACATAGCCGTCTAACACGTTCCCACATATCATAAGCAGTTTCACAGCTATCAATAGCAGCAAAGATGTCTCTTGGTAATCCCAGTTGGATAATGTGAATTGCCATGTCATCGCCGATCGCTTCTTATCCTCGTCGGTGTATTACGATTCATCTTGATCACGAAAAGATGGTGGGGCGGGAGGTGTTGCATTAGGAATTCGGGATCTTGGACTTGTCGAGGATTGAAGGGTCCATTCGTAATGGATTGAATCATCAGTTTTCCATTAGGTTTGGTTTTGATGTAGCGGAGCATTCGACTTGTCCATTGAAGATATCCACCTTTTTCCAGCATAGGAGGACGGTTTTCAGCACCGGCTGCATGAATGTCTTGTTGAGTAGCCATTGATGAAGTATTAGTGATAAAGTTTATGTAGGATCGATTCAACGATAAAGGAGATGTGATTGATGATGATTAAGTACAGTTATTGTAGTGAAAACTTGGTGAAAATTTGGTCCGACAACTTAAAAACCTCAATAACTTCTGTTCGGAGCGGATTTAGGCCTCGAAGGTTGACCCAAATAGTTCATTCAGCGTGATATTCTCCTCGTTCTCACGATCGTTTTGATGGGTAGAATGCTGAAAACGGAGTTACGGTTCAAAAGTTATGATTGTTTGAAGTTTTGATGAGAAAAGTCAACAAACCGCACTGAGAAAAGTCAACAACTCGCAACCTGGTCAACACGCTTAAACGACAACTCGCTTAGGGCAACTCGCTTAATGCAACTCACTTAATGCAACTCGCTTAATGCAACTCGCTTAATACAACTAGCATAAATGACAAGTCGCATATAAGACAACTCGCATAAAGAGAAAACTCGCTAAACAGCCAAGTCGCATAAAATCAACTCGCTTAGAACCCAACTCGCTTAAGCTACAAACTCGATTCCAGTACAGGTCGCTTTCACAGTTTTTTCTTTTTACACTTTTCACTCAACTCGCTCAGTACTTTTTCACTCAAATCGCTCAAAAACACAACACGCATAGAAGAGAGTTGACAACTCGCAAAGTAGAAAAAGTGAATTTTTAACTCGTATATCTCCCAAGTGATCCACTTAACGCTTGATTTAACCTATCTAAACACTAAACTAATCCAATATAACTACCTTAAGCCTAAAAGTACAAACTTTAAGCCAAGAAAAGCAAAAAAATTCGAATGTTTTAATGCTTTTCACCACAAATTCGAATAAAAAAAAACTCTAGATCATTGTTTGGCGATTGATACCACTTGTAGGACCTAATATCTATCAACTCTATCACAGTAACTCTAATATGAAGCTCGGAAATGGTGACTTGAACATGTATATGGGGCGTATGATATATAAGAGAAAGATGAAAACATGAAGTTTATTCCATATGAAAAACACATACTACACACTCAAGCACACACACCAAATGTCTAGGTGTGTGCCTTTTATACTTATTACATAAAAGCCTTATGGGATTTGGATGGGCTTTGTTAAGTTTGTGGATTGGGCTTACATTATAACTTGACTAAACATGACATAACTATTAACCGGTTAGCTTGGCCCAATCCACGAGCCCAATGACTATTCTATTACAATATCTAACACACGTTACAAAGTTCCTAAACGTGAATGACCATCACTTCTATTAAATAATGTTAAGGCTAACACAGTATGTTGAGAAACTTCATGATCTGTGGAAGGTGCAATAGGAGAAGCAGTACCTTCCCTTGAAGGCTCGGTGTCTTGGCTTGATTCAGCTTCATCTTGAACAGCCTGTGCTACTTCAATCATATGAGCAGTTAAAGGTGTATTTCTCCCAGAAAACTTATCACTCTTTCTAGCCATAAATGTAAACACCTTTGGAGGAAGTACAACAGCAGGTAACAAGCTTGAAGGTTTAGGTATATCCTTAAGCTGTTTGTTCAAGAATAATTAAACAAATCTAGGGTACATCAGGAATGGTGAACCATTAGAGATATGAGAAAGCATACCATCCAAAATCATACGTGAAAAGTTAAAGGGTTGATTGGTAGCTAATCCCACTAATGCAGAGGCTATGTTTGCACCAAACTGTTCCCATGAAGTACTTTTGGGACTCAAGCAATGAAGTAAAACATGAACGAGATATTTCCATTGAGGACTAAATAAGGGTTTCCTAAAAGTAGTTTCATTGAGTGAACCTTCATACCCTATATCTCTGAGTGTATCCCAAAGCACTTGTTTTTCAAAATGAATAGCACCTTCTTCATCATTAAACAATAAATCCTCTCTGATTGTAGCTTCAGTAATTCTAACTATCCTTCCAGCAACCTTAGCTTGAATGAAGGATTCATCATCTTGCAGATGTGATCTAGCAGTAGCCCAAAATTGTTGATTCCATGGGTCAATAATATCAAGGTTGATCAGCAAAGCATAATTGATTGAAGATCCAGTAAGGAAATCAATTATATCATGAAAAGTGATGTTAGATGGTGTCTTGTCCAAATTAGCAACCATGTTGTGCTTACTAACGGTGTTACGATTAGCCATTGCTTGTTTGTTAGAAGAATTAATGGATCGGTGAAAGTGAATGATGAGAAAAGTGATGAATGGAGGGATAAGTATAAACATGAGAGTAAAAATTGGTAGGGTAGTTATTTATAGGTAAGATTTAAAAAAATCAAAGCCCAATTAATAAAGTTACCGTTGTTAAATTTTACCCCTTATTTATGACCGTTGTAACAGTACTTTGACAAGACATCAGTGCTTTCAACATAAGCAGTACTTTCAGATAAATGCCAAGTAGTACTTTCCATCCTCTTCTCCACAAAAGCAAAAACATCAAAGTGCATTGTGTTACCTCCCCTCAAACAATGCATAAGACTAAACTAATATTAAGTCCTCCCCTAAAATGTAGCTTAATAATTAATCATACCAATACTCACCACTAAATGGTTGAATCTGGAAACATCAAATCCCTTTGTGAGTAGATCAGCTACATTGTCATCTGTGTAGACCTTCATAACATTAATGAGCCTATGCTCATAACAATCACGAATAAAGTGATGCCTAATCTGAATGTGCTTGGTCTTGGAATGATAAACAGGATTCTTCACAATGCAAATGGTACTCTCATTATCAATGTAGATAGGAGTATTCTTAAAATTGAATCCATAATCCAAGAGTTGATTCTACATCCACAGTACTTGTCCACAACAACTTGCTGCAGCAACATACTCTGCTTCAGTGGATGATGTTGCTGCAATGGTTTGTTTCTTACATTGCCATGAGACTAATCTTCTTCCAAGATATTGGCATCCTCCAGTGGTTGATCTTCTATCATAATTATCTCCTGCATAATCACTGTCTGAAAAAGCTTCCAAATGAAAAGGTGAATCTTTAGGATACCACAACCCTAACTTAGGTTGTTGCTTGAGATAACTAAAAATCCTCTTGACTGCATTCATATGAGAGACCTTGGGTGAGACTTGATAAACTCCCTCTCTGCAACACCATTTTGCTGTGGAGTTCTAGCAATGCTAAACTCCCTCCTAATCCCTTTCTTGGCACAAAATTCATCCATAAACTTGTTTTTGAATTCAGTCCCATTATCACATCTAATAGATCTTACTTTGAGTCTCAATTGATTTTCAAGGGCTATTATAAGATCATGAATAGCATCAAAGGTTTCATCTTTAAATCCCAAGAAAAAGACCCAACTAAATCTACTGCAATCATCTGTTACAACTAAGCAGTATTTCTTCTTGTTTAAACTTGCAACAGAAACAGGTCCAAACAGATCCATGTGCAACAACTCTAAAGGTTCTCTAATAGTTCTTTCCTCAATCTTCTTGCATGAAGCTTTGTGTTGTTTACCCTTCTTGCACGCCAAACATGAATGATCATTCTTGTATGTTTTGGAAGGTAAACCTCTAACTAAATTGCCTTTAACCAGGTTGTTGATACTCTTGAAATTCACATGTTCTAATCTTCTATGCCATAGATGTGCTTCTTCAAGTGTTGCCCTTGCTACTAGACATGTTGCTCTTTCAGAAGAGTTAATATTTTTTAAGTCTAGACTGTACACATCATTGGTTCTTGGTACTCTCAGTGTTACCAAGTGATCATCAACAAGCTTGAACTTAGGGGAAAGAATAAGACATTCTGTGTCAGTGAATAACACAGGGTGCTTCTTGTCACAGAGATGAGAGACTGACAAAAGGTTGAACTTTAGCTCCTTCACATAACGAACATTCTAAAAATCAATGCTTCCTGCCTTGATGGTTCCTTTCCCAGTAATTCTACCTCCATTTGGATCATTCCCAAAAGCAACTCTTCCTCCAAAATATGATTTAAAATCTGACAGAATCTCCTTGTCTCCTGTCATGCTTCCAGAGCAACCACTATCAACAATCAAATGATCTTTAAGCTCCTCTTCTGGGTTGCCCTGCAAAAAGATGAAAGAGTTAGTTTCTTTTAGGAACCCAAGCCATTACTGACTTGTGTTCCCCTTGTGGAGTGACATACTCAAATTCTTTGAGTATGTAATCTCCACAGTTTTTGAAAACAGAATCAAGTATTATCTTTTGTTTCAAAACTTGTGTATTTTCAACAAAACTCTCTTTTTTAATAAAATTATCTTTTTCTTTTTCAAAAAAATTTGCTGAAAGCACTGTTTGTCCCCCATCAGTACTTTCTTTCTTAACCCAGTTGGTTTTAACATTTTGTGTTGATTTCTTTGATCTAGGTACTCTATTTGAGGTGTAATGCCTTCTAGGTTGATAGTAATTGGATCTCCTAGGGCTTCCATTCGAAAAAGTGCTAGCAGTATCTTGATTGGGTGAAAACCTAGCAGTACTTTGAGAAGGTACTGCTTGAGAAACTTTTGACTTACCAGTACCTTGAAAAGTGCTTGAGGGTACTGGTGGTTTGAAAAAGATCTTCTCTAGTGAGGGTACCTATAGTCTTTTGAGAAATTACTATGGTTAACCCTATGTGAATGATTCCAAACTGGTTTATTCTCCCTTGGCTTATGGTTGGTAGATGTAGTCTTTGGGAATTTTCTTAAATATTCTGAGTGATAGTCACAGTCCTTAATCAAATGATCAGGACTATAACAAAGAAAACACAATTTTTGACCCGTAATCCCAAAATTTCTTCCTTTAGTTCTATGACCAAAACTATCCTGACTTTTTGGTGAATGACCAAAACTATCCCAAAAAGATTTAGCAGTATTTTGAAAAGTTTTTCTTGAAGGTACTGCTGGATGTCTAGCAGTACTTTGAGATGAAGGTACTGCTTGGTTTGAAAAAGCTTTAGGAAACCTTTTATCATTTTTGACACACCCTGAACTCTTAACATTATCATCCTTAGGTTTCTCAACTGTTTCTTTTGGGGATTCAGAACTAGATGGACCTGAATTAGATTTACCAGTAAGCTTTTTCCTAAACTCTAAATTGTCTACTCCAAAACAAGAAACATATGTCCTAAGTGGTTGAAAAATACCAGTTGGTGGAGGAACTGCATTATAACCCTTATCTTTCTTAAATTCAAGAGGTGTTTGACTAATTGATTCCTCATTACTAGATGTGTTTTCTTCTGAGCTAATGAGTTCATCATCACTAGTTGTTATCTCCTCTGAATCAATTTGTTCCTTATCACTAGGTGGGTTCTCTTCTGTACTGCTAAATTCCATACCAAAACCTAGGCCAGTTTTAATGTGTGCTATTTTTTGTTTTTCAACAAAACTAACATGTGAAAGACCAGATTCTTTCCAACTAGCAAATTTTTCTAACAATTCATCTCTTTCTTTAGTCATCTTTTCAAGTTCAGAAACCTTACATCCTAACTTTCATTCACTCAATTTTAATTGATAATCTTGTTGCTCATATTTTTCTGCCCAAGCCATTTCATTATTTTCATGAGTGATTATTTTGGCTTCCATTGACTCTAAAGTTAATTGATAACCAGCTACCTCAGACCTAGCCCTTCTACAGTTATCTCTTTCAGTCACATAATCTTTAAGCACTTTTTGATAAAAGTCATTACATTTGGAACATACCTCAAAGATAGTGGATAAACTTGGTGAAGTAGCTACCATAGCAAGCAGAACAGGTTCTTCTTCACTTTCCATGCTCCAATCAAAGCTTCCAAGACCATCTCTTGATTCCAAAGCAGCAAATCCTGGTTCCTCATCAAAAGCTGTGCTCCAATCAAACTCTTCCATTGCAACCATAGAGTAAGTTACTGGTTCATCATCAAATTCAGCACTCCAGTCAACCTCTGATAGATTTTCTTGAGCAACCAAAGCTTTTGGTTTTAATTCAGTAATAGGAACTTCCTTTATTTCAAGCTTGGGTTTCTCAATCATCCTATTTGCCTGATATTTAGCAAACTTGCATTCTCTTGCAAAGTTTCCAGTTCTTTGACAATTAAAGCACTCAATCTTAGATTTTTCAAATGTTATACCCTGTTTGGGTTTGAAGTCAACACTTCTTCCTGTTTTCTTCATGAACTTCTTGATCCTTGTAGTGATCATGGCAACTTGCCATCTTATGTCAATTTCTTCTAGATCATCCTCATCAATTTGCAACAAATCTTCTTCATAAGTAACAGGTAAAGTGGCTTGTTGAGCAAAGAAGGAACATACAACATCATCAGAGTTGATGGTGTTTGATGGTGATGAGGTGGTAGTGGTCATGGTTGTGCAAATATGTTGTTTATCACCAACAGTACTTTTAACAGGATAAGCAGTACTTTTAGTGGAAGTACTGCCTCTATTTTCAGAAGACACAAAAGTAATGCTGTGAGATTTTGAATTTGTTTGACCATTCATCTCATGCTCATACACCTTCAAATTGTTGTAGAGATCATCAAAGTCCATAGTGTCCAAACCAGATTGTCCTCTAATCATAGTAGCAACCACATGCCATACGGATGGCAAACTTCTTAAGAATTTCAAGTTGGCATCTTCAACAGATACCTTTGCTCCATATAACTCTAACATACTTAGAAGATTTTGGAATCTATCATATGCAGCATCAAGACCTCTCTTTCACCAACAGTGAATGTTTCAAACTGTTGCTTCAATAGATTTCTATGCATCTTCTTGGAAGCATCATTACCTCCAAATCTTGTCTTGATAGCAGCCCATAATTGTTTTGCATCCTTAGCATCATGAAACTTTAGTAGGTGACCATCAGGAATAGCAGACAACAATATGTTGAGAGCCTTTTCTTGATTTCTTTTTGTAGCTGCTGGCAAGGTAGGCTGAGGTGGTTTAGGTTGTCCAGGAACTTCTACAGGTTCTTCAAAAACGACATTACCATTGACAATCACATCCCATAATGCATGGTCTGTAATTGCAATGTACTGCCTCATCTTCATGCTCCAGAGATCATATTCTCCCTTCTTGATGATAGGAATTCTGAGTGAGGTGATGGATGGGAGTGGTGCAGCTTCAGTCGACATCTTTTAGGGTTTGTTGTTAAATCGGTTTTAAGGGTTAATCAGAGTTTCCACACAAGCTCTGATACCACTTGTTGGATCGATATACTCTGACCAAACTAACTATGTAGCTTGTAATGGTTTAGCAACCTTGGATAAATCCAAAACTACTAACAATGAAACACTGATATAACTCTATTAAGTATGTGGAATCTACTTTAACAAAGCTAAGAAGAATAACTTTAAACTTCAACGATTATAATAAAACCAAACTTTGAACCTGCTTATTATACAGATTCACTAACAAACCTAATCGCTAAATAACTCTAATATCGTACTTGCATGTAAGTTCTAAGTCACGTATCTCTAATGCCAATCTAGGGGTCCTTTTATAGGCATAAGGAATACCCTAGTCGGTTTACAATTACAATCCTTGTACGACAAGTAATACTAATTCTAATCTAAGAATATTCTAGAATTACATAATAATCCTCAAATGATTTGCATAGCAGTCCTTTAGCATATCAGTACTTTGACGAGCAGTACTTTGACTTTCTTCATTAAGCAGTACTTTGACTTCCAGCATTAAGCAGTACTTGACTTTTCAGCTGCACTTTGACTTTATATCCCAACACCTACTATCACATGTCTAAGTTTGTAACTAAAAAAAGTTTGTAAAACATGAAAATATCAAGCAAAAATATAAGACTAGATGTAATAAGCGTTGTGATAGGTGATGCGGTCGGGTGACACATTCGCGTCACATCAGCTTTCACACCCACCACCAAACCAACCACTAAACCTCAAGCCAAACATGCCACACTAACATACCCACTTAAACACAAAATATATCTTACAACGCACTCACACACACACACACACACACAAAAGGTAGAATTTTGTTTAGTAGTCGGCTTTGCAAAACTAACGGAAAAACCCACCAACCACGCGTATTGGTGGTGTAACCAACCACGCCTGGTCATGGCGGTTAACGTGTGGTCACTAGCCTTGCCATACCCAGTCTAAAAATGTAGAAAAAGTGTAATCGATGTGTTAAACATGTGACGCAAAGTTGAATTTAAGTTTAGCCACTATTGTAAGCCATCCCAATCATTGCTATTTGTTAACATGTCCAAAATGTATCATCAATTAACTTATTATAATTGGTAAAGTGAATCTAGAACAAGTTTAAAAGCTAGATTGAAGCCCACACCCATTAGTCATCCAAATTAATTTATTGCAATATATGGATCATTATGTTAATACCATCAACCATAGATTACTTGTACTGTATATGGAGAAATAAATTAACAAATTTTTTCGCCCAAACTTGAAAAATTACTATCAAACTAGCGTGGTGTTTACTCTTTATCATTTTTACGTCAAATCAAGTTATTCATCATTCACACCATCAGTCACCGCTTTCTTTACCATGTATATATAAATTTTGGGTTTTGAATAGTCACCGCTTTCTGTATCTCTGTAATTGTCACCGTTTTATCTATGTAATAGTCACTACAGTGGGTTTTGAAGCCACTTAACCCAAGTAATACAAAATTTTGGGTTTCGATACTTTAACCAATTAAAAGAATTGTATATATATCTTACTTAAATCTAAGAGTGTGAATGGTTCGGTTTAGGTCGGTTTTTGGCTAAAACCGAAACTGAACCGAAATGTTCGGTTTTTATAAAACCCAAAACCGAAACCGTTCGGTTTTTTCGGTTTATTATCGGTTTCAGTTCGGTTTTCAATTTTTAACCGTTTATATTTAGGTGTGGCAAATTTATACCAACAAACTTGTATTACATAGAAATTGGTTATTCTTTTTTACATTTTGTGAATCTAAGCATAATAATGTTTATTGCATAATTTTACAATTACACACATATAGATGAGATACACACATATGCAAGTGAACATGCAGATAGTATGATCATTGTCATATATTTATTGATATATTCTCAAGTAAACACACGACATGACAAACACACATATAAACATAAACGTTAATATAAATGTATTATAAATCCACCCAAAAAATGAATATAAATTTATAAATTTGATTTATTTAGTTATTTATTCATGTTATACTAATTATATATTATTATATATAATACCGGTTTTGTTTTTACGGTTTGGTTTTTGGACGAAAACAGAAACCGAACCGCATTTTTCGGTTTTTGAAGAAGTAAAAACCGAACCATCAGTTTTTAGTTTCGATCGGTTTTTTCTAGAGGTGGCAATTTGTGCCCAAACTAAAACAAAATAGGCTAAATGGGCAAACTTTTAAAAGATTTGAGCACATTGTGGCCCCCTCTTTATTTTTAAAATGGGCATATATTTCCCATTTAGAAGTTAAATGGGCATAATGGGCACATGTTTTTCTCGAACATTAGATTTTTTTTAAAGAAAAACTTATATTTGATTTTTAAATATAAATGAGGTGTTACGTTCGAGGAATTTATTTCGTCGTTTTGGGTCTTTTTAAAAGCGATTCGTATAGATTGAGCCCGTTTGGCCCGTGCCCGTTTAGCCCGCGCCCATTTGGCCCATAACCCGTTTGGCCCGTAGCCCGTGCCCGCCCGTTTTGCCACCTCTAGTTTTTTCGATTCGGCTTTTTTGGTTTTCGGATTGATTTCGATTTTTTCGGTTTTTTTTGCTCACCCCTACTTAAACCTATTCTCATGTTAAATACAAACACACCATATACAAAAGTAAAACTCTGCTACCAATTTTGCGCAAATGGTAGGGATGTTGGAATTATATAACATGACAACTCATAAATATAAATAATAAACATCAAGTATACATGCGGAAGCGTAAGGAACATATAATGAATAATTAATTAAGTAAAACATAAATAGTATGCGTACCTTTTGATTCTAGCTAAACATGAACCAGTTCCAAGCAACTCTTCAATTAAGATGAACCCTAATTAGGGTTTATAAGGATTATTGGAATTGCTCTTTACCAATTTTGTAATTCAATCAAAGATACAATCAATAGTGTGATTGTATCACGTTCTTGTACACACGTACTATAACGAATTAAAATAATGCTAGTTAAAGGAAAACACAAAACAATTTGTTTTGACAAAACAAAAGTCGGAACCCTTATTACTAAGGGTGTTTGGCCGAGTTTAAGAACAATAGGAGAGAAACCAAAAACCAAGATTAATTGTGTGTACAAGAGTTGTGAACAATGAATCCTTGGTTTTGTATTTATAAGATTAAAAAACTTAGGGTACAAGTTAGGTTGGGTTTAGGTTTCCCCTCACCCTTGGCCGGTCGATCCTCAACCCACAAGGGGTTCTAGATCCTTCTTGTTCTCTAAACAATCCATATGCAATACTTTCTTTTTATTCGTCTAACGATCGTTAGTCATTATTCCATTAAATACTAATGATCGTTATGTTTTGTGTTTATTTAATAATTAACATAACATTTTATATTTAATTATTAATCTTTAATTCTCATACGTAAAGTGTGCAATCCCGTGATCTCGAGTTCGATCCTAACACACGACTACTAATTTATGTCCATAAAACTAACAGCTAGCACTTGGACATATCTTAATAGTGTGATAACATCGGTTAGCGTCTAGCAACACATCGATGCCTCTATTACAACTCAAGTAAGGTCTCCTAGAAAAACCTTTGAATGATTCATTATTATTATTATTATTATCATTTTGTTTCTAATACCATGTTAAATAAAGATATGGATCTAAGTCATTCTTTGTTCAACTATTATATTTCTCATTATTAGTGATTGAGCAAGATTACCAAATCTTCTGAACATATTCAAGGGAAATCTTAGGCGTAGCCACGCAAACATCTTGTCAATCCTACGAGGGGCCTAGCAGTATTAAACTCAAAAATAAATTTGAAGGAATAAATTCTATCTTGACTACAAGAATAACTCACAAATTTTGGAACACTTCTGAAAACAACCCTTATGACTACCAGTTACGTTTAGCGTTAAGTTGTTCCACATAAGTGCACTACATTCATGACACTTATCTGATATCTCAAGTCTGAGGATAACTATTCATGATTTACTTAATAACAATATCCATAACGTAAAATCATGTAGTTGGGATAAGTCCTATATTCAATTACTGAATATCATCTGAAATTGGCATGCATCACATCAATATACATTCAAGTATATTCTACCAAATCAATCAGATTTATCTTAGTTTAATGATACTCCCATATCATTAATTGACAACGGACGATTTAAAATAACTAAGTTATTCACAGATTAAACATGCAAATATAGGATATACTATATTATAATATCAAACATAACAAGTATTTTAATTCATTATAATAATTGTTAACATCCCTTATCTAAATACTAAATAGATCAATGCATGAAAATTCCATTTGAGGAATTATGCCTCAATTACTGACAATCATACTTGTTGACAAGTCATAAATTAACCAACTTGATCTATCTTAATTTTGAGAATACTTATTTTAAGAATTCAATTAGTGAAGTTCTTGTATATGTGCATTAAACAGTCCACATAATAATTCATAAAATGTGTGACATCCTCCACCACCAATTTATGACAATTAAACTTTCAATCATTTTAAAGTTTAAAGTATTCTTATTCTTTAATGTACAAAGCAACTGTGCTCTTAGATAAGCACAACTAGTTCACATGGCCATTAACAAAGATGAAATCCTACCATGACTAGTACTGAGTGTCATCTCAATTAAACCAGCATCATTGTATACAAATAACAATATGCTCTTTAAAAAAATCCGTAAACTTTAATATCTTATTGTGTAATGTTTGTAGTCGATGACAATTTGCACAACAATTGACATATTGTTCATTCATATAATTTAGGAGCAATTCCAATATGAGGAATGTAATTCTAAGTCTAAACATTTCTATTAGGATATACATTACACAAGCTATCTAATAACTTTCAGTTAGATATCAATGTTGTCAAATCATCTCTCATTCAAGAATGATACAACAATTTTAATACACAACATGATGTACATGATGAATCTTCATGTCAAACTTAGATTTCATTCATGTTCTATCTTGTCAAAAAATATGTATCCATTTCCCAAATGATATATCGTGTTTTATTAGAATCATTTATTTTACCACACATGTTTATTAATAATAAACATATATTCCAAGGTTATATGTTTTAATTATTAAATCTTACAAGTGAAGTTTCATTCCAAACTAAGACTTAACATTTAACTTACATGAAATGTTACTTCCCATATGTTATACCACATAAAAGATTTAAGAAATTTAACATAATACTCCCACTAGCTTTCAAGAATACTTAAACTTTATCTTATTTCAATTATAAATCAAAACTAGGATTTAATAATTAAACATAAGAATAATTTCATATATGAATGAATTTATCCATTCATGGATTATTGTACTTTGTAAACACTTCCAAAGATTATATGAATTCAAAAAAACCTTTCGATTACTTATCGTCCTCGCTCAAGTAATCACTTAAGAAAGAGTTTTGATATTCATTGTCATTTTTCATATTAATGAAAATAAGAATGACAATAATGATCTTTATATATTTAATGTTGCCTAGAAAAGAATATTCAATCACAATTAATAATTTAAGTATGATTAATAATCTTTTCATAAGACATGCATTAAATATGTGTACAATATTATACATATGATTTCTACACAAAGATTTAAACCGATAGGGTTTTCCTTCTCTTTGAAGAAACTCATCTTCATTCTCTAGTCTAACTAATAAGATAAACCAAGTTTCCAAAAATTAATTATCTTTATGGACAACATCTTTAACATTTATAGTATGAGTAATTTACCCAATTCAATATTTGGTAATACATCATAATGATTATCAGGTTTATCATAATCCTGTAACTCATATTTCTCAGCATATAAATCAAATATCTGATATATCTTTGCAGATCTATGAATGAAAATTCCTTCATTTTCAGGTTAACATTATATGTCTAGCCTCATCATGATATTTACTAGTGTATTTCAGAAGATTATGTATCTTGTAATTTGATCTTTTCAAGATAAAACTCCCACTTGCCTTTAGTAATTTAGAGACTATCTATAAATATTTAGCAAATATAGCAAAACTATATTGTTCTCTCTTTGGGTCTTTACAAATACACATTGACAGTTTATAACTCTTGTTTATTAATAATCACTCTTCATAAGAAATTTAACAATTCAGAACTTCAATTTTAAACTTAATGTGATTCATCACATTCAATAATAAAATGGTGTTTTATTAATCTTCTATGTTGGAGTCTTATTGAGTATATACAATTCATACTCAATTTTCTAACCTTGATTACTTTTAAGAAAGAAGTTATGGTTATCTTGAATCAAACAAATCAAATAGAGTTTGATTCTCCTAACGGAACATTCTATTAGCTTGTGGTATTTCATTAGAATTAATATTGTAAGACAATCTAACAATATACTAGATGAACATATTCCTTTTGGCTTACCTATTTACCAACTAAATCAACTTAATGGTATAATAGACTTTTTAGTTTTGAGTTTTGATACGTGTTATGGAAAATATGCTGATGTGACAACACTTTTTTCCACGATACCAACGGGACGGCACAAGGATAACTAGTGCTCTAAGTAGCTTGTTCATAAAAAAAAAAAATCATTACCTCAGTATAATCTTATGTGCCAAACGGAAATTAATTTTTCTCAAAGCTTATGATGTCCCTGGATTATGTTTGTAAAACAAATTATATGTTGCAAAAAGGTGTTTAAGAAATCTCATCGTATTTTTTTCGAAGTTGTGTTTGATTATTTGTGTTGTAACCCCCTCATTTTCTTTGCCACGTCAGCTTTCTCTCTCCAGCGACCTTCAGGCGATTAGGTGCCCCAGTAAGGTTCAATTTTTTTTTTTTTTTTTTTTTTTTTTTAACCATTAGCATGCAACGGTATTATTTGAAAAAGTTGAAATTTTACTCGATCTTGTTGGTGACCAACTTGGTTTCCGAAAGCAACTCGATCGACTAGCCCACAGTAAAGGGACCAAGATGTAATCGATCGCCCCAATCGATCACATACCCTTACTGCGTCCAGCCTAAAACGCAATAATCTATACTCCCCATACATAACATGCCTACATAGTTACATACCTTGTGTTAGGTTCATTTCCTTTCTATAAATACACTGGTACAACTTTAAATCACCCAACACTTCACTCACCAAACTTAACCATGACTAAAACTAAATTCTTTGCTATTCTACTATTGACCCTCTTCACCATATCGATGCTTCAAGCTACTGTAGGTTAATTCACATAAATTTATGCATATTGCATTATGTTTTTAAGTGTCCATTTATGTTATTTGATGTTTAACAGGTGTTGGCGAAAAGAGGACATCACCATGGTGGCTATGGTCCTGGAAGCTTGAAAAACTCTCGTAAGTTACATTTCTTTATGTCCATTTTGTTCATTATGTTTTTTTTTTCTTCTTCTCTTTTTAGTTACGTTTTTTAATTATTCTTAACATTTGCAAAGGCTTAAATTTGCTAACTAAAACTTTAAAATGGTAACAATATAAATAAATTAGCAGAATAAGTTAATTATTAAATTTGAGCAAAACATATTTACTAATTGTGTATCTTATTTTTTCCTTTCAAATGAAACTAAAAAGATGTGGGAGACTCTTGAAGTCTGATTATTGTATTTTTAGAAAGTTTTTTTGATTTGCTGTAATTTCTAAGTAGAATTAGAATAGGAACATGTAAACTTGTTTTAAGATAGCGAGAGTATAAATTTGCACGAGAAACGAGTGGTATCTTGGTGTCCTTTTTGGTACTCTTTTGTTCTTTCCAAACATGATTACATGGTCTATTTTGTTTATTCAAAGTACGAGTGAATTTACAAATTTGAACAATCAAAAATGTCTACAAATATGAAGATCACGTCTAATTGTTGATGGTGTGAGTAATTTTTTATTTTTTTATCAAACCATGTAGTGCAATACATATGTTGGAATTTAATTTGAGACCAATGAATTAACTTTTGACTGGTCAAATTTAAGTCTAAAAGGCAAAAGCTGTAACTTTACTGTTCCATGTTTGACTGAAATAAGGGGTAAAACAGTCATTCTCTTATCTTTTACTTATATTGACCAGAATGCCCCGGACAATGCATAAGGAGATGCAGCAGGACACAGTATCACAAACCATGCATGTTTTTCTGTCAGAAATGCTGTGCAAAGTGCCTTTGTGTACCACCAGGGTATTATGGTAATAAACAAGTATGTCCTTGCTACAACAATTGGAAGACAAAAGAAGGTGGACCAAAATGTCCCTAGTTTTACTTGTTCTTTTACCCTTTTAACCTTGGTTAATGTGAGCAGACTATATGGTTGTTGTGATGCTTATGGTATTTTATCTGTGGGTTCCATTTGATTTATTGTAAAAATGGACCAATGCATGTGTAACTGTTAAACTAGTTTCATAGGTGGGGGGCTTCAATATGTGGTTAGGGCCCTGTCTAATGCATTTTACGTATTTTAATTGTGATGAAATATCTTATCCAAATTATCAGTTGTTTGTAACACTGTTACCTATATGTTATTTGTTGGAACTATACAAATGTCTCATTTTTTTTATATAAAAACCTCCTTTTGTCCCCTTTTACAGAAAAATATGTGAGAAATCAGAAATGGATTAGTTGGGTGACAGTTGAGAATATATTATTTCTAATAAAATAGGAGTGGGATACTTTTTAACGCATCAAGATAGATGATGTTAGTTTTAATTCGAGATCATATGTCCATACTTCCGCTGTTCCGCAAATCTTTTAAAACACGAGTGGTATAAAAAATTGGGTTTACAAGGTTCTTGACCCGTCTAGACTCTTGACCCAGTTGCAACATTTGGCCTATTAGTCACTAGTCAGTTATAAAAACTAGAAAGCCCAATATGGCACAACCCAATACCCATTATAAAAACACCATCATTACATTATTATTTCGAGAGTAAACTCTAAAATACATCATGGTTTAAGCACTTCCTGTTTCGACCATACATCCCATCGCAGTTTCAATGAAACATCATCTCCGTTAGAAAAGTTAACCTATATACATCCCTCGGAAATAGGACTAACTGCAAATTATTTCGCCCGTATCCGTTAACAAGATATAATATATTTACAATGTTAGTCCTCTCGGGTTAACGGTATTTGTACCGTTAGTCCTTTTTTTTTTAGTTCGTTTCGTTTTTTACGTTTGCTTCTCGCTTGTTTATCTTTTTTCGTTTTTCCGTTTTTACGTTTCCTGGCGTCGTTGCTTACCTTATCTTTCCGCGAAAGCACTTTTTTAAGTTTTTTCCATTTTTTTACGTTTTGGTTCTGCTTTTTTAACGTTTCATGCCTTATTTTTTACGTTTTCGTTTTTCATTCATTTTTACATTTTCGTCCGTTTTACATTTTGTAACTTTTTTACGTTTTTGTACTTTTTACGTTTTCGATTTTTTTACGTTTCAAGACTAACGTTTTTTGTTTCCCCTTTTATTACGTTTCAGGTCGTTTTTCGTTTTCGATCGTTTTTTTCGTTTTCATTTTTTACGTTTTAGATTCTTTTTTTTGTTTGCGTTTTGTCCATGTTTACGTTTTTCGTCCCTGTTTTTATGTTTTTCGTCGTTTTTACGTTTTCGTTTATTTCTTTCACTTTTTTATCTGTTTTCATACACTTTTATTCGTTTTCGTCGATTATTCTTATGTTTTTATCCGTTTTATCCACTTCATACATATAATATGTATGAAAACGGATAAAATGTATGAAAATGGATCAAGTTGTAAGAAAATGGAAAAAAATGGACGAAAACGTAAAAAATGGGCAAAAACGTAAATAAACCGATGAAAACGTAAAAAAACAGACGAAAACGTAAAAAACGGAAGAAAACGTACAAAAACGTAAAAAAATAAAAAACATAAAAAAAGGGACGAAAACATAAAAAAAAAGAGACAAAAACGGATGAAAACATTAAAAATGACTAACGGTGCAAATACCGTTAACCCAGAAGACTAACGGTGTAAATATTTTGTATCTCGTTAGGAGATAACGGAGAAATAATTTGCACCGTTAGTCCTTATTTTAACTGAGGGATGTATTTAGGTTAACTTTTACTAACGGAGTGATGTATCTGTCGAAACTTTTGCGAGAGGGATGTATGGTGCGCAACATGATAAACCACAGGGATGTATTTTGGTGTTTACTCTTATTTCGAGAAGATCATATAATCCAGCCTCAACTTTTGTAACCACGTTAACAATGAACTTAAGCTCGTTATTGCTTCGTCTTTTCATAACTTTATGAGGGTTTATGTGTAACATCCTACGCAATCAAAGCATAATATTGTTCGTTTTCCAACTTACTCATGACTTTGTTTCCGTAAACCTCATATGATGACTTCACGACATGTCATTCGAGATGTTGTTACTTTCACATGAGTATTCTTAACTTCTTATATGATATGCATGCAGTTGACAATTAACACGTTATGTTCAGTTGACAATTAACTTCTTATATGATATGCGTGCAGTTGATTCTTAACTTCTTATTATGTTAGTATAATTCACCGCCGTACTAACCTTTCAACATAACTTAATATCCTCAACAAAAAGAAAGTTCGTGGATTCAAATCTTGTGCGACACATATGTTAGGCGTAAATAGTCATGTGAGTTTATGTACTTAGAAAAGAAAGTTGGCATGGCCTATTTGGCACGATATTTGGCTCCAACTAATACTAGGGTGTTGTTTGGTTGACACAAAAAATATCAAGAAATACCATCAATCTTTACTACTACCTCCGTCCCATAATAATTGTCCACTTTGCTTTTTCTAAGTCTTTTTTATTTAACTTTGACCAAAAATATTTTTGTTTGAATAATATAATACTTGATGAAATATATATGAATAGATTGAGTTTTAAATATATTTTCACTTGGTATAATTTTCACAAAGTATTATATAACATAAATAAAAATATTAACGGTCAAAGTTTAACAAGAAAGACTCAAAATAGTCAAAGTGGACAATTATTATGGGACGGATGGAATACCTTATAATGCATTTAAGACATTCCCTAAATAGCAAGGCTTAAAATTCAGACTTTGTAACTTACTTATTATGAAAATATAATGTCTCTTACTAAATTAATACATACACATGCTAGCTTAGAAGTTAAGCCAATACTTGTAACATTAGTAGTCACTGAATACAAAATTTAAAGTCCCTCTAATATTTTTAAAGCCCACTTTTATGACTTTAAATTCATGTATTGTAACAGCCCCATTCTTGGAACCCACTTTAAAAGCCCATTAAATGTATTGATTAGTACAAAACGGGTATAAAAACCCACATATAAACACACACAAAAGACCAATCATATCTCACACTCTCTCTCAAAAACGTAAATTGCCACTGTTGTGCTAAATAGCAATCGGCGCCACCTACTAAATCTGCCACCATCGCTAACGGCATGTGTGCTATTTCTAAGATCACCACCCCTTGACATGGTCAGTGGTCCCCTCGCCGCCAAAATTTTTAATATAATCGAAAAATATTGCACGCCAAAAAATTTAGTTTTAGGATACCCGTCGCAACGCGCGAATACCCTGCTAGTCTCATTGAATATATTTGGTATAACTATTGTGGATTAATATATTGGAATGAATAATAAATTATGAGTATACCCCATAGTTATATGGAAAGAGCCTTATTTCAAATTCATTTCTTGATTTTTTTTTTTTTTTTACTTTCATGTGAACCATCTATATTATTATACATTCAAAAATTATTACTTTTTCACTTATCATCAATTTTTTATTGAATTAAAATCATTCGTAAATAAAAGTAGGGCAATAAGTAGGAATAAAAGAATTTGCAACCAAACTATTACAATAAAATCATTAATCTATTGTCATTTCATCTTATACCTAAACTCATACCGATTGTGATTTATGACAACAAACCAAACGTACCTTAGATCACCCATTTTTGGTCTTGCATTTTAGGATGTCGTGCCTTAGCTTGTTCGATGCATCCAAGACACATATTGTAACAATTCGCATTTTCAGGTTACTATTTATCCTCGTATTTTTACTATTCATTCCCGTAGTTTTACTCTCATAATTTAACCAACATTTATAATGACAAGAAAGTTTGATACTCGTCGAGTTATCTTTACAATATATGTTGAATTTACTAAGAACTGGTTTCGCAAAATCTTGTCTACGATTTACGTTGTGGTCTAAACGTCATTTAAACATCCCAATATATCTATACAATATTATAAACAAGAAAAATACGTGCTTTTCATATGTTATAATATTTCAGGTTTTAACCTCTGTTGTAAAAATCGATCCAGGCGGCCGATTAATCCCCGCATAATCGTTGATCGCTCACTAAACGCTTTGATTTATTATAATCGGCCTATTTAATCGGCTTGGTCAAAGATCACTTAAAAATCGGTCAACAAGGCGATTAATCAGACAAAATCGGTCTAATCTAATTAATCGGACAAAAGCGCTTAAAAATTTGTCAACAAAATCGCTTAAAACGGACAAAATCACTTAAAAATCAGTCAACAAACTGATTAATCAGACAAAATCGGTCAAAGGTCGCTTAAAAATTGTCAACAAACCGAGTAATATTTATGTTTGACTTTGAAGTTTGAATAATTATGTATTATGTCTATATTTGAACACTTGAAATATTTAAAATTTGATGCAATATGCTTAACGGAGTGCATAAACGCTGTTAAAACTTTTAACAACGTTTATGCACCCCGTTAAACTTATCACCCATCTAATATATTTTTATAGAGTATCATTATGAGTTTTAACAATTCTTAGAAGTTTGTGGAAAACTATAAGGGGGGTTGAATAGTTTTGCCGATTTTAAAAGTAGTTTCGAAAACTTTAGATTCGATGTTAAGTGAAATCGTATGGATGAAGAGAAAGTATAGATCTAAAAGTAATGCAAGTAAAGAAAATGATATAAATGACACAACCGATTTTTAGTGGTTCGACTACAAGGACACCTTCCTTGCCCTACTCCACTCCCCGAGTCACCTACTCGAGAGTTCAAGCACTATGTCAACAAACTCCTTCAGCTCGCCGGAGAAGCCTTCACAACGCCGCTACACTTTTTCCCGGTACAAAGCTAAATACCGAGTCCTTAACACGGAGGACCAAACCAACACTACTATAACACAACAAATATGTGAAATATGAAATACAAGATATTTGCTACAGAAATCTTGTGGAGGAACAAATCAATCAAGGACCCCTTGCTTGGATGACTTGTAGAATGCTCGTGATCTCGCCTTGGAGAAGGACCTATATGAGAATCACAACAAAAGAAAGAAGAACTACTCTCTAGATCAAGTGATCTTACGTTAGAAGAATGTAAGAATATATGAGAGATTTTGTAAGAAGAGGGGTGAGTTACAATGAAGAAATGGCTCTCTATTTATAGGCAATTTCTTGTTACCTTGTCAAAGACGGATCCCACAGATCCCTTGCCTGAGCGATCCGTCTAGTGTAACTTGAGGGATCCGTGAGACGCTCCTGTTTGCCCATGGGTTTTTGGGTTATGGGTCATGGGTCCTAGACTTTGGACCATGGGTATACAAGTAGATACAATGTATCTAGTAGATACAATGCATCTAGTCCATGGGTTATGGGTTAGCTCCATGGGTTATGGATATGCTCCATGGGTATGGGTCATGGGTTGTGGTTTTCACCCATCCTAATAAACTATTACAATAAGTGAATTATTACAACAATTTATATTAAATGACTATATATGTAGATGCTTTACAAAAATAACATGTATCCTTAAAATTTTACTTATGATAACATTATATTTGTTATCAACAAAACACAAAGTGATCGCTAAATATTAATAAACGTTTTTACGGTTTATTTGTATTAACAATCTCCCCCTTTCTATTGATGACAAAACATGATGTTATGATGAGTAAAACTTAAGATTGGATGTATGTTTTGAAAGCATAAGTTTTACTTCTTCTCCCTCTTTTTTTTCGAAACAAAAAGTGACCCTAATGAAGAAATAAAGTGTGAAAAAAATAGTCCACGTAGCTCTAACTCCCCCTTGACGGTAGCTCCCCCTACAATAGGGCGTCAAGTGAGAAAATATAAAAATATACAAAGAAAAAATTAGTAGTAACATGCCTAAATAATCTTGTGATTGACGAGAAACAAGATTGGGATCCAAGGTATGTAAACAAATCCTTGTAATAAAATAACAAAATGTAATGGTATATATGCCAGATACAAACATGTAAAACTAAGAACAAGGTTTGTTCTTTAAAATGACTCAAAAGAAAAACTAGAGAAAATAGTAATATGATTCATTCCATGCTTGCATAAGGTTATGGATGGAGGTTTTGGTGAGTGATGATGTTGATGCGATCAAGAATGTGGTTAAGAATGAATCGCATCTCTTCCCTAATTTCTATTGCAAGATCCCTAGTGGATTGGTAATCTTCACAATGTAAATGATGTGGGTAATGTGTGTGGAAGGTTTCCGGGTTAGTTTGTTTTGTGGGATGCGGAAAATGTGGTGGAAAAGTTGGAAAATATGGATCAAAGTTCGGAATGTTTGGAAGTGGTGGTGGAAATGAACCTAGATGTTCTTGTAAAATAATGGGAGCTAAAGGTGGTGAAGTTACAAGGTCTTTGTAAATTGTGTTTGGAGATGTGGGAGGTGTTAAAAAGACTAGTTCTTTTGGGTTGGTTTGTTGGGATCTTGTTGGAGTCTTAAGGAGTTCCAATTGAGTGACTTTAGGTGGAGACTTGATAGGTGATGATGGTGGTGTGCTTGTTGGAGATGAGGGAGGTGCTACCATGGAATCATTTGGTGGTGAATGAGTAGTTGGTGATGAACTATTTGATAATGATTTGGCTAAACAACAAGGCCGGATGCTAATCCGTGCGGTTTTTCTAGATTTGGGTGGTGGTACTACGGAAGGTGGTAGGATAAAATTTTGGATTTCTTGAAGAGGATTGTTTACATTAGGTGATTCCTCAATGTTGGAAGATCTTTTGGATGACGTGATGATGGTTGTTTGTGAGGTTGAGAGTGATGAAGATGCAAGCATTTTGGGAACCTTATTTATAGAGAAAATAATGCATTGTAATGAATGCTTGACCCAAAATGTGGACTAAAATCTAATGATTAGATATGAATTTAAGACATGTGATCATGAGAACACAAGCATTAAGTAATATACTCATTAGTAAAAAGGATAAAATGATGAAAATATAGAGGTTTTTAGCCAAAGTGAAAAAAATATAAGATAATTTCAGCCTCTGTCTCATGGATCCCACGGATCCTTCCCTTGAGGGAACCGTCCAGTGTTAATGCTGGGATCCGTGGTACTGGTGACTCAGGCAGCTTAAAATTTCCCTTTTGGAAACATTCGTGCCTAGTGTGTGCCTATATGCAAACCATTTGGAGTTGCGGTTATCTCGACTCCTAAAAGAAAAGGAAAAATAGACTAGAAGTGAAAAAGCATACTATTATGTGAGATAACTCGAGTGCTCCTAATTCATTGTTGCTTTAAATGAATGTACACGAAAACACATATTAGTTATGTGTTTACTTTAGCATTCAAAACGGGTTTTTACTTTGTATTAATAATGAAAAGGAGGTTTGTCCTAGACTTGAGAAATAACCTAAAAAAATGATACGGGAAGAAGTATCTTTCAGAAAACATTTCGAAAAGGTTTCTTGTTTGAAGTAAACGTTTATCTTAAAAAAAAATAGGTATGAAAGTACGTGTTGTAAATAAAACTTACCTTGAAAAGTAAAAGAAAATTATGAAAGTACGAGTTCTAAATAAAATCTATCTTGGGTTTTGAAAATTCCCGTATTGTTTGTGAGTTGTGTGTGAAATAGAGATCCTAGACTCAAAAAGAAGAAGGCTAGTGTTTACATACCTTGTAGAGTTTAAAAACTAATTACGACGATTGTTCCATGAGACCAAGACCAAGACGAAGCAAAGTGAATTGTTCTCGCTTCAACGGTTTGGTGAGGACGTCGGCTATGTTGTCTTCAGATGCTACTTTCTCAATAGAGATGTTCCCCTTTTGAACATGGTCTCTTAAGAAGTGATGACGAATCTCTATATGCTTGGTGCGAGAGTGCAATACCGGATTCTTGCTTAAGTCGATGGCACCTTTGTTGTCACATAGAATGGCTATGTCACTTAGATGAATGTCGTAGTCAACTAACGCTTGTTTCATCCATAGTGCTTGTTGGCATGCTTTGCCGGCGGAGACATATTCGGCTTCGGTTGTTGATATGGCCAATGTCGCTTGCTTCTTCGAGAACCAATATGTTAAACAACATCCCAAAAAAGTACATACACCATTTGTACTCTTTCGGTCAACATAATCATCTGCATGGTCAGAATCTGCATATACAATAGTTTCTACTCCCGTACCCTTAGGATACCATAATCCTAATTGAGTCGTACCCTTAATGTATCTAAATATTCTTTTGACCGATTCTAGATGTGATGTTTTAGGATCTTCTTGAAACCAAGCTGATGCAGGTTTTAGTGACCAGGTCTTAATATTTATAGTGTCTCGCTATACTTATGGTCTACCCTAGTGCACTAACGGGCAGTGTACCCGGTCGCGTACAGTGTAGTAAATGGTAAAGCCGAGGTCGTCACAAGAGCTATGTGTGATGGATTATTACTAAGTCTAATTGTCACAGAATAATAATGGTTTCGATAGGGATTTAATTAATTAAACTACTAATGCAGAATAAAATAAAAGCAGATAAATGGGTAAAGGAAAATCAATAGAGGAATAGTGGTGTTAACCTAGTCAATCCTCCTAGCTAGTTATGTCTACGTCTACCTACTTCTAATTACTTCAGGTGGGGTCAAATTCGAGAGGACAACATTTGGTCAATTCGCCCTAACCTATCAGCAAAGATGCCACCACAGGAGAATTCAGGCGCACTGTCATAAGTCTTGTTGTTCCTGGTCCCCTAAGCCAAGTCATTAAGTACCGCTACATGCTAGATTCAAAATAGTGAGTGCCCGGCCGTTAGGAACTTAGACACTACACCCCCCAATTCTTAAGTTCATCCAAACGACAGGTGATCAGTTGGTCAAATCGCACAAGTAGAAAGGGTCGTCAGTTGGTCATATCTTACCCTTCCCGTCTTAGTCCCCTCACCTAGGGTCAGTTGGTCATATCTCCTAGGCAGTTGGTCTCTACCGCCATTCAAAACTACCGAATCAAGGGTGACTACCAAAGAACTATGCATGCATACACTTAGAAATAATTGTACGGAAGTAAAGGTAAACGCAAACAAAACAATTAAGGAATCATAACTAGGCTAGCACCAAAGGGTGCTTAGCAGCTCATATTAATCATGCAAATCAATTCAATATTCAAAGGTACAAAATACATGAATTGAAAGTAAAAGAAATATAAAACGCTAAAGCTTATCGTAATGGAGTGACTTCTCCCTTGGAAACATGTCCAGATGCTCCCTAGACATGTCTTGAGCTTTTTCCCACGTTCTCAGAGTGTTGTGTGTGGAATGGGATGATTAGAAATGCTTTGGAATTGGGGTATTTATAGGCCGTGTCCTGGTTACGGTAACCAATATAGGAGTTACGCCGTAACCTTCTATTTCTTCGTCAAATGCACTAGATCTCGCTAGTTAGCGTAACCTTATTAGTGGTTACGCCAGTAGTCTTCAATAAACTCGGCTACGCCGTAGTGATGCAAGTGGTTACGGCGTAAGTATCAACGGCGTGGAACCTCTTTTGACCTAATGGAGTTACGTCGTAACCTTTGGGAAGAGTTACGCCGTAACCTCTTGATAAGTTGGTATTATGGGTCACGCAATAGTTACGGCGTAATGTAAGAGAGGAGTTACGCCGTAACTTCTTCAAAATAGGCATACTATGATAAATCTTTAGTAATGTTTCCATTTCCGCGTCTCTTTAGCTCCAATGCTCGTAATTGACCTGAAAGTGGAAAACGATGGAAAACAAGCGTAAATCCATATAAATGATATAAATAACGAGCATTATCGGGGGAAATTGACACTTAATATTCAGGACTATTTTATGTTATCAAATATCCCCCCACTTAAACTCTACTTGCCCTCAAGTAGACCTTGTTAGATGGATTCCTAAAAAGATATCTCCCAAAACCTGGAAAATATGAGTTTACAAATCCCTTATGCTAGAATAAAACAAAGCCGAACACCTCACTAAATGGGAACAAACACTCAAATCTCTCAACTATTCTAAGTGTCAATTTCGGGTGATCACTCAATCGCACAATCATAGCATGTATTCTATCATAAGCTTGGTGGTTACACAAATCTCCACCACTAGAGTTAAGGGCTAAACAATTCTCGAAGGCAATATGGGTAGACACGACAAATGTTAAGGGTGACTCGTCATTACTAACATGTCATGGCGAAGTGGACAAAATTAATGATACATGACCAAATCCATGGCAAAGACACCAAAGATTGCTGCTCACGCATCACCTAGACATGCTTCATGACTAAAGGGTAGGATAAGACATGGGATATATAATTGATGTAAAATGAAAAAAAGACAAGGTGTAGTCTAAATCTATAACCAAGTCATCACCACTTACCGCCCCAGTCCCAAAGTTCAAGCTTAGAAGTCTAGAGACCGAATCATGAAATGCAAGGTAGATGTGTCATTAGAGGACGTCGTGATGGACATACTACCTTTTCTTCTTCGCTTTGGCATAACTACCAACTCCAATCTTCAAATTTGACCGAGGTGGCCTCCTCGATACTAATCCATAAAGATCATACAATAGTGCTTATAGCATCGCACTTTACAATATCATAACTCACTCAACTTTTTTTTTTTTTTTTTTTTCGAATCATGATTTTTTTTTTCAACTTAACATAATAGCAAAACATCCCCCCACTTGAGATGAACAATGGGAATTCGGGGGGTATTCAATGATCTTCATAAATGTTGTCGATGAAAGCGTAATTTCCAAACCTTTCCACTCGGACCTTGAACTTAGACAAATGATGACTTCCCGATCACAAATAACGACTACAGGGTAGGCTAAGGTGTAAAGGTGTAACGAAAAAATATATTGGGTTGACAAAATGAAAGGAATGGCTCAGAAGGGTTTATCTAGGGGTATCTTGCACTAAAGGTGAGTGCAACAAAAGGGTTTCACATGGGGGTCGAAAAGTCGAGGTGACTAATCGATAGACTCACAATGGTAGGCTGTTTGGGTGATAATCCTATAATATTGCCTTCTAAAACTAAAAAGTCCAAATACATCGAGCTAACTCAACATACCTCGTCTATGGTCTCGAAATGATGCAAAGGCCAAGTTCTAAAGTTTACAAGCTACCGGCACACTCATAATTTGGTGGATTTGGGGTAAAATATTGGAAACGGATAAGGCTAATCTCACCAAGTAATGTCAATGGTTGTATGTGCTCGGCTAAGGTCTAATCTAGTTAGGTTAGGAAAAACATGTCAAGAGATAAAAATGGCATAATTTTTCAAAATAAACTAGAAAAATGAGGGCGAAATAAAGTTCAAGAGATAATTCTACTCCGTTCCCCCCACTTTAATTGTACAAAGTCCATTTTGTACTAGGCATTAAAATAAAGGTGAAGAGAAAGGTAGAATTAGAGCGAGAACTTCCCGGAAATTTGCTCCAAAAAGAAGAAGGCCCACGAAAAGAACCGTGCGGCTTCGCTTAAGCGCCATGAACAAACTTCAATCCCTGAAATCACAATACCGACAAGCATAATTCTAAAAAGAAAAAATGAAAGAAATGAAAAACAAATCTAACTCACTTTCATAGGAATCACGGTTGCATTTAGCATATGCAACAAGCCTTTTAAACCACTTGGTGTCCCAAGTGGACGAGTGAAGTCTCGTGAGGGTTTACAGGAACACACCCACAAAGTTCATTTAAAACTAATACAAGGTTATTGTGTTTTAAAATGAAAGAATTAAAGAAGAGGAAAGTTACGTCGAATTACTATGAGAGAGTTACCGTAATCGGCAAAACCGGTATGAGCCTGTCAAGCGGTAGTTCTGGCGTAACAGATCAGAGATGGTATTACGCCGTAATTGGTAATGCGCCAAGAATTATGCTGCTAAAATGTTGGTTACGGCGTAATCACCAAGACGAGTTGCGCCGTAACTCTGTTCAGACCAGCAACTGCAGCAGCAATTAGTTCCTCGTTTCTTGCAAAAATGGTTAGAAAACACAAAACCCAAAAGAAAGAAAATAGAAACAAAAGAAAGGGATAATTCGAGTTGCCTCCCGAAAGAGCACGTTTCTTTATTAACGAGTCTTTAAGTTAGACTCAGAGCCATGGGGATTCTATGGGGGCCTTTGAACATCCCCGAATTCTTCCATGTCTTTTCATTAGTTGCGCCTAACCCATCTGACATTTGTGGCAGTGCGGAGATATTCTTTGGTTTCAATTTTCCAGATCTTGCAGAATTTTTCTTCAGGCCCCAAATGGTATCGCGTAAACTCAAATTTTTTGGCTATAATAGGTGGCGGCCTCTTAAATGGGATGCCGAGAAGCTTGCATCTTCTTCTCTCGTGTACTTCATCATCTGGGTCAATGAAACCGTCTTCGCCTTGTAACTCGAGATAATCGAAATTGTCATTGTCGGAATCGGTATCTTCAAGTTGGTTGAGTATTTGCTTGCATTCTTCATTTTATACCTTAGATGAACCCTTGGTGTCTCCTTCTGTTTTTTTATGGTGAACATCGTTGTTAGGTTGATCTTTACTCATACACCCTTCCCAGATTTTTTTTTAGTTAACGCGTCAATTTTTCCGTATTTGATTTTGACCCAATCGTCGAATCCGAGATCATCCGCCAAGGCAGCTCTCTGTTTTCGGAATCATTAGTCGAAGTCTAAAGGAATTTCGTCTTCCCGCTCTCTCAATGTTGCTTCCTCCATCACATTCATACTCAAAAGGGTTGCAGGAAGCCCAAACTTTTCCGTCAGCGGTTTTAATTTGTTCACACCAATGATTTCAACTCCTTCGTCATCGTCATCTTGAAGGAATATCATCGAGGGCTTAATGGTTTTTCCCTCGAAGAATGTGTTTCTCATATTTGAGTTCCGCATTTTGAACAGAGTTGAATTAATTATCGCGCCCCGAATCTTATCAATACCAATCATCAATGATAGATTTCCAAAATCAACGCGTGCCTCCCAAATTCGTGTGGGCATATCCAAACTTCGCTCTTCTCATTACCTCCTCCGTTGCAATAATCACGAAAAGGATTGCACGTTGGCCAAGCGTGAGTAATATCATCTTCCATGATGAGTAAGGGTTTGCAGTAATGCTTAATGGGCGGCCCTTCCACTTCATTAATTGAGAACTTGGCTAACCTTTTTTCGTCGTTTAGTGTAGTCCACTTTTATCTGTCATCTTTTATCCTTTCTTTATCAACACCACCATCGCGGGTTTTCCGAGGATCACATGAGGCCCACAAGCCGTAGCATTCTCCATCGTCAATTACAATAGCCTTACACCAATGACTTCTTCTTTTAGGGTCTTCGTCCTTGTTGCCCGTGTCTTTGCTTGAATTCGGGTTACGCCGTAACTCTGGAGTGTGATTACGGCGTAACTCACTTTCGCCATCAGTATCCGACTCATCAGAGTACTTGTTGTTATCAGAGAATACAGCCTTACATATAGTGGATTTGCTCTTTTGTTCTTCGTTTCTTCTTTGTACCTCGTCACCAAGCTTTCCAATTAAAGTTTTCAAGTTCTTAAGTGATGTGTCATGGGAAGAGAGGCTTTTGTTTGTATTATCTTGGAAATTTTTAAGCCGTTCCTCTTGCTCCTTTTGCCTCTTGGTAGTGTCAACAAGGTACTTGTTAATAATTTCCTCTAGGTTAGCTCTTCTCTCATTATGCTCATAATACGGTGGGGGTCCTCCACGAAACCCATTACGATTATCCCCGTAGAAAGGCCTATTCTCTCCATATTAAGCTTCCTCGATCGTATCTTCCTTGTCAACTTTAGGACAGTTTTTATTCAAATGTCCCCCACCACGCAAAAGTTTTAGCCGACTTGGATGGCATGAACAGTTTCTTTGATTTTCAAAGATATCTCTACCGAGATTTTCAAGTTTACTAGTTATTGCTGCAATTCCGTCAAAACTTCCGCCTTGGTTTCTTTTGCTCCCACCGTCGTGCCATTTTTTAGAGTGGTCCGCCATTTTTTGAATGGCTTCAATTGCAGTAGTAGGATTCATGTTCGGGATAGGTCCTTGATAGTCCAAAGATTTGCCTTGTAGTTACGTTTATTCCTTTATAGAAAATATTGACCTTCTGCGGTTATTCATTCGATCATTGGTAGGACACTTATAAAGAAGATCATTGTATCTGTCCCAAGCTTGATACAGAGTTTCGTTGTCTTCTTGTTTGAAATTATGGATCTCCAAAAGTTGGTTAGAAATCTTCGATGGCGGGCAATATCTTTGAATAAAGTGTTTCTTTAGTAGTGCCCAAGTATTAACCGCCCTACGGCAACCTTTCGACCCATCTTCTTTGCTTCGCCCAAAGTAAGAGTCATTGGGAATACCCTAAGCATAACAGCATCATGAGACACGCCCGAAATGTTGAAAAGGCTAGCGATGTGTAGGACATTTTCAACGCGCTCATATGCGCGTCTTCGTCCCCTGCTTTCCTAAAAGGGTTAGAGCGAAGCTCCTCATAAATTGGTCTTTAATTTCGAAACGAACATCCGCCTCGATTGCGGTCTTACGAGACCCAGCCCTTGTTCCGCTCTTGTCAACGCCAAGTATTCCTCAAGAGTGAGGTCATCGATGTTAACAACTTCCATGGTACATGAAAACTTGAAATATGATCGTGAGAAAAGTTTAAAAAAAAAAAAACAACGAAATGAAAGACTTAATATCAATCCTAATATAACTCCCCGGCAGCGGCACCAAAAACTTGATGCATGTTTATCTTGTGTCTTAATATTTATAGTGTCTCGCTATACCTATGGTCTACCCTAGTGCACTAACGGGCATTGTACCCGGTCGCGTGTAGTATAGTAAATGGTAAAGCCGAGGTCGTCCCAAGAGCTATGTGTGATGGATTATTACTAAGTCTAATTGTCACAGAATAATAATGGTTTCGATAGGGATTTAATTAACTAAACTACTAATGCAGAATAAAATAAAAGCAGATAAATGGGTAAAGGGAAATCAATAGAGGAATAGTGGTGCTAACCTAGTCAATCCTCCTAGCTAGTTATTTCTACGTCTACCTACTTCCAATTACTTCAGGTGGGGTCAAATTCGAGAGGGCAGTATTTGGTCAATTCGCCCTAACCTATCAGCAAAGATGCCACCACAAGAGAAATCAAAGCACCGTCATAAGTCCCTGTTGTTCCTAGTCCCCTAAGCCAAGTCATTGGCACCGCTACATGCTAGATTCAAAATAGTGAGTGCCCGGCCGTTAGGAACTTAGACACTACACCCCCAATTCTTAAGTTCATCCAAACGATAGGTGATCAGTTGGTCAAATCGCACAAGTAGAAAGGGTCGTCAGTTGGTCATATCTTACCCCTCACGTCTCAGTCTGCTCACCTAGGGTGGTGTCACACCCCCAATTTACCTGTTTTGCAGCGGAATGGAATTCATGGGGATTGACTGTCATAGCATCACAATCACAGTTATATTGAACGACCTAAAGTGTCGCTTGGAAAATACATCGCTTGATTTAATAAAATAATCAGAGTTTACAAAGTAGGTCCCAAATGAAAATCAACTTGTGCGGAAAAATAAGTTTAGTACAGTTAAACGATGTGTTTAAAGTATATAAAACCCAAGTGAGACGCGTCGTCACCACGACTCCATGAGGTGTCCAAATGCATGCCATGAAGTGAATGCCTTAGATACCTGAGATAAAACATGCTAAAAGTGTCAACACAAAGGTTGAGTGAGTTCATAGAGTTTGTTTTGAAATGAAAAGCCTTTCAAAATCGTTTATGTAGCAACGGCATTGTAAATCGTTGAAATGTAAAGACTTTCAAAATCGTTTATGTAGCAAAGGCATTGTAAATCCACTCAGTTCCAAGTCCCGCCCATACAAAACTTGCAACCTGTGTGTTCACAACCCACTGCCAGGATATGTAGAGTTAATGTTCAAGTGCATGATGTCAAATGAATTCACAAAATAGTGCATGACTCAATATATCGAAATCGTTTATGCAGCAAAGGCATTGTAAATCCACTCGCCCAAGTCCCCCATACAAAACTTGCAACCTGTGTGTTCACAACCCATTGCCGAAATGTATAGTGTATGCTCAAATCGTTCCAAGACCGTTAGTCCATAATCGGATACCAAGTCCGTTAGATCAATATTATACCAAGTACGTTAGACCAATGAATATACCAAGACCGTTAGACCAATGAATATACCAAGACCGTTAGACCAATGAATATACCAAGACCGTTAGACCAATGAATATGATACGGAAATTCTAAGTATGGCAATACCTGTTATCGCATGACTAAACATTCAGTTCGGATAAACATATAATTTGCAATTAGTCATGAATGTAATGAAAATAATTGAGCATGTATCTCCCCCAAAACATTTATGAAAGCAAGTAAAGGTAGGGGCTATGAAAACTCACTTGGTAAACTGACGAAATGACAAGAGTGAGTAATCGAGGTATAATGTGATGCTATCCGTACCTAGTACCAATGATATGATCTGATATGAGTTGCAATGTAATGTTATGCATGCATTTCGTATGTTATTTATACCATTTACGAGTTTTGAAAATATTACTCGTCGTCGAAAAAATACTCTTTTGACGTCTTGACCCTTCAAAATGACTTTACATGTTTTTACATTAAAATGTCATCCTATAATGGTTTTATAATGATTTTTGGTGAAATTTACACTTTTCGTCGCAAAACAATGTCGTCGGAATTTTCATGAAATCAACAAAAATGGCTTTGGAAAACTAGCCGTAAACGGTGTACGTCGATCGTTAGAGAACGAACTCGACGGTTTTGGAAAGTTTGTATCGATATCTAAAAAGTTCAGGCCAGAGTTTTCGTCCAAAAGGTCTCAACATAAAGATAATAAGGGTTAAAGATGGTGGTTTTGGCTAATTGTGTGCAGAAAATTAGTTACGGCAAGTTTATGAAATAGTGCATATCTTTGTCGCTTTCAAATCCGCTTTTCTATATATACGTCCTTAGCTTTCGTATCAAAGTATACTAATATATTTTTGACAAGTCGAAATAATTTGTGAAGCTTAAGGCTCGTTTTTGACCCGTACAAGATAAAAACATGTTGCTGAAATTTCTGAAAAATATAATTTTCGTCGTCAAACTTGTAAAATCCATAACTTTCTCGTTATAAGTCCGTTTTTATCCGTTCAAGAGGCCACGGATTCGTTTTAAAGTATATTTTCTAAATATCAAGGCCAAAGTTTCGTACCAACTGTAGGTTTTTCCAGAAATATGAAACAAGGACAGAACCTTTTTATATAGTTATCGAAAATAGTTTTTCTCGGACAAAACCTATTCTAATCCCTTCAAATCAACTCCAAAACTAATCTAATCCTACCATACACCTTCTTAGGGTGTCATGGGTTCCTAGACATCATCAAGACCAATATATAACAAGGGAATAGTTATAGGATGACTTTATATATATATATAACTCTAAAATCATGTAAAAATGGTATAACTAACACAAGTCTTGCATGTATGCTCCAAATATGAAGAAATAAATATGAAATGAAGATGAAATATGTAAAATGATAGTAATATGCTTACAAGTTACTTGATGAGGTGATTAGAACATGGATTAAACTTAAATACTCTTGGTTTTTATTTCAAAACCATAAAAAGAGTATAAACTAGATTGATTAAACACTTGGACTAGCAAAATTTTGATCCCTTTGAGCTTCTTGATGTGTGGCCGGTTCTTGAACCCAAAGAAAAGGAGAGAAAACTTTTCTATCTTTGAAAAAGAAATGAGATGTATGAATGAAAAATGAATAATTGAAGTTTAGGTGAAGTAATATCTTCACAAGTGAAATTTTCTACCATCATTCAATCAAACACCCCATAGGGCCGGATATGGGGGGATTATGTTTCTCCATATATTTTTTTTTTTTTTAAACTTATGTACTTGCATGTATATTATGTAATATTTAGTAAAATGTATAAGTAGAGGTGTAGTTAAATGTAACTTGTAAAGTAAATGGTAATTTTTGGTACAAGTAAATTTTTATTAGGTCAAAATAGAATGTAATGAGATGATAAAAATTGTAAAAATACTTTCCTTGTAAAAATTGAGTGATAAAAATAATTATCGTATAAATTTTAAGAAAACGTCGTAATAATTTAACTTTAACGATTTATGTACCAAATAAATTTGAAACACTAGGAAAACTAAAAATATGGTTTTTATGAACTAAATGCAAGTTTAAAAATACATCGGGATCATTTTTGAAAGTAACGGGTTAAATGTTAAAATAATAACTCACGCGATAACGATTATTAAATATAAAAATTTATGCGTTGAATGTGAAATGAAAATGTCATGAATGAACTAATGTGATGCAAATGATGTCAATGAAATGTAGACTAGTCATAGTCCATATGAAATGTACGTGATATCATGATCATGAATTCGCCGCTAAACCTCCAAGGTTACGCGAATTTGAAACACGTAAACCAAGTTTACGATAAATGTTGAAATAATGAGACATGAATCGTGTCAAGAAATGACCTGAAAGTACGGATTGTCACAGGTGGTCAGTTGGTCATATCTCTTAGGAAATTGGCCTCTACCGCTATTCAAAACTACCGAATCAAGGGTGACTACCAAAGAACTATGCATGCATACACTTAGAAATAATTGTACTGAAGTAAAGGTAAATGCAAACAAAACAATTAAGGAATCATAACTAGGCTAGCACCAAAGGGTGCTTAGCCGCTCATATTAATCATGCAAATCAATTCAATATTAAAAGGTACGAAATACATGAATTGAAAGTAAAAGAAATATAAAACACTAAATCTTATCGTAATGGAGTGACTTCTCCCTTGGAAACAGCTTCGTATGCTCCCCTATACCTGTCTTGAGCTTTTTCCCACGTTCTCAGAGTGTTGTGTGTGGAATGGGATGATTAGAAATGCTGGAATTCGTGGGGTGTATTTATAGGCCAGGGTCCGGGTTCACGTTACTTACCAATATAGGAGTTACGCCGTAACCTTCTATTTCTTCGTAAATGCACTAGATCTGCTAGTTACAGCGTAACCTTATTAGTGGTTACGCCATAGTCTTCAATAAACTCGGTTACGTCGTAAGTGATGCATGAGTTACTGGCGTAAGTATCAGCGGCGTGGAACCTCTTTTGACCTAATGGAGTTACGTCGTAACCTTTTGGGAAGAGTTACGCCGTAACCTCTTGATAAGTTGGTATTCTCGGGTCACTTAATAGTTACGGCGTAATGTGAGAGAGGAGTTACGCCGTAACTTCTTCAAAATAGGCATATTGTGATAAATCTTTAGTAATGTTTCCATTTCCGCGTCTCTTTAGCTCCAATGCTCGTAATTTACCTGAAATTGGAAAACAATGGAAAACAAGCGTAAATCTATATAAATGATATAAATAACGAGCATTATCGGGGGAAATTGACACTTAATATTCAGGACTATTTGATGTTATCACTAGCACATAGACAAACACTAAACATGATATCCTGCCGACTAGCCGTAAGGTAGAGAAGACTACCAATCATGCCACCGTATTTTGTGTTATCAACATATTCACCGTCTTCATCTTTTATAAGTTTAGTGTCGGATGACATTGGTGTTCTTATGGGTTTTGACTCTTCTAAACCAAATTTCTTTAACATCTCTTTTATGTATTTAGATTGATTAAAGAAGATACCATCTTCTACTTGTTTGATTTGTAGACCAAGAAAGAAACTTAGTTCTCCCGTCATACACATCTCAAACGCGTCATGCATGATTTTAGAGAAATCATCACACATGTCTTGACAAGTAGATCCGAATATAATATCATCCACGTATATTTGAACAATAATTTTATGTGATTCCTTTTTCTTAGTAAAAAGTGTATTATCAACTAACCCCATGGTGTAGTTGTTTTTGATTAAAAATGACTTGAGTCTATCATACCAAGCTTTCGAGGCTTGTTTAAGACCGTAAAGAGCTTTCTTTAACTTATACACATGTTTAGGTTTTTCGAAATCGATAAAGCCCGGAGGTTGAGCTACATATACTTCTTCATTAATAAAACCATTTAGAAAAGCACTTTTAACATCCATTTCATAAAGCTTAAGATCATTAGCACAAACATAAGCAAGAAGTATTCTTATAGACTCTAATCTAGCCACGGGGGTATAGGTCTCATCAAAGTCAATTCTTTCTTGTTGATTATACCCTTGGGCAACGAGTCTAGCTTTGTTTCTAGACACTATACCGTTTGCATCTAACTTGTTTTTATATACCCATTTGGTTCCTATTATGGTTTGATTACTAGGTGGAGGGACGATTGTCCAAACATCGTTAGAAACAAATTGATTTAACTCTTTTTGTATAGCCATTACCCAACTTTCATCTTTTATGGCTTCTTGTGTATTCTTAGGTTTTATGGTTGAGACAAAACAAAATAAACTACTTTGGTTTTGGACTTGAGACCTTAAGGTTCTTTCGTTTAACTTTCCTATGACCTTATCTACGGGGTGATCTTTAGACTCTTTAATATTGATGATTTCATTGTTTAAAGGTTCATCTTGTAGGATCGTGAATATTATTGTGTTTGATGATTCGGGTGGTCTTGGATGGTGATTATACAAGTATGCCATGTTTTAGAGAGAGAAAGAGTGAGAGGGTGTTCTTGGTAGAGACTTGCTTAACAAAATGTAAAGGTTAGATTATGAGAAGCACCACCCCTTCCAAAGATGGAAGGGGTATTTATACTTATAGTCAAGTCTTTATCACCCACTATAAATGCCCAAACAATTCATCTTCGCGGAATGGTAGAAAGAAAGAAGACGAAAATAAGTAAACGTGCCCGGAAAACCTCACTACAAGTTCAAATAAGAAATACCGTCCAAGCAACCCCATAGTCAACCTTGTTCAAGTATTAATTCAAACCGTGACAAACTATTATCCGTGAAAAAGTATACAACAAAGTATCAAACCCCATAACATAAGAAATCTCATCATCAGATCTCATCAACATCAAATCTCTTCATCACATCTCAGATTATCTAAATCTCATATAATCACATCTCTCATAAATGATCCAATTTTGAGATGTCCATCATATGATCCAAACAAAAATCCCACCCAGTGCAATTCATAACAACGTACATCGGACCCAATTCAAACCCATGTCAGGTTCACTCATATACACTCGTTCCAAGTTCATATATATCCTCATGAGACCGGTTTAATCATAATATACCGTTTTCAGCCCATAAAACGAGTGAGATAATAAATCTCGGCCCCATGTAACACGTTAGTAACATCCATCTGGCCAAAAGTATTCAAGGTCTATTATGGTCCAATTTGTTAATACAAATAAGCCATAAAAACGTTTATTTATATTCTACGATCCTCTATTGTTTTGTCGATAACAAAAGTAAAATCATTTTAAAGAAACAAATAAAATAAGTAAATAGTTTGAACTAATAGTTTTCTGACACACTTACGCTTTCACATAAAACACTAAAACAAGTACAAGTGTTTTTATGATTTAGATACATATGTACAAACAACTAGTGTTTACATAATTGGGTTAAACATATACTTAAACTAAGTATGCTAAAATGGGTAAATACAAGTATATACTAAATGGGTAAATACTAGCAAATGGTTTTGACCCATAACCCATGGTTTTATATATACCACTTAACCAAGTTCATTGTATCCTTAAGATACATTGTATCTAGAAAGAAAACCATGGATCAACCCATAACCCATGACCCATGACCCATAACCAAAAATACCCATGGGCAAAGAGGAGCGGACCACGGATCCCTAGCTTTGTGCTAGCCGGATCCCTTGTGGTAGGGATCCGTTGGATCCGGGGAACAGTAGAGGTTTTTCCTCTATAAATAGTGAGCCATTTCTTCATTGTTTACCACCCCTTTCTAATATACTTTCTCCCTTGAGTTAAATCTCACTAACCTTAGATCCAAGAGATCTATGTTTGTAGTTTTGTTTTTGTGTGATCTTTTAGGTTCCTCTTAAAGGCAAGATCACCACCTTTGAAGTCGAGCAAGCTCAAGTCCATGAGTTGCCATGCTTCCTCATCATCAAGGCTATTGAAGTCTTCTTGTTGATGATTCCTTTCTTTCTTCAAAGAAGTGTAGTGTTGAAGACATTAGTGAAAGATGTCTCAAGAGTCAAGACGAAGATATTAGTGAAGGGTATCTATCGTCTATAGGATAAAGCACTTGTGGTAGGTGCTTAGAAGTCAAGACAAAGAAGCACTAGTGAAAGGTGCTTAGAAGTCAAGACAAAGAAGCATTAGTGAAAGGTGCTTAGAAGTGAAGACACAAGACATTAGTGAAAGGTGTCTTGTAGATCTAGTCAAAGGCATTAGTGAAAGGTGCCTTAGATGTACATTCGATATGGTGTGTTTCGATGTACAAGATAGACTAGTATTAGATCCAAGGATATTGATATCCTTGATGATGTTATAAAGGAGTAGATCTCCTTTGGGATTAGTCGTTGGTGTAGTGTGGTAGTAGTTCCTCCATTGCAATGGAACTAGGTGCTTAGCCTAGTACCTAATAAAGGATAGGCGACATTGTGAAGGTGTAGTTCACCTAAGGTGTGAAAGAACTAGGTACTTAGCCTAGTACCTTATAAAGGGTAGGCGACGTTGTGTAGGTGTGGTTCACCTTGGAGTGAAAGAACCCGGTGGTTAGCCTAGTACCGGAAAAAGAGTAGGCGACGTTGTGAAGGCTTCTCCGCCAAAAGGAGATTGGTGTAGTGATTACGAACTCTCGAGTAGGTGACTCGGGGAGTGGAGTAGGGCAAGGAAGGTGACCTTGTAGCCGAACCACTATAAATACTTGCGTTGTGGTTTTGTGCTTCTTACTCTTATCTTTTCATTACTTACCTCTACATGCTTGTTTATCAACATCCAACACACACATCCAAATAGATTGACATAAGTCTATCTAAATAGATTAAAAAGAAGTTTTAATTGGTAAAACTATTCAACCCCCCCTTCTAGTTTTCCACACAATTCAAGTCCATATGTGCGTCCAACTCAACATAGATACAAGGTAACACTCAAAAAAAGCCCACGTCCAACATATCCATGATCCAATTAAATCCAAATGGCCGGGCCCAGTGCATCAAACAAATACCCGATCCAATTAGTGATAACCGGTGTTATATAAAGTACCATGCCCTAGTAATTAGGTAATTACATTTACCTAAAAAAAACTAACCCTAAACACCAAATCCTTATGATATCCGCCTACCACAACATCATCAGCTCTCCTCAAAACAGATCCGCCCCATTTATCACACAAACCACTTCATATCTTAGTTTAAGAACATCATCTTGCTCGCCACAGGGATGGCTTGAGCTTAGAACATGGTTTTAATTTAGCCACAAGGATGGCGTTGAGGGACGAATTGACATAGCCATAGAGATGGTAACGAGAACAACAGATGGCTTCAAAAGGTAGGTTTTCTAACATCATATGTAATCCTAAACGAATCAAGGTAAAGGCTTTAACACCCTTGTTAATAGCCTAACCTTATGATTCGAGCATTAACATGAAGCATAGTCTTCAAATAGAATCAATGATGGATGTCAATTTCGTGATATGGCCATTGGTCTTGAAGTACTTAAGAGTACCACGAAAATTGAAATCTGGGATTCATTATATTTACCATTTAGACCTTTTACGTTTATGATATAGTCGAATCATGTGGGATCTATGATGGTATGAAATTTGTGTTAAATATCTTTTGAAGGTCTCATTTTGTGGCACATGAATTTGAATACTGAGATCATTTTGAGGTCGTGAAAGAATGATACAAACATGTTCAACACTTTTTGAGATTGATTGATTATTGTTATAGATGGTCATAAGGAGACTGATGATGTTCATTATGAAACTGAGGTCATTGAGTCGATTTGGTATATGGTCATTGAGGTCATTGGTATGTGGTTTGAGTCAAAATGTCATGGTCTTGTTTACTTCTTCATCTTACGGTCTGTCAAGTCGCTACGATTATAAACACAAGTCGCTTCAGATTTCTTTCATCAAAAGTCGCTACATTCCATTGCATCTCAAATCACTAGCTTTTACGTATGTCAAAACACACAAGTCGCTACATTCAAGGGACATGATTCAAGTCGCTAACCATATTCAAAGCACAACTCGCTAAGCCATTTAAACCTTACAAATCGCTATTGACTCAATAGTCAATAGTCAAGTCACTACTGATGAGTGCTTATTCACTCATCATTTTTACCCATCTAAGACCACAAAAATGTCTAAAAACACGGAAATATAACCAAATATACGGCAGATATCCTTGGACTGTGTTTTTATGTATTTCAGGTACAAAGGATCGAAAAACAAGGGCAAAACGCGCGAATTGAGCTCGGATTGGAAAGCGTGCTGCAGACGAAGCCTAAGATGATTTTCTATATTTTGAGCTAGATACATATTTGGGAGTGAGCTTGGGGAATCAGACTAAAAACCTAACCCTAAAACCCAAATTTCCATTTCACCTTCTACCCGAACCCAAAATTACCATTTTACCCTTTTTGCAAAATCCAAAACTACTCTTTTTAAAACCTCATTTTTATTTTACAACAATTATTTTTTTCAAACCAATTTTATTAAAAGTATTTTCTTTCAAAAAAAAAAAAAAAAAAGAGAGTTTTAATCAAAAACAAAAATAATACAAAGTTTTACTTAAACCTTTAACTATTTTTGACCCCCCCCCCCACTTAACACTTGAACCCCCTTTCTTATAACCTTTTTGACCCTCTTCCCTTTCTTTACCCAAAACAGAAACACAAAAAAATCCCAAACCCAGCTTCACCCTTTGGCGCCAAAGCTCAAACCCCACATCCTTTGTCTCTTCCCCAACCTTTCACCATCAACCAACTGGTCCCAAGCTCAGTACCCTCCCCCACACCCACATGGGTATCACTGCCATGTTGGCAATCCTAAGTTACCCCATTGGAGCTTATGGAAAGCTAAAGAGTGGACGGCTTGGATTTAACTCCTTGGTCCCCAAGCTGGATGGATGGCTCGGATTGAACCAAAGAAACACAAAGACTTCAATCCTCACTTCTGTCTCACAACAAAAGCACAAGTAGTAGCATTTGAAGACCAAGCTGCTAGTATAAATAGATAGCTCTTGTAGCCATTTGAAGGTAGTAGGAATTTAGTTTTAAAATAGTTTTTAGTTTTATTGTAACTTGTTTTTTAAAATTAATGAAAGTTCTTTTTATCTGTTCTTTTATTCGCTTATTTAGCAAATAAGCACTTTCTTCTTTACCTATCATTAATTGTTTTTAAGTTGCAATCCAAGTTCTAAAGTAGTTTTACAAAAGAAAAAGCCAGAGTTTGTTTTAAAAGTTCGTTTTCCAAAGTTAACACCCCATTCAGGGGTGTTTGGCACTAGCTTATTTAACATCAAAACCTGTTTTATACCCACTTTGACTTCACAAGTCAAAGTTCATTTATGTATTTCATACTAGTTGTAGAGTTAGTAATCAGTTTAGCAAAGTACTTTGAAGTTTGATTTTAAAAGAAAAGTGTTTTTTTTTCTGCTTTAAAAACTCTGCACATAACATACCAATTCAGTTCATGTGCTTTTTCAAAGCTTATCTTTCATTCAAAATTCTTCCAAAATCACTTTTCTTGCGTCTTTACTTATCCATTTCAATATATCTATAGTCTATTTTCCCTTAGGATCATTGTAGTTTTTTTTATTTTGCATTTAAAAACTGCTTTTGGCCATTTACTTAACTGTTTCAGTAGCATACTTGTCTAAGTGGCTTATCTTTTTTATTTTTATTTTGCTTAATACTTAGCCTTAGATTCTGAAATTTGGTATGCAACTTATTCAGTAGGTCACCTAGTTAATGGTATTTTTTATAATTTTTAGTTTTAGCTTATTAGTAGCTTTTTAGGATCCCCAAGTACCCCTTGGGTGAGTTGTTGCTTATGATCCATAACATAATCAGTTTTCATAGCTTATTATTAAGCTGTTCTAGGCTATTTCTTAGCTCCCAAGTAGATTTTTAGGTACACCACTATCCCTAGTTGCATGTTTAGGTCCCCTTTAAGGATTAGGATTAGATTTAGGTGCTTATGTTAGGAATTAGAAATTCCCGGTATTAAAGAGTCGGTCACCTCAAGTATATGTAATCGTTAGAAAGCTCGAAGTCATAGTTATATTTAGTTAAGTAGTATTTAGTTAAGTAACACCGTGGAGAACGGACGGGTCTTTACCCATATGCCGATCCACAGCCGTTGTGTGGCGATTTATGTAAGACTATAAATACTCTACCTCCCAAGGTAGAGTTGGAGCTATAATAATATCTTTCACTTTCTCTCACTAAGTTCCCTAAACCTCTAACTTTCTCTCTCTAGAATTCCATCTATATGTTACTTTGTGTTATGGTTTGATGTGTATGTGAAAAGTTATATCTTACAATTGGTATCAAGAGCAAAGGTTAGATCATATCTTGCACATCTTTGGATTTCTAGTGGTTTTAGGTGGTTTTTGAGTTTGAAAAAGTTTAGTGGTTTTGCATCATTTGATTGATTTCTAGTGTTAAAGTTTCGATTTTGGTTGTACTTTTGTGTTTAGAATCATCACAAGTGTTTAGGTTTTGATCTAGAAGGTTTGAATCATAGTGGTTGGGTTGTTTTGGATTGAAAAGTGGTGTTTATGTGTTTTTCATGCTAGCGACTTGAGCCACGGAAAAGTTTCTTCGTAGCGACTTGCTTCACATATTTGTAGCGAGTTACAGGTTTGGAGCTAGCGACTTACCTAGCGATTACTGTACAAGTAGTGGACTCTCCACTACTGGTGCGACTTGGTGGTAGCGACTTGGTGCTAGCGAGTTGCTCTTTAGCGACTTGTATTCCTAGCGACTTGAGTAGCGAATTGCTGCCAAAATTTCGCTAGCGACTTGAGGTTAGCGAGTTACTACTTAGCGACTTGCATTTGTCTAGCGACTTGGGACTCTAGCGACTTAGTGGTGTAGCGAATTAAGCGTTAGCGACTTAGTGCATTATCTTCTAGCGACTTAGTGCATTATCTTCTAGCGACTTGAGTGATTGTTTACGGTTTTCTCTTGATTTAGTAAAATCCCGTGAAAGAATCTATTTCCGGTTTAATCATAGAGTTATAAAATCCGTATAAAGCTGAAACATGTCTACCAACGCGTTCCTACTATCATCTCCACCGTTGTCGAGGATGTTCAAGCGGTGCTCGGATACTCGTCCACCCATGCTTGATGAAGCGACTACGATTCTTGGGCTCAACGAATCGATTGTATGCTGCCTTGGGAAGGAAAATGGTGTCAACATTCTCAAATCCATTGATGAAGGACCATATCGAGTTGAGACGACTAGAGACATACTTGATACTAATGAAGATGGTACTCCTGTTTACGGAATGGACAAACCTAAAATGTATGATGAGCTTGAGGATAAGGAGAAAAAGAGATTCGATGATATCGGGCTTCAAACATTGTTCTTCAAGGTCTTCCTAAAGACATCTACAAGTCGATCAATCATAACACCGATGCAAAGGCGTTATGGGATAATGTTAAGATGCTTCTCTCAAGTTCAGAATTAACTATGGAAGACAGAGAATCCCAACTCTATGACGAATTTGAACACTTCAAGATGAAACCGGATGAGAGTGTCTATGAGTACTATGTGAGATTTCATAAGTTAGTGAATGACATGAGGAACATCAGAATGACTATGCCTAACATTCATTTGAACTCAAAATTTGTGAACAACATGAATCCCGAATGGCACAAGTTTGTCACATTTGTGAAGCTCACTAAAGGATTGAAGAATACAAACTATGAGCAACTCTATGCCTTCCTCCTTCAGAATGAAAGACATGCTGTGTTTGAAAAATTGATTCTCAATCAGTTCAAAACCAACCAGGGAGAGACAAGCTCGTCTAATGACTCAACCGCCTTCTACTCAAACATCGGAATCACAACCAAAGCATCACAAGTCATACCCTTGGGTAATGGTAATCACAAACTCATTCCTGATCCAATGTTCAAACAAGCGATCGATCCACACGTGGGTAACTTCATTAATCAACTAGCTCTTCCGATTAGTCAAAACATGAATTCTCTCCCACAAACCAACAACAACCTCAGCGACATCTAACCCACACAATCAAGCCACAAGTTAAAGATGGAAGGATCGTGGTGCAACCATTTCAGAGAAAGACATATGATCGGGGAAGAGGTGGAGCTGGTAGAGGCTATGTTGGCAACAGAATCGAGGAAGGAATGGTAACCAAGGTCAAGCTAAGCCAATCAAATGTTATAAGTGTGGTGGTGAGGGACACATTGCAAGGAACTGTACATCTCCAAAGCGTCCACGTAATCTTGATTACCGAGATAAGATGCTGCTGGTACAAGCTCAGGACAATGGTGCTACTTTGGATGAAGAGGAATTGCTGTTTCTAGCTGAGGGCAATGTCAAGACCTATGATGCGAGATGTGGATGAGCGACCTATTCAGAAATAGGTCACAATCATCGAATGCCTTTCAAGTCGTGATTGTGATGCATCGACTCGATGTGGATGATGGACCTACGGCACACACAATTTTTATGGCTAGCATTTCTCCCAAGGTCTCTTCTTCACCCTTAGGCCCATCCGAGACAAACTCATCTCAGAGGTATTAAAACTATACGATAATGTTGATGTGCAAAAGATGCATGACAAAGTACATTCAACTGAAACTATTGAATCAAATGTTGAAAATATGGGTAATATCGATATTATCCCATATGATCAATACGTGAAACAAAGTGAAAGTGAAGGTGTACCAAGTGATGCATCTTCTGCCGTCAACAATGACTATGTTTTTGATGAATACACATGATCCGCCTGATGATTGTAATTTGAACTAAATGCCTATAAAGAACGTGTTGCTATTTATGAACAACGTGCTAAATTTAAGTTGACCACTCGTGGAGCGGAAATGGATGACCAAGTGCGTGAGTCATTAGAAAAAGTAATTTTATAGAAGAAGTATTGAAACAAGAATTAAATTCCTTGCAAGAAAAACTTTCTAAAACAACTAAGCAAAAACAAGAACTTCAAGAAAATGTGAAAATGCTTAAGCAAGAATTTAATGCAAAGGAATCAAAACTCTTGAGAGATTTTTCTAATCTGAAAACTTTGAAAAACAAACTTGAAAACAAGTTGTACATACAAGGAAACACCATTCAGACTGCTCACATGGTCACTAAACATAGAGTCCTATGCGATAAGCATAGTGTTCCCATTATAGATAAACCCAACCCTGAAAACGGAAGATAGCAAAAGCGACTCAAAGTGTGATCTATGATGGCAATGAGATTCTTAAACCTAGACGAAACCTAGTTTTGTTAGTGCACCGAGGAGGATAAGAAATCAGATGAAGTCACTAGGGAAAGGATGAACAAAAATTAGATGATCCTAAATGCAAAGAAAAAAAATAATTATCACTCCCCATGACTACAAAAGGAAAACTGGATTTCCTTGGACATGTTTAAGCCTCGAGACATTGTTGACTCAGAACAAGTTTTCGGAAAAGGATTTAGATGCGTAAAGTCGATAATATTGTTGAAACAAACCCTCCCCTATGGAAAATGCCTAGAAGCGTGTGTATCCTCCTAATACACCAATGCATCTTGTTCCTAGAAAAATTGCCACTAAAAGCAAGACCTTAATTAGCCAATATGTTATATTTCAACTATTTGTTGATTTTGAGAAAACTTGCAAGATAAGGATCACACCCACTTCGGGTATAGCGGAGAAAGGGGTTTTGAGCAAATGAAAGAATGTTATTTAACCGAGGTCATGCCTTTCTTTAAACTTCTGAAAGATCACTTTGAGAGTCTTAAAAGGGGATAGACCGATATCAAGGGAATGGAAAAGGAATTTGATGCAATGGTAGTTGAAGTTAGTGATTATGGGCGTGCACTAAAATATAATGAGATTGAGAGGAAGAACTTGCATACATTAAATGAGACTCTTATTCCTGAATGTGTTGCTCAAGATATCTTTTTCACTGCTTCAAATTGCTCTATTAATGCTTCCAAATTTCATGAACTATCTGTGGCCTGAAAGTCTCCCATGATCGTGTCATTGAGCTTGAAAAAACTAATTCTAAACTAAGCGAGAAAATTGAACTGGATGATCACGACAATTTGGTTAAACATTTTTCTAAACTGGAAGTTGAGCATTTTAATTTACAACTAAAATATCAACATCTTAAAGAAAATGTTAAAACTTCAGATATCAAGACATCGTCGGATGCTCCGAGTTTGATGCGTTTTTCAAATTAACAAAGCGTGATGAACGATTCAAGCTCGATTGCAACACGATCGAGAAAGTTGAAAGCCCAAATCTCTCAATTAAAGGGTCAAACGAACAATATGACAGGCTCCCAAATCTCTCCTCCTTTAGATTCTCAGAATTCTCAAACTTTTCATCTTCAAAACTTAGTTGATGCCTTACAAAAGGAAAACGAGAGTTTTCTAGAAGAAAATGAAAAAGTTAAACGACATTTTAAAGAGTTATATGATTCAATAAAAGTCACCCGTGACCAAAACAACGAAAAAATAACGTCTCTACAGAAGGAAATTGAGAATCGAGAAGTCGGGAAATGGGAAAGCGCCACTTGTTTTCAATAAGAATGTTGTCTCAAAGTCACCCTTAGATTGCAAATACACTGATGATTAAATATATTCCTCCTCATCTTAGGAATAATGAACATGCTTTTCATGAATCTTGTGCTCACCTTAAGGATAGTCTAGAATGTCTCCGTGAGATTGTCGAAGAGGATTTCATTAACAAACCTCTTGATAGTGAAGTTAGGTTTGCTTGCCTCGGTGCAAAGCGATCTCAAGAGTTGCTAGAATGTGTAATTGCAACATGTCCCAAATCCTTAACCTTTGGTGCAAAAGGCAAAGCTGTGATGCCTTGTTCTATGCCTAGTGCCAAGCGGGAAATCCGTTCTATGCCCAGTCTTAAGAAAGGAAACACTAATGTGCCTTCAAGTAGTTCAGATTCGAGATATGTTAGTGCTAAGAAAGTGAACTTTAGTGTGCCTGCCAAAAGCTCAAATCACAGTCTTAAAGTATACACTAATGTGCCTTCTAGTACTCCAGATCCTTGCACATCAAGTTCAGGAATGCAAAAATTAGATCAACCAACTAATGTTCCCATTCCCTCACAGAGTGTCGGTGACTTTAAAGCGGCGGGTCAAAGTCTCAAGACAATACAAGGAATGATAGGACCTTGCAAGCTAAGAATGTGCATTGGAAGAGAGTAGAAGACCAATCTAGGAACTTTAAGCTTGAGTTGAATAAAGCGAATCGTGTTGATTCTAGTATTAGCCTTAGGCGTCTTGTAATTAATTCAATTGATACTATTCTTGCAAACCTTGTATGATGTCTGCTTGAATTCTGTTGCTAATCATGAATGTGGTGTGAATGCTTTGTCTAATCTGTCAAATGCCCGATTAAAATTGTTAATGCTAATAATCGTGCAAATAAGGCAAAAAGGCAAAAACGAAAGATCAAGTTAGAAAACAAGTGGAAACCCAGGAAGAACTTTTATAAAGATAGGTTATTATTGGATACCTTTTGGCCATAAGAATAATCAGCTTTGTTCTCAAACTGCTAAGATTATGCCCACTAGAAAATGGATGCCTATTGGTAGAACTATTCCCTTAAGAAGTAAACATACTTTGAATAGGTCAAATCGGACACCGAGCATTGCATCTATTCCCAATGATTCCATTGCTTCTACTTCGATATGGATGTTTCGTTTTACGATGTGGGTGTTCCACCATCGTTACTAACCAAGTGGAACCCATTCTTGCATGGGGATCCCAATTATCCAATTATCCATTCTTGTGCGTGTTCAATCTAGATCATTCAAATCGATTACGTGGTACTGGACTCAGTTGCTCCAAGCATATGACCGAGACCTGGCTCATGAACTTCGTGAGCAAATTCATCGGATCATAGATTCGGTAATGATCATTTCGGTGCAATTAAGGGTTATGGTGATTATGTTGTTGGTGATAGTGTTATCTCTAGAGTATACTATGTGGAAGGTTTGGGTCATAATCTGGTCTCTGTTGGTCAATTTCGTGATTCGATCTAGAAGTAGCCTTGAAAACATACCGCTTTGTTAGAGATCTTAATGGCAAGGAACTGTTAAAAGGAACTCGTGGTTCAAATCTTTACACCATCTCCATAGATGATATGATGAAGTCTTCTCCAATTTGCTTGTTGTCAAAGGCTTCTAAAACAAAGTCATGGTTATGGCATCGACGTCTCAATCACTTGAACTTCGGCACCATCAATGATCTCTTCGGAAAGGACTTAGTTGTAGGTTTACCTCGTCTAAAGTATGAAAAGGATCATCTTTGTTAAGCATGTCAATTGGGAAAAAGCAAGAAGTATGCCCATAAACCCAAACCTACTAACTCGTCACAGAAGTTCTTCATACAATTCATATGGATTTATGTGGATCGATCTTTGGTCGAAGAAATCAAGTTTCTCACGCAGTGATTACTTGTGAATGACCAGCCGTAAGGAACTTAAAACAGCTCAAACACCAATGCAATGAAGTCCAGGAGAGTATAGTGTCTCCCCGGGTCGTTATGTCCCAGCGAGCTATGCAATGGATTATCAAACGTTTAGTGATCGGGAGATTTGAACGGAAAAGGAGATTTGAGAATGATTATAACTAAGGAAAAAGGCAACAAATTACAGGGGCTTAAATGCAAAATAAAGGAAATTAAAAAGATAAAATCTATTAAATAAATGCTATCACTATTTGCAAAATGATGAACGTTTAAAACTTAAAACTAAAAACTTACGTTTAAAATAAAAATACATAAACGTACAAAAATAAGAAGTGAAATCTAAGAAATAAAAGTCCTAAAAATATGAAAAATACATTTTTACAAACCTAATGATATAAGAAACTTTATAGAAAAGGAAAATTATTTTTATGACTAATTATCTAATTATTATTAATTAAAAACTATTTTAACTATTAAATAATTATCTAAAATACAAGAAATTAGGAAATAAAGCTAGAAAAATAAAATTATGAAATGGAAAAGTCTAAAATATCAAAATAGAATTTTCAAAACTATTTTTGTATTTTTATGATTATTTTTCTATTTTCTATGAATTTTAAACTATTAAAAACTAATTAAAATATTTAAAAATACAAATTTAACTAAGAAAAATATGGAAAAATATGTTTTTGGCTTTTTATATTTATCTTAACTTAATAAAAATGAAAAATTATTTTTTTGATACTTTTCTGAATTTTTTGTATTTAAAGCTAATTAAAAATGCTTAAAAACTAATTTAAATTGAGAAAAATAGCAAAACAACTTGGAAAAATCTGAAAATTTCAGGAAAAGTCTAAAATAATATAAGGAATAAAGGAAAAATAGAAAAACAGGTGCATGTGTGGAGGAATAAGCAACTGATGAGCAAGTGCTTATTGTAATAAGCACTTAAATAAGCAAAATGGACAAAACAAGCACCAAATTGAAGCACAGGCTAAAATAAGCTAAGAGAGACCAAATGAAACCAGATTCAACAAACCATAACCACAGATTTGCGATTCACAATAGATTTGATGTTTTAAGATTCAAGCCAAAAACAGTGAGAAGGGTGGCATGTTTGAGCTTATGCGAGGATTCAAAATAAGCTAGAAATGAAAAGCACTTGTTGGATCCTACACTAGAGACTGGTAACTACACATGAGCCAAATAGCAGACCTACACAAGCTCAAATGAGCTCTGTGCAGAAGCTACAAAATGTGAACAAGCCCTGTGCAGGCAACAGTGCCCTGCACAGGGCACTTAAGCTATGATTGACAAGCTCTTTTGAGCTTATAGAAAAAATTGTAGAAATCTGATAAAATGGCCATAAGAAATTAGACCAGGAGAGGTTTTAAAAACAACAAGAATCACTGAATTTGACTCAGTCATGAATCCATGAAAAATCTACCTATCGACCACAAAAGCGGGTTTCAACATTTTGACTTTTAATGAAAAACTTGGAAAGTTGACTAAAATGGATTTTGAAGCCAATTTTTGGACTAAACTAGATGTTAATGAATGAAATGAAGCTAAAGCAACCTTTATCTATGTATTTTGAACACAAAACAAATGATTTGCTTTTCACAATTCCAACAGCTTAGCGATTAGGGCAGTTTGAAGGGATTTTGACTTTCGGATTAGTAAGCACAAGATTAAGACAGATAAGAGCTAAGATATGCTACACAAACTTAAACCAACAAGTTTTATCCATCGAGCAAGCCTAGAGCACATGTATAACAAGCAATTCCAAACACCCTTTTTACAACCGATTTGCACTTTTAAAAAGACAAACACGATCAAACTTGTATCAATGATCCGATTACATCTACATATCCTAAATACATCTTTTTAAACACAATAGAACAAGGTTTAACTACAAATTAAGGTAATGCAAGAAAACTTGAATTTTACTTACAAAGGGTCCTAAGCCACAATGGCTTGCAACAACAACCAGGGAACACTAACCTATTTAAACCAACCCACAGGAACTTAAATCAACCCATTTCCACTTTCAATCAACCATTGCCCCTTCTCTTGCCATATTGATCACCCAGTTGACTTTTGTTGACCCGGATACAAAATGAATTGGAACTTGAATTTAAGCTTGTTAAAAGCTGCAATAAGCTTATACAAGCTTGTTTAAGCTTTGAAATAGACTACTACACACTTGTTCTTAAGAATTTGAAATTGCAATTTGAGACAGTGGACTTTAAACTTGAATTGTATTCATAAACTGAGATTGATGCTTAAAATGAGTCTTAAAACACTTAAACACTTCAAATTGATACAATTTAACAAAAGACTACAAGTTTTATACTAAATTAAGAAATCTAAGATAAAAACGACATTGAAATAAAATTAAAAACTAGTAGACTATATTTCTTGCTTCCTTTTGCCTTTCTTTTATATCCAAACTCATCTTCTCTCACTTCAATGTATCCACCATTTAAGCCATTGGATGGCCTTCAATTAATCTTGACCATTCAAATCGATTTTGGCCATTTTTTATTTTATCCATGTGGGGTTGAGTGAGAGGTTAGGGAAGCAATAAATGCATATTGGAAGCTTGTTAAGGTGGAGGGGACATGGGAGAGTGGATTGGAGGGAGGGATGGGAGATCCTGGTGAAGTTGCTTGCAGGTGGGAGATGGTGGACTTTGGGCGTTTGAGTGTTTTGACCGGATTTAATAATACAATGGGGTCACAATTGCATATTGACAGGGGTCCAAGGTTTGACAAGGGTCCAAAATTGGTTTGACAAGGGTTTAAATGACAAGGGACCTTGGAGTAAATTCTGAAAATTGAGGGGTTACTTCTGCCAATTATGCAAAGTTATTCCAAGGGACCACAAGTGACAACCTTCAAAAGTATAAGGACCAAACTTGCCATTTTGCAATTTTTCAGGGGCCATTTCTGCCAATTTTCAAAGTTGAAGGACTAAACTTGTAATTTTCTCAAAACTTTTTATATTTTTCACCAAAGGACTAAATTTGACAACTTATGATTTAAAAAGGGCCTTTGGTGATTTTTCTTTTGAAATTTTGACTCAGGGACTATTTTTGACAATTTTAGAAACTTGGGGAATTTGGCTGAAGCGCCAATTTTGCAAACTTTGCTCATTTTTCATCAGATTTTGATAGTTTTGCATTTAAAACACATAAAACACTGATTTGTGATATTTTGATCATTTTGATGTGTTTATGAGCATTTTTAGACGTTTTTTCGGATAGACCCAAAATGATGAGTATTTACACACTCATCAATCCCCCACACTAAACTATTGCTAGTCCCTAGCAATCTTTTGAGAAACCTTAATGGATTTCATCTCTTTGCAAAAGCCATCACTACGGGTAGCCAAATGTTTTGATTCAAGCAAGAACCATGGTATTAATGATAACCATGTGATTTTGAGCAAACCACCAGTGTCAACTATTTGATTTTGTCTTTACCGTAAGCCGTACTTTCCGGACTAGCCAACTCTTAGATAAATTATCAGAATTATCTTTGGTGAGCTGATTACCAATTATGGATTTTCCACCGCCTTTACCACAAGCCATAATCTTATGCTTGGCTAGCCAACTCTTCACTTTTAGGATATGGTGAGTTGAGAACCATACAATTTTGGGCAAATTGCAAGCCATGTAAACGGATTTGAGAAATCTTTACCAAGACCGTTTGTTCTCTGGATTAGCCAATCCTTTTGTTTATTAGACAAGGCGGATTGATAACCAAATGAGAAAGTGTAAAACACTTACTCCAAAAAAAAATTTTGGCCAAAAGCGGGAATTGGTATAATTATATGATAAAATGGTGAGAATTCCCCACACTTAGAAATGAATATTGCCCTCAATATTCAAAGTAACGGTTATGTCAAACAAAGAACGTAAAAGGAAATACTACGGCCATAATTTAGAAAGATTTTTGAATCATATATATACACAACATGTGGGCAACTCCCCACACTAGTGGTGGTAGAAAATAGAAAGAAGTCGAAATATGGGTGAAAACCCATATGGCATGCTATCGTTTGATTACCGAGTCGCTAGCTTGACTCGACCCCGAATTCATTGGTTCATGGGGAAGCAAGTGGAAGAAACAATCTCCATCGGACTTTCATTCAAGATGTTTGTACAAACATTTGAAGCACGTGAAAGTTCCACACCGATGAGATATAGAGAGAACCGGCTCAAAAATGATAATTGAAAATGCCGGGGTCAAAGATAGTGTCTTCATTCCCAAGGAGTGAAGAACGAGAAGCTACACGGATAGGTGAAGAAGGAAAGAAAGTCATGATAAACATCATGACTAACTCATCTTCATCATAGGAGGATCCATAATTCGTGATTATGAATCTCATCATTTAAGCTTATGTGATCAAGACAAATCTCGGGAGTGTCTAGATCAAAGTAGAATTTATCATACCCTCATGAGATATGATATGAGTGAGTTCATCGACAACTCCATGAAGGTGAATGAATCATATTCGTATGAGGTGATATGAGTGGGTTCACCGGTGAACTCCTCCAATGTAAATGATTCATAATCGGGGAGAGAATTATGAGAATGAAAAGTGTAATGCGCCAATAATCTCTCTCCCATATTATCAAAACGTAAGGCTTTCATTTCGGAATAGAATCATCGAAAAGAATGTCACTATCCTTAATGGGGATAGGAGATGAAATAGGTTTTTCATTGAAAGCCTCGATGTTAGAAATGAGAAGACCGATTCCACATTCAAGAATGTTGCAACTAAAGTGCTTCATCTTTGATTTCGATGTCGAACTTCATCATTCTCTTCTTCTAAGCTAACAAGCTCAAGGTAAATCTTCCACATAGCTATGTCTCCACAAGACAATGAATCATCATCAGAATCGGAGAACATCTCAACATGATCTTTTGGGAAGACAAGAGGGGTAAGGATATCACACAAATGCTCGAGAGTTCCTCGTGACTCTCTTGGGATTGGGACAAGGCTCTCAACACTAGACTTTATGAATTAAATAGATTCCATTTTCAGAACAGGTCAAGATGCTCATCCCCATAATAAGAGAGTGAGTGTGAATTCGTGTGATAGCGCTTGTTTGAGGTGGAATCTCAATCGCTGGGATATCAAGCTGACCGGAGGAGGTTGAGAAATATTACTTTTAAAAGGATAAAAACCCTCCTCGTCATCATCATATAGAGCCGCTTTAAGAAATTGGGAACGCCTTTAGAGCCGCATGCTCTAGGGCTAATAATTCTTCCTTGATTGGCGGGCCTCTCCTTCTCCGCCGGCAATTCTCCTATGGTCTTTTCACCACTCACTTGATTCTTAAAGTTTTGAACTATATCATCAAGTTTTTTCATTGCGGTTTCAAGATCCTGGGAGATTTCTTGAGAAAACGGCTCAAAGTGGAGTTTGAACCGTATGGAGGTTGGAAATTGTCAAAACCGGAATTATAGTAATTTTGATTCCACGGTTGACATTGAAAATTATCGCGAGGACCTACAATTCTCACAACAAAAAACTGATGTGGCCGTGAGTCGTATGTGCCGGAGTCATAATTGTTATCGTGAACCCGCCCATAGACAAGCGTGTTTCCGATTGACAATCGAAACAGTAGTGTGAACCGCCATTAAAGACATCACAACAAGAAACTGTTGAGTTTGGATTGGTGAATCATATGGATGTTGGTCATAACCAAAGTTCGAGCATCACCGAAAACTGTTCATAGACAAACGTGTTCCCGGATTGACACTCAAATCCTTGGTGAGGACCTCCACAAAATTCACAAATGATATGTTGGTTATATGATGATAAGTCGGGCCGTGGTGGGTAATGGAAAGTTAGAGGAGTCGTTAAATGAGTTCTGATTAGGATCATAATCAAATGAATTCCTTGAATCACAAAACAAACAACTCCAGCTATGAATATCATTACCACATTGTACACAAGTACACCAACGGGTGAACCAAAAAGAGGCTCACCACAACCGACACAAGGAATAAACGATTGCATTTGAGAGTTATGAAGAGGAATCGGTTTATTCAAAGAATCAACAAAACCAACATGGTGATCTGGATGACTATCAAGTCTCAAGAACATTCGAAAAATCGAGGTGGGACAAGTGGGTGCTCGAGAGCTAGCAATTTCCACCACTTCCGCTATGGTTCCTGTTCGTTCTTGAGAAACGTGAAGATTAGGCAAGTCATTCTTGCTAGTCATCGGTGTTTGAACGGGTTCATCGTAATCAATTCTAATTCTCAATCTTTTCATCGGCATAAATTTGTTCGATTAGATTACGGGCTCTAGATTCAAAGAGATAGTCCTCATAATCCTCGGTGGGTGCTTGGGGTAGCTTTCGACGCTTGAACCGGTGTGTCAAGATTAGAATGTATTTCAGGTTGTGGCGGGTGGTCGAAATAACTTTGAAAAGAATTTATGATGGATAATTCGACGAATTGCAAAATGCACCGCTGAACTATTCTCCACATCCCTCACACACATTTCTGACGATGAAGTTGACGAATGTCGACATAAGAATTAAACATATAGATGATTAAGAAGAGAATCAAATGGTTGAGAGGATATGAAGAATAGAATTAAACCAAAAAGAGGTAAGAGAAATAGAATCAACGAATAAGAGGAATGAGAAGAGTATTTTTGGGGTTTTTGGATTTTTATAAGAAAATATAAACATATATAGATGGATGGTATGAACAAAGAGTGAGTATCCAAATCACTAATCTGCTAGACGAAGATAATCAGACACACACTGCAAGAATTTGAGCATAATCAAGTTTTCAAGCTCAGATTTTGATTCTTTGAATGACCAGTCGAAGGAACTTAAAACAGCTCAAACACCAATGCAATGAAGTCCAGAGTATAGTGTCTCCAAGGTGTCGTTATGTCCCAAATGAAAGCCAATGGATTATCAAACGTTTAGGATCGGAGATTTGAAGAAAAGGAGATTTGAGAATGATTATAACTAAGGAAAAAGGCAACAAATTACAGGGCTTAAATGCAAAATAAAGGAAATTAAAAAGATAAAATCTATTAAATAAACGCTATCACTATTTGCAAAATGATGAACGTTTAAACCTTAAAACTAAAAACTTACGCTTAAAATAAAATACATAAACGTACAAAAATAAGAAGTGAAATCTAAGAAATAAAAGTCCTAAAAATATGAAAAATACATTTTTACAAACCTAATGATATAAGAAACTTTATAGAAAAGGAAAATTATTTTTATGACTAATTATCTAATTATTATTAATTAAAAACTATTTTAACTATTAAATAATTATCTAAAATACAAGAAATTAGGAAATAAAGCTAGAAAAATAAAATTATGAAATGGAAAAGTCTAAAATATCAAAATAGAATTTTCAAAACTATTTTTGTATTTTTATGATTATTTTTCTATTTTCTATGAATTTTAAACTATTAAAAACTAATTAAAATATTTAAAAATACAAATTTAACTAAGAAAAATATGGAAAAATATGTTTTTGGCTTTTTATATTTATCTTAACTTAATAAAAATGAAAAATTATTTTTTTGATACTTTTCTGAATTTTTTGTATTTAAAGCTAATTAAAAATGCTTAAAAACTAATTTAAATTGAGAAAAATAGCAAAACAACTTGGAAAAATCTGAAAATTTCAGGAAAAGTCTAAAATAATATAAGGAATAAAGGAAAAATAGAAAAACAGGTGCATGTGTGGAGTAATAAGCAATCGATGAGCAAGTGCTTATTGTAATAAGCACTTAAATAAGCAAAATGGACAAAACAAGCACCAAATTGAAGCACAGGCTAAAATAAGCTAAGAGAGACCAAATGAAACCAGATTCAACAAACCATAACCACAGATTTGTGTTACAATAGATTTGATGTTTTAAGATTCAAGCCAAAAACAGTGAGAAGGGTGGCATGTTTGAGCTTATGCACAGGATTCAAAATAAGCTAGAAATGAAAAGCACTTGTTGGATCCTACACTAGACCTGGGTAACTACACATGAGCCAAATAGCAGACCTACACAAGCTCAAATGAGCTCTGTGCAGAAGCTACAAAATGTGAACAAGCCTGCAGTAACAAAGGTTACCCGCATTGCGGTACTTAAGCTATGATTGACAAGCTCTTTTGAGCTTATAGAAAAAATTGTAGAAATCTGATAAAATGGCCATAAGAAATTAGACCAGGAGAGGTTTTAAAAACAACAAGAATCACGAATTTGACTCACCATGAATCCATGAAAAATCTACCTATCGACCCCAAACAAAGTTTCAACATTTTGACTTTTAATGAAAAACTTGGAAAGTTGACTAAAATGGATTTTGAAGCCAATTTTTGGACTAAACTAGATGTTAATGAATGAAATGAAGCTAAAGCAACCTTTATCTATGTATTTTGAACACAAAACAAATGATTTGCTTTTCACAATTCCAACAGCTTAACCGATTAGGACAGTTTGAAGGGATTTTGACTTTCAAGATTAGTAAGCACAAGATTAAGACAGATAAGAGCTAAGATATGCTACACAAACTTAAACCAACAAGTTTTATCCATCAGCAAGCCTAGAGCACATGTATAACAAAGAATTCCAAACACCCTTTTTACAAGCCGATTTGCACTTTTAAAAGACAAACACGATCAAACTTGTATCAATGATCCGATTACATCTACATATCCTAAATACATCTTTTTAAACACAATAGAACAAGGTTTAACTACAAATTAAGGTAATGCAAGAAAACTTGAATTTTACTTACAAAGGGTCCTAAGCCACAATGGCTTGCAACAACAACCGGTGGAACACTAACCTATTTAAACCAACCCACAGTGAACTTAAATCAACCCATTTCCACTCAATCAACCATTGCCCCTTCCTACTGCCATATTGATCACCCAGTTGACTTTTGTTGACCCGGATACAAAATGAATTGGAACTTGAATTTAAGCTTGTTAAAAGCTGCAATAAGCTTATACAAGCTTGTTTAAGCTTTGAAATAGACTACTACACACTTGTTCTTAAGAATTTGAAATTGCAATTTGAGACAGTGGACTTTAAACTTGAATTGTATTCATAAACTGAGATTGATGCTTAAAATGAGTCTTAAAACACTTAAACACTTCAAATTGATACAATTTAACAAAAGACTACAAGTTTTATACTAAATTAAGAAATCTAAGATAAAAACGACATTGAAATAAAATTAAAAACTAGTAGACTATATTTCTTGCTTCCTTTTGCCTTTCTTTTATATCCAAACTCATCTTCTCACTCTCAATGTATCCCACCATTCTAAGCCATTGGATGGCCTTCAATTAATCTTGACCATTCAAATCGATTTTGGCCATTTTTTATTTTATCCATGGGTTGAGTGAGAGGTTGGGGAAGCAATAAATGCATATTGGAAGCTTGTTAAGGTGGAGGGACATGGGAGAGTGGATCGGAGGAGGGATGGGAGATCGGTGAAGTTGCGTAAGAAAGTGGGAGATGGTGGACTTTGGCGCTTGAGTGTTTTGACCAGATTTAATAATACACGTGGGGGTCACAATTTCATATTGACAGGGGTCCAAGGTTTGACAAGGGTCCAAAATTGGTTTGACAAGGGTTTAAATGACAAGGGACCTTGGAGTAAATTCTAAAATTGAGGTTACCGCCAATTATGCAAAAGTTATTCCAAGGGACCACAAGTGACAACCTTCAAAAGTATAAGGACCAAACTTGCCATTTTGCAATTTTTCAGGGGCCATTTCTGCCAATTTTCAAAGTTGAAGGACTAAACTTGTAATTTTCTCAAAACTTTTTATATTTTTCACCAAAGGACTAAATTTGACAACTTATGATTTAAAAAGGGCCTTTGGTGATTTTTCTTTTTGAAATTTTGACTCGTGGACTATTTTGACAATTTTAGAAACTTGGGGATCAACCGCCAATTTTGCAAACTTTGCTCATTTTTCATCAGATTTTGATAGTTTTGCATTTAAAACACATAAAACATTGATTTGTGATATTTTTATCATTTTGATGTGTTTAAAGCATTTTAGACGCTTTGGCACTCGTAAAACCCATAATTCCAAAAATGATGAGTATTTACACACTCATCATGGACCAATGAGAGTGCAGAATATCTTTGGGAAGAAATATGTATTAGTTATAGTTGATGATTACTCTAGATTCACCTGGGTCAAGTTCTTAAGGACAAAGGATGAAACTCCCGATATCATCATCAAACTTATCAAACAATGCGAGTTCGACTTAACAAAAACAAATGAATTATCCGGACGACAATGGAACCGAGTTTGTTAACAAAAACTTAGTGAATTCTATGAAAGCATTGGAATCACCATCAAAGAAGTGTTCCACGAACTCCTCAACAGAACGGTGTAGTTGAAAGACGAAATCGAATTCTTGTAGAAGCCGCCAACAATGCTAATTTACTCAAAAGTTCCAATGTTTTCCTCGGGTCAAGCTATTGCCACCGCATGCTACACACAAAATCGCTTCCCGATTCACTTGCTCATGGAAAGACACCATATGAACTTGTCCACAAGTAAAAACCTAATCTCTCTTTCCTCCGTGTGTTTGGTGCATTGTGTTATCCAACTAATGAGGGTCAAGACTTAGGGAAACTTAGGGCTAAAGTGACATTGGAGTATTTGTAGGATATGCACCAAACAAAAGGGATACCGAATCTATAACAAAAGAACCCGAAATATCATGGAAACCATTCACGCTACGCTTGATGAGTGACCGGTCAAATGGCTCCTGGACACTCCACTTAGGACTCGCGACTTCAAACATCCCATTGGTTCATCTCTTGTTCCAAACTCTTCTCAAGAAACTCCATATGTACCTCCATCCGAAGATGATTTAAAGAAATTGTTTGATCCTATGTTTGATGAACTGTATGATTCAATTACTAATGAGGTGTTGATCCCTACAACAGAAGATGCTTATATTCCTGTGAATGAAGACAATCCTTCGGCCTCAATATCTTTAAGTCGAAGCACTCGCCGATCCTTCAGCTCATCAACAAATCATCATTCTTCAAATGTACATCATGGAAATGTTTCTGGCATCAATGATGAAGTTAATCCCTTTGCTAATCCCGAAGATGCTCCATTTGAAAACATATTTGCTACTCGAATCATCATCGAACCATCTTCTTGAAGACATCGACTCGCCTACCTCAGCCTCAACAACCGCCACATGAACACCTTAGAAAATGGACTCACGATCATCCATTAGACAACATCATTGGAAATCCCTCTCGTCCTGTTTCAACCCGGAAACAACTTGCAACCGATGCCTTATGGTGTTTCTTCAACTCCGCACTATCTAAGATCGAACCAAAAGATGTTAAAACCGCCATGAATGAAGACAGGTGGTTCAATGCCATGCAAGAAGAAATTCATGAGTTTGATCGACTTGTTGTATGGGAGTTAGTACCGCCCGTGTGCTATGATTATTGCCCTTAAATGGATCTTCAAAGTGAAACTTGATGAGCATGGTGATGTGTTGAAAAACAAGGCCCGATTATTTGCTAAAGGATATCGCCAAGAGAGGGTATAGACTTTGAAGAATCGTTTGCTCCGCTTGCTCAATCGAGGCAATCGAATCTTTAAAGCTAATGCCGCTAGTAAGAACATGGTAGTATATCAGATGGATGTGAAGACGGCATTTCTAAACGGATATCTTAAAGAAGTCGCTCTACGCCGCCAACCTGAAGGATTTGTGAATCAAGAGCATCCTACTACGCTATCGTCTGAAGAAGGCTCTTTACGGTTTAAAGCAAGCTCCAAGGGCATGGTATGATACATTGTCAAAGTTTCTTTTATCAACCGGATTCAAAGAAAGGAGCAGATTGATCCTACCTTATTCACTAGGAAGTCGCAAACATTTAACTCATGTTCAAATTTATGTTGATGATATTATTTTTGCCTCACGCCCAATGGAATGTGATCGCTTTTCTAATGAAATGAGTTCAAAGTTTCAAATGTCAATGATGGGACAAATGTCATTTTTCTTGGGATTACAAATTTCACAAAGTCCTGGAGGCATTTTCATAAATCAATCTAAATATGCAAAAGAGATTTTAAAGAAATTTGGATTTGATTCAAGTGACCCTGTTGACACCCCATGATTGATCGAACCAAACTAGATGAGGACCACTCGGGGATCATGATTGACCAAACGAAATATCGTAGTATGATTGGATCCCGATGTACCTCAAATACTAGTAGACCGACATCTTGTTCGTTGTTTGCATGTGTGCTAGATACCAGGCTAAGCCTACTAAAAAGCACCTTGAAGCGTTAAACGGGTCTTTCGGTATCTCCAAGGAACCATCAATATGGGACTATGGTACCCCAAGGACACCGGTATGTCACTAACGGCCTATGCAGATGCTGATCATGCAGGTTGTCAAGATACACGTCGAAGTACATCCGGAGGTGCTCAGCTTTTGGGTGATAAGCTTGTGAGCTGGTCTTCAAAGAAGCAAGTGAGTACTTCTATTTCTCTAGAGGTTGAATACATAGCCATGTCATCTGTTGTGCTCAAATCTTATGGATGAGATCTCAATTATCTGACTATGGCTTCGTAATCAACAAAATCCCTCCAGTCGTGATAATAAGTGCTATTGCTCTCTCATGCAACAACGCTCAACACTCAAGAGCAAAGCATATCGACATTCGACATCATTTCATCGGGGAACAAGTGGAGAAAGGTGTGGTGGAACTATATTTTGTGAGGTCTCGAATATCGCTAGCGACATCTTCACCAAAGTTCTTCCAAGAGAACGTTTTGAGTTTATTCTTCCACGTCTTGGCATGAAAAGCCTTCAACCGAAGATTCTCAAACGCCTTCGGAGGAAGACGAGGAGTAAAGGTCTATCTTCATCTATCTCTTGTTAATATTTATTCGAAAATCAAAATACAAAATTATAAAATCCTCATAAATCAAATAGAAAATTATAAAACCTTCAAAATCCATAAAAATCAAAAATTCAAAAATCTTCAAAAATAAAAAAAATAATGTTGTCAATTTGTCATGTTTTTGGTTCGATAATATCTACGTTTTTGTCTTTGTCATTAAAAGAATGACACGGGACTTTAGATGTTGTTCGAATTCTTAAAAAAAAAAATAAATAAATAAATAAATAAATAAAATAAAATAAAATATTTTTGGGAGAAAGAGAAACTATGGTTTATTGTCATTTTCAGGCAATAACCCGGTTTTAAAAGAAAGAACAGAGCCATGTTTTACCATGTTTTCAAATTCCATGCTCTGATTCTATAAACATTTATCTCCTGAAAACTAAATGCTTTGAAAAATAACTCACTCTATTTTTGATAATCATCGGGACTTATTTGTCAAAATCTTCTATCTCAATCAACAACCTATGTCATTGAATGAGGGGGAGAATGATTTCAATTAAATTAAAAAGTTATTTGGCATGAAATTGTTTTCAAAAGATGTACATGCATGTTTTATCAATGGAGTTTAAAGTCTTAAAATTCGATCATTATCGCTAAAAACGCTTTCATAATCAAGTCACAATTCTCCTTAAAAGCTTTCAAAATCAATTTAAATCTATAAGAGATCACAAATCTCAAATGATTTGATAATTGTGATCGGGGAAGAATGTGTGATTTAAATGGATTTAAACCGATAATTCGTAAATGGTTTTATAAGAATGTACATGATGTCCTCCCCGCATGTGACAAACGATTTCAAATTTTCAATGCACATGTTGAAGGGGAGCATCTATCTTAAACCTATAATTTGAAACGTGATCATTTATCTCAATGTGCATGTTCCCTCTAGTATGTGTAAAACTCCTTTCAAACCTAGAAGCACATATTGAGGGGAGCAAAATCATGAAAATCTCATCCTTCCCCAAAATGCTTTATCTACTTGATTCGATTAGGGAAGTGATGTTGATATCTTTAGAAAATGGTAATCAAAGAAGTTAATTCTTTTCTCTTGCCTCCGTGTGCAAAACATTTTCAAATACTTGATGCACATGTTGAGGAGGAGTTCTCGTTCTAAGAATATCAAAAACAATTCAGGTACAAAATGCTTTGATAATATATCACAAGTATCCGAATTGATTTTCAAATGGTTTTCAATTGGTTCCAATGGCGGATGAACAATACCAAATAGACCGACCAACTTTACTTTATGTACGGTGATATAAGGATGATAAGGTTAGGTATTGGTTACCATGATCCGCCGTAACCGAGGGATCTACCTGTGGACAATCCACTAGTTAGTGTAGAAGTCCTTAGGTATGATGATAAAAAGAGAAAAATGAGATATGGGAAGAGTGCGGACTAAGATCGAAGCTAGTATCGAATAAACCCAACAAGGTTCTAGTTATGAAGTCTCGTAAGCAATCGGGGGTTGAAGAATTAAAAGAATTGAATGAGAAAAGGGTGAAAACAAATAGCCCTCCATTTATTCAACCTTAGTAAACCGGTTCACTTCATATGCTAACTTGATGGTAACATCGGTATTGAAGACAAGACGCCATGGACCCAAAGTGACGATGGCCTTGCTGCACTTCAACTTTCCAAACCACTCGAGTTCCTCTTAAAAGGACTTTTTTCATTCTCACGGGGAACCAACATTATCTATCGACTTTCTCTTAGAGATTGTTGATATTGAAGTAGGAGACCATTTCCCTAGTCTCTGACAGATCCAAATATGCACAAATTGAGTCTAGAGCCACGAGATCATCAATAAATCTCATTAGGACACTTTCAATGAAGACTCTCCGTTTCACACAATGTGGAAAGAGAGATTATATCTTGAGTCCTACGCATTTATCCTTGTGGTATTGCCGCAACATCCGAGTGATGTGTTTACATATTCACTGTGAAGATGGAAAGCCTTCTCGAGCCAACATCTAACAAGCTCCTGGTAGGTGGCATGTGAGATCTATTATATAGATCAACCATGTGACAACTGAACAGAAACAATGGGGCGATTCAATCTTTTGAATCTATCCTGGTTCAGGTTATGGATTGACGGATACCTTTGAAAAACCGGTCTTTGTGCTTTAAAACTCTTTTCATTAGCACGTCGACCGTGTACTAATTTTTCAAATCAAAAGGTGTTTTATGATTGATAATTGATTTTCATTAAAACCTTCGTTATATTGCAAAACAATTTCTATTGAGCAATACACGATTGTTTTTCAAATCTCTTTTCATCAATCAGTGGACGTAAAATTCGGCCGGTTCACTCACCGTGTTGTCTTCTTTAAGACGTTCGGTTTGAGAACGCCTAAGAGCATGGCGAAACCTCGTCAAGGAAATTCTTGAATTATACCGATAACGTGCGATTGTATCGATCAACGGGAACCGGGCAGTACCTCAATTCATCGAAAGTGATCAAAGACACTTTCGTGCGCTTTATTGCTAATCCGTCTTATGCGTGTACACCGACGCTTGCAAAATGATCGTAATGAAGCGGTCAATCCATAGCCGCATGCTCACCTAACACATTCATCTCTAAAGAAATCATGATTAGTGCATCAATGACTCTGATATTTTCACTCCATGCTTCTGCTACGCTGCCGCCAATATCATGAATCAACGAATGCTTCCGCTTACTCGATGAGAATATATCATGATCCAGAATGTGAGCATGTCGGTCCGAATGTCACAATATCACATAATACCAACACCACAATGGATGTATCAGAGATTTTCTATAAGATGATGATCTCAAAAGTCGGCTCAACATTATTATCACGTGGATCAGGAAAAGACCTCCACTTGGATTAACCAAACATGCAATGAGTGGAATCAATGACTACGAGCTTCCGAGCAAAGTACTACATCAAGAATGCAAGATCAATTGTTAATGTAATATCCGATTGTATTCAATGTCATTTTAGTATATGTTTGAGGTGACCTCCTTAGGGGGAGATTGTTAGGAATTAGAAATTCAGTATAAAGAGTCGGTCACCTCAAGTATATGTAATCGTTAGAAAGCTCGAAGTCATAGTTATATTTAGTTAAGTAGTATTTAGTTAAGTAACACCGTGGAGGACGGACGGTCTTTACCCATCAGTATGCCCGATCCACGACCCGTTGTGTGGCGATTTATGTAAGACTATAAATACTCTCTACCTCCCAAGGTAGAGAGTTGGAGCTTATAATAATATCTTTCACTTTCTCTCACTAAGTTCCCTAAACCTCTAACTTTCTCTCTCTAGAATTCCATCTATATGTTACTTTGTGTTATGGTTTGATGTGTATGTGAAAAGTTATATCTTACAGCTTAAAATTAAGCTCTAAACACCCCCTCTAGCTTTGCTTTGTCAAAATGCAAATATCCTGTGAGAAGAGCCTTCACCATTTCTTTGCTATTAAGAGTTCATCAAGTAGCTTATTTTAGATATCTTATTGCTTATTAGTATAATTAGGATAAGTTAGTATAGGATTAGCTCATTAGTGCTTATTAAAACTTTTTGTAATTGCTTATTTGATCCTTGTTAGCATTAAGTCCATTTTATGCTTAACTACCATTTTTACTTAAGATCTCCAAAAAACTGCTTATTGTTCCCCTTTACTGTGCTGATTCCTAGTGACATTAGCTTATTATTGTTCCCTTATAAATGCTTTAGCTTAATCCTTCTCACTAAACTGCTTATTCCATCATTAGCTTGTATTCAAAAGTTTGCTAAAAAGTGTTTGGTTTGTTAATGCCTTAATCGTTGGATACAAGCAGTTGTAAAACTGCTTATTCCAAGGTTTTGTAAAAAGTGTTTTCACAAAAAGTCTTTGCTTTTGTCTTATAATTAAGTTGCAAAAAGAAATTTGAAAAAAAAATATAGTACAAAAAGGTGCCAAGCAACAGATTCGAACCTTGGTCTCTAGCCTCACAAACCCCACACAACACCTTACCATCTCCTTGGGACTTGTCCCGTCGATGGTACACCATTAATGTTTAATACACATTTTGAGTTTTTAAGCTTAACATCTTAATCAGCTTTTTAAGTGCTTATTTACAAAAGCAGTACCACCTTTTTATATTTTTCTTAAAATCAGTTTAACTTAAAGTATTTTTAGTAAAAGTTTCATAATTTTCCAAAAAGGTTTAGTATTTTTTATAATTTAATTAGATTAAATTAGATTTTAATTCATAATAAATAATTTAAAAAGTAAAAAATACCCGCTTTTTCCTAAAATTATTTTTAGTAGTTTAGAACGTAGGAAAATTAGTTTCACATCCTTATGCCTTAAATTGCATTATTTTCACTTTTGAAGCTTCTGGATTAGCCCTGGTTTTCACGCTTTTGCATTTTAGCACCTTAGGACTTATTTTAGCTTCATTTTATTGTTCCGTATGCTTAGTAGTAGTTAGTTTGTCATTTATTAGGTTTCCCTTGCCTTAATTATCTTCCCGTTAATTAATTCGTAGATAACGTAATTCAAATCAAACAAAATCTCGAACAATTCAAGCATTTTAATAACAAACCTCAAACGTTATCCTCAATTCACACCTCGTTGGGAAACGACCCGGGTAATCACTTACTCGGTATCACTTATATCACGTTCGTGAGTTTTGGCACATTAACCCTTTTCCTAAAAGGTTGATTTGTCGATTCTCGCGTATATCGTATATTTGATATATTTACTTACTACTGAACCAAATTTTGGCGCCGCTGCCGGGGAGGTTGTGTCGCGACAATATCGTTGAAGGTTTGACGATTAGTGACTCGAGATCCTTCCTTCGTGAAGTTATTGCTTTTTGAAAAAATTAAAAAACACAAAAATATTTTCCTTTTTATTTTGTATATATATATATAAAAGATAAAAATACAAAAAGATTTTCCCTTTTGTTTTAAATAAAATAGAAGACACAATCAATATAACACTTCTCAACTTGAGTGTTATCATTATAAGTTCCCGAACCAAAGATTCAAAACTTGCCTTTGTGTCGCTCGTGATTTGGTTTACTTCTATCGGTTTAACAAACTGTGTGAGGGTATAAGGACGGCCTGACATTAAATTGCGGCTGAAAAGAGACGGGTTTTTAATAAGCTTCGCACTGACCTACTAAGTCTCTCCGCTCCTTTGTGCGTTTTACTTATAAAAGTGATAATTTCACGTGGGATTATTGGTTTAAGTTCACCGTGTTTTGCCTCGGTCTTGTTTTAATTGAAAGTGTTGTTTTTGGTAGTGCATGCACTCGCTCTTCTAATTCTTCTAGTCCCCTTCTTGAACTCGCCACAATTCCGCGAAGACGAAATAGACGGCCCCCGCCAATAGTCGAACCCGAGATTCGTACTAATCCCGACCCCATTCCCGAAATGGCGGAGGATAACCATTCTATGTTGGAACAACTCCAAGCACCCACCGAGGGTTATGGAGAAGCTATCGTCGTTCCACCAATCGTTGCCGACAATTTTGAGCTCAAACACGGATTGATTAACTTGGTATCGTCAAGCCAATTTTACGGATTTGAGAGAGACGATCCTCACTCTCATATCCGACGGTTTAACAAGCTCGCGTCTACAATCAAATACAAACGTCGAAGAAGCCATCAAACTACTTTTCCCGTTTTCACTTGAGGGGGCCGCCCGGATTTGGCTCGAGAAACAACCCCCTCAATCAATCACCACATGGGAAGATTTAGTTTCAAAATTCACTAACGAATTCTTCCCACCACAAAAGACAACACACTTAAAAATGAAATCACAAAGTTTACACAAAAAATTGATGAATCATTTAGTGAAGCTTGGGATCGTTTCAAGGACTTACTTCGTCAATGTCCTCACCATGGCTTTTCCGAGTTACATCAACTCGATACTTTCTACAATGGTTTGAACGAAAACGATAAAGACTCTCTCAATGGCCGGTGGTAATCTCTTGACACGCTCTACGAAAGATGTGTTGTCTATCATTGAGAACAAGTCTAAAGTCCGCACCTCCCGAAGCAAACCGATTGCTTCCCGAGTGAGTGCTTCACCTTCTTCGGAAAATGTCTCTAGCACAGATGCTAAGATTGACAAGCTTACCGATGCTATCCAAGCATTGGTTCTCTCAAAATCTCTTTCTTCTCGATCTCCAAATCCACCCGCCAAGTCAAAGGTGGCAACTACTTGTACTACTTGTGGTGGGCCTCATGCTTACTACAATTGTACCGCTACGGACGGTAATCCTTTTGAAGCAAAATGCGTAGCCGGCCTTACAATCAAGGAGGTAATCAATACCGTCCTCAAGTTGACCCGAGCTATCGTGCTAACAATCAAGGACCACCCGGTTTTCCTCAACCTAACAATCAAAATAGGTTCAATCAAAATCAAGTGAAAGGGCAAAATGTTCCATATCAAGCCCCGATGAACCAATACCCTCCCCAAGGGGGTAATCTCAATCATGGTTATCAAGCTCCTAATTACCAACCCCCGGCTGGCCCCTCTATTGAACTTTCCAACTACATTAAGTCTAATGAGGTTACAATTAGGGGTTTGCAAAACCAAATCACTACTTTGAGAAATGATTTCCAAACTTCAATGTCAAAACAAGGTAATGAGTTAAAAATGAATTGAACAAAACAAACAACAAAATTGATCAAAATCAAAACAAAATTGAAAATATGTTCAATAGTATCATGTGTCAAATGAATCAAGCTTCAATTTCTAAAACCCTTCCGCTATACGATTCCTAACCCGGAGAGTTGAATGCTATTGCCACCCGAAGTGGTAAGACATATGATGGACCCTCGATGCCTACACCCACTCCGGTGAGGGAGGTAGCACAAGAAACCGAGGTGACAAAGGACAAGGTGCATTCTACTAGCCCACAAAGTACCGACACGCCCAACCTCCAGTCCAAATTTCCATTCCAGAACTCGATGTTCCGAAGACTAATCCTAAGCCTTCAATTCCTTATCCTTCAAGGCTTAATGACCAAAAGCGTCGTGACAAATCTAATCAACAAATGGAGAAGCTTATCCAAATCTTTCAAGATTTGCACTCGATATTAGTTTCATGGACGCTTCTCCTTCTAATGCCCAAGTTTGCTCCGACGATCAAAAGCTTGTTGGGCAACAAAGAAAAATTTTCCGAGTTGGCTAAAACTTCCTTGAACGAGAATTGTTCTAAGTTATCCTTAAAAACTTCCTAAAAGTTAGGAGACCCTGAAAATTCCTAATCCCGTGTGATTTTCAAGGGATAGTTCAATGCTCCGCTTTGGCCGATCTTGGCGCGAGCATTAACTTAATGCCACACTCTATGTGGAAAAAGCTTTCATTACCTCCTCTTACTCCTACATGCATGATCCTCGAGCTTCATGGACCTAACAAATTCAAGGCCCGTTAGGTATAGCCGAGGATGTATTTGTGAAAGTAGGAAAATTTCATTTCCCCGCCGACTTTGTTGTTGTCGATTTCGATGCCGATCCCCGAGTACCCCTCATCCTTGGGAGGTGCTTTTTGAAAACGGGTCGTGCATTGATCAACATTGATGAAGGGGAAATCACTTTGAGGGTTAACAAGGAAGCCGTTACCTTAAATCTTGATCAAGTTACGAGATACTCCCGCTATGACGAGACGTCCTCAACAAAATTGATGTCATTGACATTGTGTCGAGGAGTATTCTCAAGAAATTCTGGATTTTCGAGTGGCAATCCCACTCGGTTGATCCTATCATTTTCTCTCTCCCTTCCTCACTCCATTTGAGGAAAGTGACTTCATCTTGGAAGAGATTGAGGCATACTTGTCTAGTGATTCGTCCCGCGGGAAATTGATCACGCTCCCATCGACATCGAGGGAGATATTCTTCTCATCGAGAAGATGCTCAATGATGATCCATCATCACTCCCTCTTCAAGAACTTCATATTGAGGAAATCAAAAAACATTGAAAATGCTAATGATCCTCCGGAGGTCGAACTTAAGGACTTACCGCCTCATCTTGAGTATGCATTTTTAGAGGGTGACAATAAATTACCCGTTATAATTGCTAAAGATTTGAGTGAGGAGGAAAAAGCCGCCCTCATAAAGGTTTTGAAGTCACACAAGCGAGCCATTGCTTGGAAACTTTCCGACATTAGGGGTATTAACCCAGAATTTTGTACACACAAGATTCTAATGGAGGATGACTTCAAACCGGCGATTCAACATCAAAGAAGAGTGAATCCTAAAATCCACGAGGTTATCAAACAAGAGGTCCTAAAACTTCTTGATGCCGGATTGATTTACCCTATCTCGGATAGTTCTTGGGTGAGCCCCGTTCATTGTGTGCCCAAAAAGGGTGGCATCACCGTTGTTGAAAACGAAGAAAACGAGTTGATTCCTACCCGATTGGTCACGGGATGGCGTGTTTGCATTGACTACCGAAAGTTAAATGAAGCCACCCGTAAAGACCACTTTCCCTTACCCTTCATGGACCAAATGCTTGAGAGATTAGCGGAAACGAATACTATTGTTTTCTCGATGGTTTCTCGGGTTATTTCCAAATACCCATAGATCCTCAAGACCAAGAAAAGACCACCTTCACGTGCCCTTATGGAACGCTTCAGCCGGGCATGCCTTTCGCTTATGCAACGCTCCCGATACATTCCAAAGGTGCATGATGGCCATCTTCCACGACATGATCGAGGAAACTATGGAGGTCTTTATGGATGATTTTTCGATCTTTGGGGATTCTTTTCAAATCATGTTTCTCCCATTTGGACAAGATGCTTAAACGTTGTGAAGACACAAATCTTTGTCTAAATTGGGAGAAAAGTCATTTCATGGTCAAAGAGGGCATAGTCCTCGGCCATAAGATCTCTAAAAGCAGGATTGAGGTTGATAAGGCTAAAGTTGATGTCATATCCAAATTACCTCATCCCACCACCGCTAAGTGGTGTTCGAGTTTTCTAGGTCACGCTTCTATCGCCGATTCATTAAAGATTTCTAAAATAGCCTGCCGATGACCCGCCTCCTTGAAAAGATAATTCGCTCATCTTCTCCAAAGAATGCATTGAAGCTTTCCAAACCTTAAAGAAGAAACTTACAGAAGCTCCTATTCTAGTTGCCCCCGATTGGGACTTACCTTTCGAGCTCATGTGCGACGCTAGCGACTTTGCTCTAGGTGCGGTCTTGGGGCAACGAAAAGCAAAACATTTCCAGCCTATACACTATGCTAGCAAAACTTTGACCGAAGCTCAAGCACACTACACTACGACGGAAAAAGAATTACTAGCCGTAGTGTATGCTTTCGAGAAGTTTCGACCATACTTGATCTTGTCCAAAAGCATAGTGTATACGGATCACTCGGCCCTCAAATATCTCTTTGCAAAGCAAGATGCAAATCCGAGATTGCTCCGGTGGGTTCTCCTCCTACAAGAATTTGATATCATCATTCGTGATAAAAAGGGAGCCGAGAACCTCGCGGCCGATCACCTATCCCGCCTTGAAAATCCTCACCAAGGTGTGCTCGAGAAAAAGGAGATCAATGAAACATTTCCTCTCGAGACACTTAATGTGGTATCTCTAGGTGGAGATTCGAGTACCCCATGGTTTGCCGACTTTGCAAACTACCATGCGGGAAACTTCATTGTTAAAGGGATGTCGTCCCAACAAAAAATCAAATTCTTCAAAGATGTTAAGCACTACTTTTGGGACTAACCCCTACTTGTTCAAAGTCCTGTGCGGATCAAGTCATCCGACGGTGTGTTCACGGCCAAGAAGCCGCTGATATTCTCAAGGCTTGTCATAATGGACCCACGGGGGGACATCATGGCCCGAACTACATCGCCAAAAGGTGTTTGACTCCGGTTTCTATTGGCCCACAATCTATCGCGATGCCCATGACTTAGTCAAATCTTGTGACGCTTGTCAACGCCACGGCAAAAAATCTCGCAAAGGACCGAAATGCCTCAAAATGCAATCCAAGTGTGTGAGATCTTTGACGTATGGGGCATCGACTTCATGGGCCGTTCCCGCGTCATCTCGAGGGAACAAGTATATACTCGGCGGTCGACATTACTTGTCTAAATGGGTGGAAGCGAAGCGCTCCCCACCAACGACGCCCGAAGTTGTTGTGAAATTTTGAAATCTCTCTTGCCCGCTTTGGAACTCCCCGCCATCATTAGTGATCACGCACTTTTGCAATGACCAATTCACAAAAGTCATGTTTAAGTATCTGTCACTCACCGCCTTGCTACCGCGTATCACCCACAAACTAGTGGTCAAGTGGAAGTCTCAAATCGTGGTCTAGAAAGAATTCTTGAAAGGATCGAGGCAGTAAAACCGTGCCTCTTGGTCGGATAAGCTAGATGATGCACTCGGGCCTTTCGTATCTTTACAAAACACCCATCGGTTGTACTCCTTATAAGCTTGTGTACGGAAAGGGGTGTCATCTCCCGATCGAGCTCGAACACAAAGCCTATTGGGCCTTGAAGCATGCTAACTTTGATCTCAAGTCCACGGGTGATCACCGAAAAGTTCAACTCAATGAATTAAATGAACTTCGGATCAAGCTTCACGAGAACTCTTTAATCTACAAAGAGAAGACAAAGAAGATCCATGACTCAAAAATCAAGAACCGCTTTCAACGCTGGTGACCGAAGTCCTTCTTTTCAATTCTCGATTAAAGATCTTCTCGGGAAACTTAAAACCCGTTGGATCGGGCCGCTCACCGCTGCCAAAGTTTTTCCTTATGGTGCCGCCGAAGTTATCTCAAACCGACGGACCAAAATTCAAGGTGAATGGACATAGATTGAAACATTATTTTGGAGGGACATACCTCAATTGGTTGTCCCGGATCTCCAAACCTTCCCCATGAACCAATGAATTCGGTCGAAGTCAAGCTAGCGACTTGGTTAACAAAAACAGTAGCATTTCATGGGTGTCCACCCATGTTTCTATCTTCTTTCTATTTTCTAACACTAAGTGTGGGGAAACCCCACCGATGTTTTCTTGTTGTGTGTTTGCTCTCGCTTTCGTGGATTCCCGTAGATTGTGATGATTGATGCTCTTTCAATCCAACCACCAATATCCGATCTTTTAACTAACGCTTATCTAGGGATATCTTTATAAAATCCTTTTGTGAAAAAGATTTCGTTTCCACACTTGGCTAGTAGTATTACCTTTTTCCGTTCTATAAGTTTCTCACGCCGTACTTTGAATATTGAGGGCAATATTCAATTCTAAGTGTGGGGGGGAATTCTAGCTAATTTTGATCACATTATGTACCTTCTAGTACCCTAGCACCCCGTTTTGACCAAAAATTTTAAAATTTTATCGCTTTAAGTCAAGTATTTACATTTCAAGAAGTGCTTTGCACAAAAATAAGGCATTAATGCTTCGGTGTTAATGGTAGTTTAGTCTTGATTCTGCTAGAACAAGGGAATCCCGACTTCTCGCTAGAGTGTTGATCTAGCCGCTCTCTTAACATTTAGGCTAAGGTTTTACGCTACAGCAGTAAAATGAAAATGCTAAGCGTGGAGTAGTTGGTTCTCTTTAGAGCTTATATAAGTAATCTATGGCTTTTTCTCCCATAAGCTAACTAATTGGACTAAAATACGTGCTCGTTGTCAAACTTTTGAACATTCAAATCGTCTAGTTACAATAAAAAGTTTTTAAGCAAAATTGATTTAGAGTCCGAGTTCAACTTTTTATTTAAATTTCCGAGAAAGCATACTTTCTAAAAATCTGAATAAAGTTGCAAAATGAAAGTATCGTAAAGTTTCTTGAATGATGCAAAAATTGCAAGTTTAAAGTTCTAAGTTCAAAGTGAAAAAAAAAAAAAATAAATAATAATTTGATGATGAAAAAGTTGAAAAATGAAAAATGAAAAATATGAGTTGCGTGAATAAAAGCATTATGTTGCTTATGAATAAATGTGCGAAACTTGTTTTTTTCTTAAATTTAAATCGGAAGTTGAACTCAGATTCGCCAAAAGTTGTCTAAAAGTTTGACGGTGATTTGGAAATCCTTGATTTCAAAGATCCCGAAAGCTCCGATACTATTCTCGAGGGTGAAAACCTAGCCTCCTTAAAAGGTCAAGTTGAGAAGAAAGTCGCCGATGGAGTGATCTCACCTTTGAATCTCGAATTTCTAAATTATCGCCGGTTGTAATCCATTTAGGTTTAGTTTTAACTTAACGGTAGCCAGTAAATCTTTGGAATCGAATTCCGCTAATTCTACTATTCTCTGTGAGGTGTCAAAAGCCCGGTCACTTAAAACTAATGTTTTGGGATGTGCCGAGAAGAAAGCCGCTACATGGAAGAGGCCCTTTCGATCCTTAGACTTTCATCGCTTCCTGGGTTAGTACTTTAGTTAAGTGGATAACAACCATAACAAATGTCGATTTGAATGGTCAAACTTCTGAAAATGAGCAACACCGAACTTAAATTGTATAAATTGCGGGGAGTAAAAGTTAAGTCTCGACTTACATAGATTATTGATATAAGTAGTGTTAGCATTTTACAAAAGCGTTTGCACAATAAGTTTAAGCTTGGTTTGAGAGTATCAAAAAGAGGATGACGATTACAATTCCCCGGAGACACCCATTTTGTGTGAATCCCGTTCCGTGATGCCATGTTTTGATAATCAAGCACGTTATTTATTTATGTTCAAGTTTAAATTTCTAGTAGTGGAATAAAAAGTCGAAATGGGGTATTATTGGTATTTTTCATCCTTTCATTACTTTATATGATCGGATTGCTAGGGACTAGCAATTGATAGTGTGGGGGATTTGATGAGTGCTTATTCACTCATCATTTTTACCCATCTAAGACCACAAAAACGTCTAAAAACACGGAAATATAACCAAATATACGGCAAATATCCTTGGACCGTGTTTTTATGTATTTCGGTACAAAGGATCGAAAACAGGCAAAAACGCAAGTAATTGAGCTCGGATTGGAAAGCGTGCTTTGCAGACGGAGCCGGAAGATGATTTTCTATATTTTCAGAGCCCGAGATACATATTTGGGAGTGAGCTTGGGGAATCAGACTAAAAACCTAACCCTAAAACCCAAATTTCCATTTCACCTTCTACCCGAACCCAAAATTACCATTTTACCCTTTTTGCAAAATCCAAAACTACTCTTTTAAAACCTCATTTTTATTTTGCAACAATTATTTTTTCAAACCAATTTAATAAAAAGTATTTTTTTCAAAAAAAAAAAAAAAAAAAAAAGAGAGTTTTAATCAAAAACAAAAATAATACAAAGTTTTACTTAAACCTTTAACCATTTGACCCCCACTTAACACTTTAACCCCATTTCTTATAACCTTTTTGACCCTCTTCCCTTTCTTTACCCAAAACAGAAACACAAAAAAATCCCAAACCCAGCTTCACCCTTTGGCGCCAAAGCTCAAACCCCACATCATTTGTCTCTTCCCCAACCTTTCACCATCAACCAACTGGTCCCAAGCTCAGTACCCTCCCCCACACCCACATGGGTATCACTGCCATGTTGGCAATCTTAAGTTACCCCATTGGAGCTTATGGAAAGCTAAAGAGTGGACGGCTTGGATTTAACTCCTTGGTCCCCAAGCTGGATGGATGGCTCGGATTGAACCAAAGAAACACAAAGACTTCAATCCTCACTTCTGTCTCACAACAAAAGCACAAGTAGTAGCATTTGAAGACCAAGCTGCTAGTATAAATAGATAGCTCTTGTAGCCATTTGAAGGTAGTAGGAATTTAGTTTTAAAATAGTTTTTAGTTTTATTGTAACTTGTTTTTTTAAAATTAATGAAAGTTCTTTTTTATCCTGTTCTTTTATTCTGCTTATTTAGCAAATAAGCACTTATCTTATTTGTTCTTTACCTATCATTAATTGTTTTTAAGTTGCAATCCAAGTTCTAAAGTAGTTTTACAAAAGAAAAAGCCAGAGTTTGTTTTAAAAAGTTCAGTTTTCCAAAGTTAACACCCCATTCAGGGGTGTTTGGCACTAGCTTATTTAACATCAAAACCTGTTTTATACCCACTTTGACTTCACAAGTCAAAGTTCATTTATGTATTTCATACTAGTTGTAGAGTTAGTAATCAGTTTAGCAAAGTACTTTGAAGTTTGATTTTAAAAGAAAAGTGTTTTTTTTTCTGCTTTAAAAACTCTGCACATAACAAAGATACCCAACTGCTGTTCATGTGCTTTTTCAAAGCTTATCTTTCATTCAAAATTCTTCCAAAATCACTTTTCTTGCGTCTTTACTTATCCATTTCAATATATCTATAGTCTATTTTCCCTTAGGATCATTGTAGTTTTTTTTATTTTGCATTTAAAAACTGCTTTTGGCCATTTACTTAACTGTTTCAGTAGCATACTTGTCTAAGTGGCTTATCTTTTTGATTTTTATTTTGCTTAATACTTAGCCTTAGATTCTGAAATTTGGTATGCAACTTATTCAGTAGGTCACCTAGTTAATGGTATTTTTTATAATTTTTAGTTTTAGCTTATTAGTAGCTTTTTAGGATCCCTAAAGTACCCCTTGGACTGAAGTTGTTGCTTAACTGCAGCCCCATGTTTTTCATAGCTTATTATTAAGCTGTTCTAGGCTATTTCTTAGCTCCCAAGTAGATTTTTAGGTACACCACTATCCCTAGTTGCATGTTTAGGTCCCCTTTAAGGATTAGGATTAGATTTAGGTGCTTAAAATTAAGCTCTAAACACCCCTCTACTGCTTTGTTGGTGCATTGCCACAACAAGAGCCTTCACCATTTCTTTGCTTATTAAGAGTTCATCAGTAGCTTATTTTAGATATCTTATTGCTTATTAGTATAATTAGGATAAGTTAGTATAGGATTAGCTCATTAGTGCTTATTAAAACTTTTTGTAATTGCTTATTTGATCCTTGTTAGCATTAAGTCCATTTTATGCTTAACTACCATTTTTACTTAAGATCTCCAAAAAACTGCTTATTGTTCCCCTTTACTATGCTGATTCCTAGTGACATTAGCTTATTATTGTTCCCTTATAAATGCTTTAGCTTAATCCTTCTCACTAAACTGCTTATTCCATCATTAGCTTGTATTCAAAAGTTTGCTAAAAAGTGTTTGGTTTGCCACTGTCTTAACTGTTGGACACAAGCAGTTGTAAAACTGCTTATTCCAAGGTTTTGTAAAAAGTGTTTTCACAAAAAGTCTTTGCTTTTGTCTTATAATTAAGTTGCAAAAGAAAATTGAAAAAAAATATAGTACAAAAGGTGCCAAGCAAATGATTCGAACCTTGGTCTCTAGCCTCACAAACCCAACACACAACACCCTTACCATCTCCTGGACTTGTCCCGGTCGGATGGTACACCATTAATGTTTAATACACATTTTGAGTTTTTAAGCTTAACATCTTAATCAGCTTTTTAAATGCTTATTTACAAAAGCAAGATTACCACCTTTTATATTTTTCTTAAAATCAGTTTAACTTAAAGTATTTTTAGTAAAAGTTTCAGAATTTTCCAAAAAGGTTTAGTATTTTTTATAATTTAATTAGATTAAATTAGATTTTAATTGATAATAAATAATTTAAAAGTCGAAAAAATATCCCGCTTTTTCCTAAAATTATTTTTAGTAGTTTAGAACGTAGGAAAATTAGTTTCACATCCTTAGGCCTTAAATTGCATTATTTTCACTTTTGAAGCTTCTGGATTAGCCCGTGTTTTCACGCGTTTTTGCATTTTAGCACCTTAGGACTTATTTTAGCTTCATTTTATTGTTCCGTATGCTTAGTAGTAGTTAGTTTGTCATTTATTAGGTTTCTCTTGCCTTAATTATCTTCCGCTAATTAATTCGTAGATAACGTAATTCAAATCAAACAAAATCTCGAACAATTCAAGCATTTTAATAACAAACCTCAAACGTTATCCTCAATTCACACCTCGTTGGAAAAGCGACCGTAATCACTTACTCGGTATCACTTATATCACGTTCGTGAGTTTTGGCACATTAACCCTTTTCCTAAAAGGTTGATTTGTCGATTCTCGCGTATATCGTATATTTGATATATTTACTTACTACTGAACCACTACCATGAGTAAAGACTCATGGATAATACAAGTCGCTACTTCATTTACATTACAAATCGCTAACTTGTAAAGACAAGTTGCTAGCTGGATATTTGACTTTTTCCGATGAGTTTTCCGACCATATTCATATTTACCCAGAAAACTGCATATGAAACTCTTCATTTATGCCCGTTTTGACCACACTTTGACCACTTGAAATAGATGGATTGACCACATGGTATATCACAGATATGGTACCAAAAATATGTTAAATAACCTGTTTGGACCAAATATTGACTAAGACAGAAATTGTGAACTCAACCAGGACAGTTTTGGACCAAACGATATACATAAAGAAACTAATTTAAACTGTTTTTACCAAAAGGATAGGAAAAAGAAATTTTCCAACCCAGAATAAATGCAAAAAAAAAAAACAGTTTAAATCATGTATTAAAACCAACATAAGTCATCAAAACATAACCATGATACGAAACCACACAAATCAACATAACACAATAACCATGGCTCTTGATACCATTTGTAGGATCGTGAACATTATTGTGTTTGATGATCCGGGTGGTCTTGGATGGTGATTATACAAGTATGCCATGTTTTAGAGAGAGAAAGATTGAGAGGGTGTTCTTGGTAGAGACTTGCTTAACAAAATGTAAAGGTTAGATTATGAGAAGCACCACCCCTTCCGAGGATGGAAGGGGTATTTATACTTACAGACTACACGACCTCCTGACGGCCTGTGGATTAGGTATACAGTGGGTAAAGACATGTCCTTCCTCCATGGTGTTACACTACGCTAAACTAGGCTAATAACTAACTAATAAAACAGTAAATAACGATATGTCTACGAGCTAACATATGCTATACTATAGATGGGGTGACCGACACTTCACTATGGAATTTCCAATTCCTAACACATCTTCTTTGTTTGTATTTTTCTTTATTTATATAGCTTCACTCTCGACTATCTCGTCATCGACAAGAGGTAGAGTAGGTTTAGGTGGACTCTCATCAAATTTTACGTTTAATGACTCTTCAACCTTCATTGTTTCTTTATTTAATATGACATAAGCTTTGCTATTAGGTGAGTAACCTAAAAAGATACCTTCCGTTGATTTAGGATCAAATTTAGTAAGGTAATCTTTAGTGTTAAGTAGAAAACATTTGCTACCAAAGACTCTAAAATGTTTTAACGTAGGCTTTTTGCCCTCAAGTAACTCGTATGGAGTTTTACCTAAAAATGGTCTAATTAAGACTCGGTTAAGTATGTACGTTGATGTATCAACGGCATTGCACCAAAACTTTTGAGGTATGGATTGCTCATTTAACATGGTGCGACTCATTTCTTGCAGTGTTATATTCTTTCTTTCAACTACCCCATTCGATTGTGGAGTGCGAGGAGCGGAGAAGTTGTGAGTAATACCATTAGCGTCACAAAAGGCTCCAAATTGCACTTCATTATTGAATTCCCTATCATGATCCGTTCTAATAGACACTATAGGACTTTCTAATTGTTTTTGGATTTTCATACTTAATATTTCAAAGTAATCGAATGTTTCAGTTTTATTCTTTAAAAATTTAGTCCATGTGTACCTAGAATAATCATCCACTATACCCAAAGTGTAGTAGTTGCCTCCATAACTTTGGATAGCGGATGGACCAACTAAATCCATGTGAAGTAATTCTAGACACTTAGTTGTAGAGACCATATTTTTAGCCTTGTGACTAGCATGGACTTGTTTACCTACATTACAAGCATCACAAAAGTGATGTTCATATTTTATATTTGGTAGATCTCTTACTAAATCTTTGGATGATAGCGATTGAAGAAGTCGCATATTGGCATGACTCAATCTTCAATGCCATAAGGTCGAAGTATCATCCATAGAAGTAAGACAAAGTTTGTATTTAGGTTCATTACATATTTTAATAACATAAACTCCATGTTTCCTAATTCCTCTTCCTATGGTGATACCGTTTTTCAATATCTTACTACCGGTTTCATTAAAAAGTACGTTACACTTCTTATCACATATTTGTCCTATACTTAAGAGGTTAAAGTTTAGGTTTTCTACGTGACACACATCGTTAATGGTTAGAGATTTGTTAGAAATCGTACCTTTACCGTTGGTTTTGCTTTTGCTATTTCCAAATACCACATTTCCTCAATTAAAGGATTCATATGTGGAAAATAAATCTTTATTACCGGTCATGTGCCTCGTGCACCCGCTATCCTTGATCCATTCATCCGGATCTAGGTCGACCTTTAAGCACACCTCGTCATTTGCCATGAGACAAATTTCTTCGTCCTCCTCCTCGCTCATTCCCCACTAACCACTTACTTAACGCTTTTTGTTCGTCACGTTTGGGACACTTACTAATAAATTGATTGGGGTCCCCACATTTAAAACAAGTGCGCTCATCCCTTGCTTTCTCGTCATTTTTGCCTTTCCGGAACCCCTTCTTGTCGTCATATGGCTGCTTGACATATCTTCCCTTTCTTCTTAAGAACTTCTTGAAGTCCCTTACTGTCATGGCATACTCCTCGTCATCTGTTAGGAATTGGAAATTCCATAGTGAAGTATCGGTCACCCCAACTATAGTCTAGCATAAGTTAGCTCGTAGACATATTGTTATTTACATGTTTGTTAGTTAGTTATTAGCGTAGTTTAGTTTAGAGCAACACCGTGGAGGAAGGAAGGGTCTTTACCCACTCAGATGCCTGATCCACAGTCCGAAGGAGGATGTGTAGTATCTAACTATAAATACCCTCTACCTCCCAAGGTAGAGGGTTGGACCTTTCACTAAATCTAACCTTTCTTTCTTTTGTTAACTTTCTCTCTCTAGAAAGGCTCCCATCTTCTACTTTCTCTCTCTAAACTCTTGCATTATTTGACCCTATTTGTGTTATGTGATGTGTTTATGAAAACCAATATCTAACAACTGGTATCAAGAGCCATGGTTTGATCACTTATCTTTCATGTTCTTGGTTTTTTAGTGGATTTCATAAGGTTTTTTGGGTTTGAATGAGTTTAGAGTAGTTTGCATCATTTTGATCATTTATAGCGTTAAAGTTTAGATTTTGATTGTACTTTTGTGTTTAGAATCATCATAAGTGTTTAGGTTTTAATTTGGAAGGCTTGAATCATCGTGGTTGGGTTGTTTTTGGATTGAAAATTGGTGTTTTTGAATGTTTCTTGGATGCGAGTTGTGTCACGGTAAAACATTCTTATATGCGAGTTGGTGTGCTGCTTGAAGCGAGTTGTCACTGAAGAGAGTTGTTACTTTAGCTTAGTTGTCGCTAAGCTACGCCTAAGCTGCTTGAAAGCGAGTTATTGTTTCGCGAGTTGTCTCTTGCGAGCTGTCGCTGTGTTAGCGAGTTGTCTTGGAAGCGAGTTGGTAGCTTAAGCGAGTTGGGTTCTAAGTGAGTTGTGTTCTAAACGAGTTGTGCTTCATGCGACTTGTCTATTAAGCGAGTTGTCATCAAAGCGAGTTTTCTTGGGTGCGAGTTGTCTCCAGTGCGTTTTGTTGACATTTCCCGACAAAACTTCAAACGGCCATAACTTTTGAACCGTAACTCCGTTTTTAGCGTTCTACCCATCAAAACGACCATGAGAACGAGGAGAATGGCACACCAAATCCGAGTCAACCTTCGAGGCCTAAATCCACTCTGAACATAAGTTATTGAGGTTTTTATGTTTTTAAACCTAAATTTCTCCATAAAAACGGGCATTAACCAATCCAAATCTCAACCAAACAACATCTCTGCTAATCCTACAAATAATCATATGTCCTAACACACAATTGTCTATCATTTTGTCGATCCATCAGTCATCTTAACACATTCCATTGGTCATTGCTTAACGGTTTGGTCTTGATTTTAGTAAAAACCCCGAAAGATTCTATTTCTCGGTTTAAATCACAGACTTGTAAAATCCCGTGTACACATCAACATCATATCTTACACTCCTGATTCTGATTTCGAAGTACTCAAATGTATGATGTTGTAGACAACCATGAGAATATTAGCTATACCGAATTTACATGTGATGATGGAACCAATCAATGATTATTTGAGTTCTTCATGCTCTGAGTCCAATGAGAAAGATTTGCACTGCTCGACTACGAATGCCATGCAAAAGGAAAGCAAAGATTGAACCTTATCAATAACTTCACTCTCACCTCATGCTACTTCTATCCATAACAATGGAACGAACATGTATTGCCCTCTTCCGTCAGGACTTATCCACATTAACAAGAACTTTGTTGTTAAACCTAGAGCAATTGGAGCTACAACTTGACAAAGAGAATGTTCAAAAGGATAGTTCCGATCGCACTTCAAGTGATCTACAAACATTTTCACCATTCATTAGAAGGGAATTCACATCAGATTATGATCAAGACATGACTAAAATGTCTTTCAAGAGACACAATCGAATGGAAATTTGCGTGTTCATAGAGACATTTATCCATCTCATGGATAATGTGGAAAAACATATTGAGGAAGTTACTCAGAAAGATGAAATGGATGAGAGTCTATTGACAGAAAGTTGTGATGAGTTGGGTAATGTGTCAGTTGAAGAATCAGGTGTTACCGAATGCGTAATGTCGACACAACAAATAATAATGTAACCAATTGCTCAGTTACCCTAACATACAAGAAGTAGATGCGAATCGAAAAGGGAATGAATGTCGCACAATCAAAAGATTGTAGTGTTGAGCCTGCGTAAAGCACCAGATGATGGATCTTGACACGAATACGAGGTCAGAGATAGATAAGCTTGACACAACCAGCGGTCTAGTGACTCTTGTTACACATGATGTGGATGCAGATATCAGACCGAAAATTAAACAGGTTTCATGTAATGAGGTACCCTTAAGTGTTCAACACAGTGCATCTGCTAAAGTACTTAAACAAACTGATCATGATGTTGAACATGACTTTGATAAATGTTCTATAACTGAGACTGAGTCTGAGATTAAGTGTTTCAAAATATATGGTTGATAAAAAGGCTTTTGATGAACTTTCAAACAAATTCTCAAATCTTGAAAAACATTGCATTTCACTTGAAATTGCGATACAGAGTAAAGAAGAAAGTTTTCAACTTAACAAATCATGTAAAAATCCGAACTTCCTGATTCCGGAACTTTTGAAATTAACACTTTGAAAGCTCAGCTTCAAGACAAAGAGTCAACCATTTACAATCTGAAGAAACATATTCCTGTCCTGAATTTGAAAAGCAATTTAGTCATGACTAAACAAGACATCGATGCTATTAAAACAAGAAATAATGAATTGGAAATTTATGTGGCTAAATTACTTAAGGAAAATGACACTTTGAAAAAGCATCAAAAGGACTTAAGTGACTCTATCGATGAAACTAGAACTAAGTCCGTGGAACAAACAAAATCTTTGATAGCAAAAATTGATGAACTCAAAACTCAAATTCAGGATAAGAGTTTTGTGATTGTTTCCTTAAAGAATGAGCTTAGAAAAACCGTAGGGAAAAGTGTGAACACTAAGTTTACAAAACCATCAACCTTGAGGAAGCCAGTTTCTCATCCCACTAAAGACCGGTCCATTGTTAGGCACTACTGCATTTATATCTGAAAGAACAAAATCTTTAAAGACAAGGCTTGCCTTCCAAGTTGATGCGATACAAGTTTTGTCAAAACCAGTCACTTCACCTGAGTTACCTAAGTATAATGTTTCTAGCTCCGTTAACCCTCAACAAGTAGCTACTTCTACTCCCAAAGACCTCTAGGATTAGTTCGAAGACAGTGTCAAAACCAAGCATTAAAACCCATAATTCATATGATATGAATGACTTATGGAAGAACTATTATCTATAAGAAGCTAGGAAAAAGGCACAGATTCGAAAAGACGGAATTTTAGATGCAAGACCTAGGGTGACGAATTCTACGAGATTTCAAGGCACTGCTAGTAGTTTTAAACCATTACCTAGGAACACTCAACTAAATACTAGGGATTGGCTTGGATCTAAGAGTAGTTGCGTTTTGAATAAATCTATTCTCATAGTAGATCACTCTAGGAACTCTAGATCATCTTATGAATCCAAACAAGCTGTTTGCTCGAATTGTCTGAAATGCATCTTTAAGGCAAAATCATGATAATTGTTTTTCAAAATCCCTAAAGAAAGTAAATGCTCATGCAAAGGTTCAACCTGTTAAGTCTAGGATCTACACCAAGTCTATGAAACAAAAAAAACAAAAAACTTCGCCTAGATGGATACCAACTGCTAAATCTTTGGAAACTAGGAATAACGATAAGTCTTCCACTATGCATAAGAAGCTTAAAAATCCTAGACCTTGCCATAAGTGGATACCGTCTGGTAGAATGTTTAAGGATGTCGGACTTAGGTGGATACCTACCGAAAAGCTGTTTTCTGATGGCAAAATCAAGGTTGACCGTGAAACCCCAAAGGGTTTGGATACTAATGTCACTAACCAATATATATGCAAACAAGCTTGTAATGTTAGTGCATGTAGTCCTTACTCACTGCAGATACTTCGATCCTTCAATACATGGACTGCTTTAAAGTATGGATAACACAAGGATTGATATCTCATAACTCACGGGTCCAAGTAACTCAACCTTGATATTCAAATCGGCAATGACGTATGTTCACATCAGTTCAGGCCTCGTTCTTCAACACTATGACGTCTGTTCACATCAGTTCAGGCCTCGTACTTCATCATTGTGGCGTCGCAGATAACACTTCGTGCCCCGCTCCTCAAAGAAAATAAAGGTGTATCAGCTTGCTTTTATCTTCGTAAGAAGAGAAATCTTCATGTTTATGACCATTCTCATCGACATTCTTCATCAACAAGCTTCATGTTTCTCCCATGCTCATTCAGTCATCAAGTGGATCACGTTCATTGGTGTATATTCTTATTCACTTGCTCAATCAAAAATGGCAAACTTCATTTGCAATTTTTGAGGGGGAGAAGAGTGAAGAAACTAAACGTTAATCATCAAGGAATCTACTTACCATTGATCGTATTCTTATTCACTTGGTTAAATCAAAGATGGCAACTTTGGATGCAATTTTTGATGGGGGGGGGGAGAGTGAATATACTACATGTTGATGGATGTTTCATTAATGGTCATACGACTTAATGTTTGATGATTCTCCTCCAACGCCTAATGTTTCACTTACTAAGGATAAAGGGGATTTATTGTTTGGGATTCATTGTTTCAAGATAAGTTTGATGAGTATTTCCAACCGCTAGCGAATATTGATCATCTAAGAAGTACAACTCATACTACTCAAGAAGCCCAATCTCCAGTTATTCCTCAAGGCGTTGATAATGACTATCATAATATTGCAGTTGCACTCGTGAATAATGATCCGCTCTTTGGTATTCCTTTGCCAAATCTTCACGGATTATTGTTCCTTCCAATGTGCACTCTGTAAATCAACCAAATGAACATTGAAGAAAATGACAACCTCATCCTCTTGAAGACACTAATGGTGAATCTTCCAGATCAAACTCTACATGTATACCTTTTAGGAAGAATACATTGATGTTGAGGAATCATTTGTACCGGTTCATTTAGTGGGTCAATATACACCCGATTGTATGTTTATTCACATGTTGGACATTTGACACAAGTTGATTACTTTGGAGTTAATCATTTATCACTTCTTTGAGATTGAAGTTGACTTTCACAAAGGCGTGTTCTTATTTGATAACTTGCTCGGGCTTAAGAATTTGAGTTGAAGACTTGGTTTATCTAGTTACCAGCTGTCGGGATGGATGGTTGAAGACCTGGTTAACTATCACTATTAGGAGTTACGTTATTTTACTCAAAGGTCACACGCAGATGACGGTGTGGATAATCGCAAGAGGTTTTAATGTCTCATACTTTGTTTGAGTAGTGAGTACTTAGAGATTTGCTTGAAGCATAAATTCTTGACACCGTTCTTCCATCATCAAGTGCAAGCTTAAGATACAAATGCGAGGAATTCGACTTCAGTTTCAAGTTTGGTATATCGGGTTTTCTTCATCAGCTGGTCACTTCAAATTGTCTACATATGGGTTGATAAAGATAGTCGAGAGAGTTTCTGTAATGCTTGATTCTCACATGATTCAGTTGAGCTAATTGCTTGTTCTTCTCTATTTCAAGAGTATTTGGCATGTATAATGTGTTGCTGATTCTGAGGTATCAAAACCAGCAAGGGGGAAGGAGAGATACATCTAAACACACAATGAGTACACGTGATGAACTTTATACTTCTTCTCCATTGAAGTTATTCTGGGGAGACAAATGTCATAACTGCAGAGAATCTCAGTGTTTAACTCGTAGCCTTTGGTGTGTTATTCCAACTATTTGGGGGAAGGATGTATTATTCCAACTATTTGGGGGAAGGATATATTATTCCAACTATTTGGGGGAAGGATGCATTATTCCAATCATTTGGGGGGAAAGTCGTCTCTGGATACTTTTGGTATATGTTATCTCAGCTTTCAGTAGAAAGAAATATGAGAAGAATATTTGGAGCGTGAGATGATATTGCTTTTCGACATCTTCTATATGGTTCATGGTAGTGCTTCTGGTTATTGCTTCATGTACACAATGTAATGATGATTCCGATGAGATCGCAACCATCAGAGGAGAGATATGTGTACATCAGGGACGCACAACATGTTCACATGATCGGGCTAAAAGTTATTCCGGAGTAGACATCCACAGAGATGATCAGTGATTCAACATGTTACTTGGATGTCATCGTCTCTACTCTTGTTGGGCACATTTGTACATTATGGGCTGATTGGTTATATGAAAGATAACTGGAATGCATTTGGTGAAACGAAGATGTTGATAGAATGTTCTCCCGAATTGACAACTGCTCAATCTCGAAGAGTAATGTGTACATCGGGGATGCACAACAGGTTCACGTGATCGAGCTTAATCATGTATTCCGGGTTTGATAACCGCAGAGATGATAAGTGTTTTAACTTGTTACTTTGATGTTATCGTCTTCTTCGGGTTCCTAAGTTTCATACAATGAGACTGTTTGCTTCACTTCATCTTCTTGGGGGAAATGGTCTTATTACGAAGATTGTCGGTTTGGGGAAGCTGCCAAAGTATTGTTTTCTTAAAGGCTCGTGTTCTGTCATCTATTCTTGAGCCTCAGAAAGCTTTGGTGGTGAATGTTTAAGAGATGATGACTTCTATCTTCTTCAACGGGGCTGCTCGATATCCTTATCTCGGTACTCGTATCATCATCTTCTTAAACTATATCATCTACTCTGTCTGTAAATATTTATCAAAAACAAAATACAAAAATATAAAACCAACAAAAAGAAATTAGAAAAATATAAAACCAACAAAAACCCATAAAAATTAGAAAATTTGAAAAATACCAAAAATATTGTTTTTCTCAAGACATGTCTTCTGGTATCGATAACATCTACGGTCTTAGAAATGTCATTCAATAATGGCACGGGACTTTAGATGAAGTTCGAGCAGGAGGTGTAAATATTTTTTTTTCAAAACATGTCTCAAATATGGTTTGCAGTTATTTCAGACTGTGACCCGCGCTTAACCATGGTTTGCTATTATTTCAGATAGCAACCCGCTCTTCAAAAGAAGGAAAGTGTTGCGTTAAACAAATTTTCAAATATTTTGTGCACTTATCCTAAAACAATGAGGAAAGTATGTCGAAGGACTGCTGTTCCTACTCGAATATTTTTCCTTCTAAAATTCTTCAGAAAAATATTTGTTTTAACTAAATTGGTGGAAAATGAGTTGCTTGAAAATCAATCAGAATCAAGTTTTTATAAAATTGAAAAAACTCAATCAATGACTTCAGCGCTTTTAAAACTTTTCAATAAAAAGAGTCATTGATTGAGGGGGAGAATGTTTTTCAAATTTATATCATCTATCGGGCTTATCAAATTATCCAATATGTTTAACTGAAAATGATGTTAACCTACGTTGAAGGACTAGGTGCCTAGGATATGATTGTTAGGATTAGATGATTAGAGTTTGATGAACACATTATTCCCATGCCTTTACATGATCTGATTGATATGTTGAATTGACTTTTATTAGTCGATTGTTGTTTGGGTGTTGTCGACCACCATATATTTGTTTGTGTTGACTAACGTATGCAGATAAGATGGTTATAAGAATGTTCCCGATCCGGATCCCACAATAGAAGATGATTGGATGCCGAAAGGAAAGGGTAACTATATCTTGGGTTGACAAATGAAGAAACGGAGCTTAATTTGATCTCTATGGAGAGTTGGCATGAAAAAATGCAACGTAAGAGATCTCACTGCATCAGCAGATGGTTTTCTTCCAAACCTCCAGCAACAACAACATAAGCAGCTCAACCACCTAACGTAACTTTGTGCAGGATAATAGTGATGATACCATTTCTTAAACAATTTTTGAATAATATTGTTTTGAAAAATGGAAAAATATTGGTTTTGAAAATAAATTGGTCTTAATTTTGAAAATCACCGGACTGCTTTTTACCAAAACTTAAGTCACTCAATCATCGACTACGGTCATCGATTGAGGGGGAGAGTGATTTAAAATAAAATATTTTCAAACGATATTTTCTTCATAAAAAATCCGGTTTGTACAAAATAAGTGGTGATCTAAAGATTTAATGTTATGTCATGGTATGATTCTCTTTAAAACTCAAAGATCTTTCAAGATGAAATTTTTTCTGTTCTTGTTTGATTGTGAAATTGTTTTATTTTACTTAAAGATCTCTTAAAAATATCATACCTGACACTAACAATCTTTAATGTATCAAATTGGTCCATTTCAGTCATTTTTCAAAATTAAATCAAGCCACGTCTTTCCCCAAAATTCTCTAAATAATTTAAATCAATTGGGATCACAAATCTCAAGTGGTTTGAAATTTTTGATCGGGGGAGAGATCGTGATTTAAATCTCAAATCGGTTTTAAAGGGTGTTTGTTTCAAAAGCACTTCTTCCTTCATGTGCCAAACGATTTTGAAATACATAATGCACATGATTGTGGAGGAGCATTTAACCATAAACCAGAAGAGCTTTTAAATCAGGCACATTTTCTCCCATGTTTTCTAAACCTTATTAAATCACTTGGGATCCAAAATCTCAAAGGGTTTGATATTTTTGATCGGGGGAGAATTTGTGATTTAATAATGAAATTTGATAAAAGGTGATCTTTTGACTCAAAGTGCAGGCTGCTCTCCCATATGTGCTAAATGCTTTCGAATCTCGAAGCACATATGGAGGGGGAGCATTCAAAAAAGAAAATAAACTTTCAAGGTACAAAGATTTCGATGTTTCAACATAAAATACCTTGATTGATTTTCTAATGGTTTCTTAATGGCTTTTGTAATCGTGGATGTACTTCAAAAGAACTCTTTCCTCTATGTGATAAAATGATTTCAAATATCCTACGCACATATTGAGGGGGAGAATTTACCAAAGAAATTCAAATGGCTTTTTCTACAAAAATTGTCATCAAGAAATTATTTCAAAGAACTCTTGCCTCCATGTGCTAAACAATTTCAAAATCATATGCACATGTTGAGGGGGAGCATTTCTAAATGATCAAAACAATTAAGGTACAAAATTATTTGATTTTATATCACAAGTACCTTGATTGATTTTTCCAAAAGATTTTTCAATTGGTTTCATGAAGGAAAGAACAATACCAAAAGACCGACCAATTTACTTTATGCATGGTGTTATAAGGATGGTTAGGTTAGGTATTCGTTCCCACGATCCCACCAGAGTCGGAGGGATCTACCCAGGGACAATCCACTAGATAGTGTAGTATCCTTAGGTATGATGAAAAAAGGAGAAAAGTGAGATATGGGAAGAGTGCAGATTGAGATAGAGCTAGAACTGGAATAAACCCAACAAGGTTCTAGTTATGAAGTCTCGGTAAGCATTGAATGGGTTGAAGAATGAAAAAGAAATGAATGTGAAAAAGGGTGAAAAGAAATATCCCTCCAATAATTCAACCTTAGGGCAGAAACCGGGTTCAATTCATATGCTACTGGTGGTTACTAAGGTAACCCTGGTATTGAAGACAAGACGTCATGGACCCAGTGACGCACTGCACTACAACTTCCCAAGCTATAATATATCGACTTTCTCTTAGAGATTGTTGATATTGAAGAAGGAGACTCTCTCCCTAGTCTCTGGCATAGGAACCAAATGTGAACAATTGAGTCTAGAGCCAAGAGATCATCCAGAATATCTCATCAGGACACTAAATTAATGAAAACTTGCTGTTTCACACAATGTAGAAAGTAAGAATATATTAAGAGTCCTACGCATTATCCTTGTGGTATTGCCAGAACATCCGAGTGATATGTTAAAATATTCACGATGAAGATGGAAATCCTTCTAGAGCCAACATCAAACAAGCTCTTGGTGGATGGAATGTGAGATATTTACTAAAGATCAAGCTTGTGACAACTGGACAGAAACGATGGGGCGATTCATTCTTGAATCAACCTTGGTCCAGGAAATGAATTGACCAACACTTTTGGAAAAACCGTTCGATGTGCAAATCTTCTTTTCTCTAGCACATCGAATGTGTACTCATGTTATCAAACACAAAAAGTATCTCTGATTGAAAAAATACTTTTGGAAAAACCGTTCGATGTGCGAATCTCTTATTTTCTCTAGCACATCGAATGTGTACTCTTTTCAAATACAAAAAGTACTTATGATTGAAAATTGATCTTTCTCATAAAACCTTCGTCGTATTGCAAAACTCTTTCTTCTAAGCAATACGCGATTGTTTTCAAATCAATTTTTCATCAATCAGTGAATCTCAATTCGCTGGTTCACTCACTCCGTGTTGTCTTCTTTGAGACGTTCCGGTTTGAGAACAGCTAGAACAGCTGCGAAACCCTGTCAAGGAGATTCTTCGAATTATACCTGATCACAGGCAGTACTTGTACTGATCAACGGGGAACCGTGGGCCGTGTACCTCAATTCAATGAAAGTGATCAAAGATACTTTCATGTGTTTTATTGCTAACTGTTGTTTGTAGATACATTTGGACGGTTGCAGCTGATCAAATTTGAGAAGTCAATCAAAAGCCGCATGCTCACAGCATCCACACTTAATTGAAGAAATCATGACTAGTGCATATCTACATAACCTGGCTCTGATATTTTATACTATGCTTCTGCTACGCTGCTGCAAATATCATGAACCAGTAAAGCTTCCGCTACTCTGATGAAAAGATGTCATGATCCAGAAAGTGTGAGCATGTCGGTCCAAAAGTCACAACATCACATGAAGGCAACACAACAAAAGGATGATCCGGAGATTTGTTGTGGCTGATGATCTATAACCTGGCTAAAGGAATCACTAAACGTGGATCAGCAAAAGACCTCCACTAAAAGTACAAAGCAGTAGGACTTTGAAGAAATCACTGCTAAAGCACAAATAATGCAAAATTTGAAGAATTAAAGTCTACGAGCTCAAGAACGAAGTCAAGAATAGAACGCTAGGAATCATAATGTAGATCATGGGATGACCTCCCTTAGGGGGAGATTGTTAGGAATTGGAAATTCCATAGTGAAGTATCGGTCACCCAACTATAGTCTAGCATAAGTTAGCTCATAGACATATCGTTATTTACATGTTTGTTAGTTATTTATTAGCGTAGTTTAGTTTAGAGCAACACCGTGGAGGAAGGACGGGTCTTTACGCACTGTATGCTTGATCCACAGTCCGAAGGAGGACGTGTAGTATCTAACTATAAATACCCTCTACCTCCCAAGGTAGAGGGTTGGACCTTTCACTCAATCTAACCTTTATTTCTTTTGTTTACTTTCTCTCTCTAGAAAGGCTCCCATTTTCTACTTTATCTCTCTAAACTCTTGCATTATTCGACCATATTTGTGTTATGTGATGTGTTTATGAAAACCAATATCTAACATCATCATTATCCGAAGAGGATTTTTCTTCATCTCTTGAGACCTTATTGGCTTTTAGGGCAAGAGATTTGTGCTTCTCTTTCTTCTCTTTTGAGGCTTCGGAATCTTTAGTGAGGACAAGCTCATAGACCTTTAGATTTCCTATGAGCTCATCAAGGGTGAGGATTGACAAGTCTTTTGATTCTTCAATTGCCGTCACCTTAGATCTCCACTTGGATTGAATCGCCCTTAGATATCTCCTAACATGATTACGACTAGAGAAAGATTCATCAAGTGCATGTAAAGATGTAATTATAGTATTAAAGTTAGCAAAAGAATGATCTATAGTATCCTCATCCGATATTGAAAATTGTTCATATTGTTGAACAAATAAATCTATTTTATTGTTTTTAACTTGTTGATTTCCTTGATGAGTTACAACTAAAGAATTCCAAATTTCTTTAGAGGTTTTAAGCATGGAAATTCTTTCAAATTCCTTTTTGGGTAAAGCATTATATAAAACCATTTTAGCTTCACTATTTTTGGAAAGCTTTTTCTTTTGATCAACGGTGAGTTGATCATGAGGTGTGTTTACTAAATTTCCGGTTTCATTTTTTGTAGTGGCTTCAAAATCACCTTCAACAATGATGTACCAAATATCAATATATTTTGACTTCACATACGTTTCGAATCTATTTTTCTAATATATAAAACCATTTGTTTCAAGTAGTGGAGGTCGTTGCATAGATTGCCCTTCCTTGTAATTTTCAGAACCCATAGTGATCGAAAAGTTTTTAAAATACGCTTTACTTTAAAACTTTTGTAAACTTAGCTCTGATACCAATTGTGGAAAACTATAAGGGGGGGTTGAATAGTTTTGCCGATTTTAAAAGTAGTTTCGAAAACTTTAGATTAGATGTTAAGTGAAATCGTATGGATGAAGAGAAAGTATAGATCTAAAAGTAATGTAAGTAAAGAAAACAAGTAAAGTAAATGATAGAAATGACACAACCGGTTTATAGTGGTTCGGCTACAAGGACACCTTCCTTGCCCTACTCCACTCCCTGAGTCACCTACTCGAGAGTTCAAGCACTATGTCAACAAACTCCTTCAACTCGGCGGAGAAGCCTTCACAACGTCGCTTACACTTTTTTCGGTACAAAGCTAAATACCGAGTCCTTAACACGGAGGACCAAACCAACACTACTATAACACAACAAATATGTGAAATATGAAATACAAGATATTTGCTACAGAAATCTTGTGGAGGAACAAATCAATCAAGGACCCCTTTCTTGGATAACTTGTAGAATGCTCGTGATCTCGCCTTAGAGAAGGACCTATATGAGAATCACAACAAAAGAAAGAATAACTACTCTCCAGATCAAGTGATCTTAGGTTAGAAGAATGTAAGAATATATGAGAGAGTTTGTAAGAAGAGGGGTGATTTATAATGAAGAAATGGCTCTCTATTTATAGGAAATTTCTTGCTACTGTTGCACGGATCACACGGATCCCTTGCCTGAGGGATCCATCTAGTGTAACTTGAGGGATCCGTGAGACGCTCCTGTTTGCCCATGGGTTTTTGGGTTATGGGTTATTGGTCATGGGTCATGGGTCCTAGATTTTGGACCATGGGTATCCAAGTAGATACAATGTATCTAGTAGATGCAATGCATCTAGTCTATGGGTTATGGGTTAACTCCATGGGTTATGGATATGCTCCATGGGTATGAGTCATGGGTTGTGGTTTTTACCCATCCTAATAAACTATTACAATAAATGAATTATTACAACAATTTATATTAAATGACTGTATATGTAGATGCTTTACAAAAATAACATGTATCCTTATAATTTTACTTATGATAACATTATATTTGTTATCAACAAAGCACAAAGAGATCGCTAAATATTAATAAACGTTTTTACGGTTTATTTGTATTAACAAAGTTTTATATTTTTAAGATACACAGTTTTAAGTTTCGGGATTTAAATACTTAACGATAACGATTACCGGGACTAAACTACCTCCGTAAAAGCAAGATAATATCAAAAAGCTATATAGGATTAAGGGTAGATTAGGGTTAGGGCATAGATTAAGGTTCCTAGGGTGATTAGTGACTAAGATTAAGGCTTATGAGTCATGTACTAACTGGTGGTAACTTGTGTTAAAGAAACGGGAAGGTTTAGACCTAGTTTAGGTGCCTAAATGACCTAATTAGATTTTTGTACTTAAGGGACTTATACCTAAGCTCTAAGGAGTTGCATTGTGGTTTAGGGGGACTAAGATACTCTAAAGTTTCTAAGGTAACTTATACATAAGCCTTGAACATAATTAAACTAGTTTCGTTTTGAAATTAGGGTTTTAGAAATAACCGTAACCGAATAAGTCTTGTTTTTGTGTTATGATAGATATAGTATACTAGATTGATAGATTACTTAATAAAATTATGTTTATAACTTAGACTTAACCTACCAGGGGTTTACATGATATAAACATAAGGATATTTGGCATTGAGGGATACGTGAGCATGTTTAGGGGTTATGTAAGTAGTGGGGATGAAATAAATAAAAAATTTACATGTGAAAATACCTTATATGGATATCGTAGTGGAAATAATATTGATGAAAATTGCGGGTTGTTATATGAACGTATGGACGAGTTGCTGGATTTACGATTTAAAGTGTCCTAGCTCCTCATACGTTTACTACATGACCTATGAATTATGATGGCCCGAACAATAGTACAATATTTAACTCAAAACGTTTTATAAACTAGTAAACCATTTTCATAACGACATACACTATTACTATAAGTTACAAGGTACAACATCATGATCAATATAATGACTTGTATAGACTCAATTATATTTTCACATCATTATTTCAAAACCTAAGACACAATATCATATTTCTAGGTTGTACGGAGACGTTTCCCTGCTTATCCATCAATTACGATATACCCTTAACATCATTTACTAACGTGAGTTTGGTTTATTATTTAACTATTTTATAAACCCTTTGGGGGAGATACATGTTATTTTTACTCGAACACGATGTTTTGAACTATATGCTATATCCGAATGATTTATTGGCACTAAGTACCATGATTGCCATGTTCGAAGTCCCTATATCATGAACCATTGGTCACTAGCTTTAGTGAGCATGAATATTGTGAATAGGCCTATTGGGGTTGGCGAAGGCAAATTATCTATGTGTTGGCAAATTATCTATGTATTGGGGTTGGTGAAGGCAAATTATTAGGGTTGGTGTAGTAACATTTATCTTTTTGCAAGCTTTAGTAAAGTGCTGTTTGGTTTTCGTTAGGAATAAGTTTGGGTATGAGTTTGATTATAAGATGGAATGAGAATATGTATGGGCTTAGGTCTCATATCTAATATTATACTTTGGTTTATTGGGTTTTAATTGTAAAAAAGTAGCTTGATTATGAATCAAATTCTAAACATACTATATAATGTGGGTATGGCCAAACCTTTGTTTGAGGGTATTATTTCAACATTTGAAATCCATAGCAACTAACCAAAGACCCTCAATCAATCCCATTTCCATTCTTCATTCTTAAAACCCTTAATCCAAACGTACTTTAAATGTATTTTTTTTGATGTAGTAGAAATAGAGATAAAATAGATTTTTTATGAGAAAATTTCCAAAATAGCCAAAAGTGAAACAGTGATCCATTTTTTAGCAAAAAAAAAGAGCAAACTTTTAAAATATATTAGAGTGTACGATTTTAAATTGACGCGTCACTTTTTTAATTTGAAAAGTATTAGTTGTTGGTGAAATATTTTTTGTGCGATTGACGGCTATTATACTTTCGTGCAATCAAATTTTGTATTTTTTATAAAATATATATATTTTTAAAAATACAAAATTTGATCGCACAAAAGTATGATAGTCTGTCTGTCGCAATAAAATTGTAAAGTACTAAAGTCAAATCAATTTAGAGATAAATTTACATCTTCCACTTCCACCAAGTATTTGCACGTACGAAAATGTTAGTTGAGTACGAGGTAATGGTATCATAGAAATAAAAATTGTTTGTTTTAGGTTATTGGGTATTAAAATAGTTGGTGACACCCGTTCATATGGTTTTTCATGAATCTGAGCTATTTGTCTGGGTATTGAATGATAGTCTTCCAACTTTTTTGTCCTTTTCTTTCATTGTTTATTTTTACACGAATTGTACACTCCATTTTAATGTATTTTAATTTTTTTATAATGCTAGATTGTACTTTTAATCTTACAACAAATATTTAATATTATAACCAAGATTATAACCCCATTTTAAGAAGTGACTTTTTTTAGGGTAGAAAGTGAACCGGGTTTCACTTTTGGGCTATTTTGAAAAACAATTCCTTGTTTCTGAATGTAGGAAAGTTTGGTTTTATAAGTGGGGTTGGACTTTTGGGCTATTTTGAAACCTAACAATTCCCTCAGTGTTTCAAATCAATTTTAACCAAACAACTCTGAATGTAAATAGTCCAAGGGTGATATCTCAACTTGATACAACCTACTCTATATTATATTCCCGCTCAAAAATTTCATCAAAATTCAAAACACCTCACTTACCCCCAAAACCACATTTCACTTTTTTCCAATCTGAAATACTCATTCAATTCACTCCCAAATTCAAAACCAGATCTTCAACTTTCAGAACCCCAATTTCATTATACTTAAAAACTTTGAACTCAAATATTCAAATCCCAAAAACTAGGTCAAAATCAATGGACAACGGCTCCGAACCCATGTCGACCGATGCGAAAACAACGCCGTCAAAAAAGGCGAAAACGAGTGCTACTCCACGGCTGTTTATTAAAGAAATGGTGATGATGAATTTCAAATCTTATGCTGGTGAACAACGTGTTGGCCCTTTTCATAAGGTTAGGGTTTGTAACTGTTATTTAGGGCTTTTTTTTTTGTTGGCTAATTGATTGGTTTTGTGATTTTGTAGAGTTTTTCTGCTGTGGTGGGGCCTAATGGAAGTGGGAAGAGTAATGTTATTGATGCTATGTTGTTCGTTTTTGGTAAACGAGCTAAACAGGTACTATTAGATGCGTCCGGGTTTAGGTAAATTCGATGAGGATGGTTATTTATGCGATAACGAAGCAATAAAGTGTCTTTAGTGCTGAAAGTAGTGGTTTACTGTGTTTGACTAATTTTTTAGCTTATGCTACTGATTATAGATAAGCACATATAAGCTGTTAAAAAATAAGAGATTTTGGATATATTGTAAAAATGTTCAGCTTATGAATTAGCCTTTTTTAAGCTACTTGAAAATAAGCACTTTAAAGTAACGAGTTTAATTTTAAGTTATATCTCGAATAAGCACTTTGAAATAAGCAGAAGCACTTTTGATAATCCAAACAGTAAATGGCTCATTTGCTTAGAAAAGTAATGGTTTACTATGTATACTTGTTTAGCTCACTGGATTTTTATTGATTTATTTCATATAAATGGTGTAGATGCGTCTCAACAAAGTGTCGGAGCTTATTCATAATTCGACTAATCATCAAAATCTCAACAGTGCACGTGTATCGGTTCATTTTCAAGAAATTATTGATTTGGTATGTATTGGTTATTGTCATAGGTTTTATAGTTACATTTTGTTATAAGATATGTTTTGAATATCGGATTTATTTGGTTTTAGGATGACGGAACATATGAAGTTGTACCAGGAAGTGACTTTATAATAGCGCGTGAAGCTTTTCGAGATAACTCGTCTAAGTACTATATTAATTCACGCGACAGTAAGTTTACGGAGGTGACTAACAAACTAAAAGGGAAGGGAGTTGACTTGGATAATAATCGGTTTCTGATTCTTCAGGTTCGTATTTCAAAGCTCATGCTAATAAAGTTGGTCACTTTCATGTGCTCATTATGAGTATTGTATTACGATTCGCGTAATTTTTACAGGGTGAAGTTGAGCAAATTTCGCTTATGAAGCCAAAAGCTCAAGGTCCTCACGATGAAGGGTTTCTTGAGTACTTGGAAGATATCATTGGAACTAACAAATACTTGGAAAAAATTGACGAATCTCATAAGCAGTAAGCTCTCTTTTTTAGAGTATCTCAGTGATTAGGCGTTTTTTTTAACTTGTTTTCAGACGAGGATATTCTGTATTTATTCTTATTCTGTTTGTGATTTGATCTGTTAGGCTTGAAGCGCTGAATGAGAAGAGGTCTGGGGTGGTGCAGATGGTTAAGTTAGCTGATAAAGAAAGAGAAAGCTTAGAGGTTATTACATTCTTATTAGACTATACTCTTATTAGCTCACTTTTGTTATTAAAAAATTATTAACACTAAGCATTTTCAGAGTGTAAAAAATGAAGCAGAAGATTACATGCTTAAAGAGTTGTCATTGCTAAAATGGCAAGAAAAAGCTGTGAAGTTTGCTTCTGAGGATAATGCTGTGAAGATGGAGGAAACTAAAAATACCGCGTCTGGCCTGCAAGAAAATATAACCGCGGAAAGGTGATTGTTGTTTTAAGAAGAGTTTTAACTGTAATCTGAAGTTGCTTTTCTTCTACAATATAAAGTATGATATGAAATATTCATTGGAAACGTTCAATTTTTTCTTAGGGAGAAGATTCAGGACAACTTGAAAGCGTTGAAGGAGCTTGAGACGTTGCATAATAAGCATATGAAGAGACAAGAGGTCAGTTACATGATGTCTAATGCTATTATCAGTAGTCAGTACTATTTTTCGGTCACTTTTATACGAGGGGTTCAGAGTATGTGTTTACAAAGTGATTATTGCTACTTAAAAATTTAAATGAATGGGATATTCAGGTCATTAGTTGCTTGAGAGCTATGGATAGTTTTGTAATTTTTACATCAATCTCAATAACCAGTTTTCTTATTGGTAGTCAACTATGATTATTCCAACCTTAGTAATTTTAAAATCAGAAAACGATCAGCTTTCTTGAACACTCAAAACTGATTATTGCAACTCAAAATCCATATAATCGCTTTAAACATGCTATACTCAACTTTGTTTGCATTGATTTAGGAACTAGACACTACCCTTAAACGGTGCAAGGATGAATTCAAGGAATTTGAAAGGCAGGATGTGAAGCACCGAGAAGATCTAAAACACGTGAAACAAAAGATAAAGAAAATAGAAGAGAAAGCTGAAAAGGTATGCTATATTTTTCTCTACCTTCATATAATTAATTACACACTAATATTTTATTATGTTCTGCTATAGGATACAGCAAAGATTACAGAAATCACAAGGCAGTCTGAAGAGTCAACCGATCTAATTCCCAAACTTGAGGAAGACATTCCTAAGCTGCAAAAAAAACTCTTGGACGAGGATAAAATTTTGGAGGAAATTTTGGAAAGCTCCAAAGGTATATTTTTGTGTACATACACAAGATGGAAAATGAAACATAGTCAGGCTACTGTTTGATTTTTTTTTTTTTTTTTTTTCCTTCTTATTTTATGTTATTTTAGCTTATAGATTCTTATATTGATCTGTGAACTGAACATTTAACAGCTGAAACTGAGACATTCCGTACTGAGGTTGCCAAGGTTCGTGGTGAACTTAAACCTTGGGAAAAGCAACTAATTGAGCACCAAGGAAAACTTGAAGTGGCATCCACTGAAAAGAAACTTCTGTCTGAGAAGGTGAGAGAGCTTCTTAATGCATCTGTTATGTTAATACCCAATGCATATATGTAGACAAAAGTAAAAAAAATGTAATTTTGATGGAAACTTTCAGACATTTGTGAAGTCGAATGTATAAATATTAAACTCCTTTTCTTATTGTTCTTCCTTTTTATCAGTTTAGTGTGTTATAAAGTCAATGTAAGTCTGTTTTTAGCTCTCTTTCTGATCTTGACTATTACTCTATTAGTAATGTTGACATGAATTCTTGAGTTTTTCAGCATGAAGCTGGTCGTGTGGCATATTCGGATGCTCAGAAACAATTGGATGAGATACATAAGAAAATCGTAACACTAACCTCAAGCATCGAGGACGCTAAAACCAAGTTAGACAAAAACAAGCTTGAATCATCAAAAGCCCATAAAGTAGAAGAGGTATGTATTGTAGCATGAACATTGCTCATTTCTATGTTTGGATGTTGGCTTTGTTCTACATATGCTCTTCGTGCCAATAACTTATTAAGAAGTTATTCTGGTCTACAGGAATGTAGAAAAGAACAAGAGGAACTGATGACTCTTGAGCAAGCGGCAAGACAGAAACTTACAGAGCTTAAATCGGTAATGGAAACTGAAAGGAGTCAAGGATCTGTTCTAAAAGCAATATTTCAAGCAAAAGCTTCTAATTCAATACCAGGAATTTATGGAAGATTGGGTGACCTGGGTGCTATTGATGGTAAAATGATCTTGTTTTTGTTATCTTTTTATCTACCTATATTGGTAATAATATAGGGTTCTAACTTACTTACTTTATTACCTATTGGCTATGACAAACTGAATTGTGCTACTATTTTTTTCACTCATTTAAAAAAGTTACAAAATCACCCCACAACAGTAAAGGTCTGTTTTGTTTCCGTTTTTGACTTGAATTCTATTTGCAGCAAAGTATGATGTGGCAATTTCAACAGCAGTTGGAGCACTTGATTATATTGTAGTTGAAACATCTGCAACAGCACAAGCATGTGTGGACATGCTTCAAGAAGAACAACCTTGGTGTTGCCACTTTCATGATAATGGTATAGTATTTTCATTTTTGTTTTTTATGTTATCTATACGTGTCCACAATGTTTTATCTGAGTTTTATTTTTTGTCATGTTTGTCTGTTGTTTGTTTTTTCATTTTGGATTTTTACTTTGATGAAGGAAATACAAACTCATTATATGCCTATGATGAAAGAAAAAGTAAGCACTCCAGAGGGTGTTCCCCGTCTCTTTGATCTGATTAAGGTGCAAGATGAGAGAATGAAACTTGCTTTCTATGCAGCAATGAGGAACACCGTTGTTGCCAAGGATATTGATCAGGTAATTTTAAGTTGTCAAAACCTAAGGCCAAATCAAGAAGTACCAAATTAGTTATTTTTTAATTATGATGATAGCATTCTAGCAGATCCTAATGGAAATCAACGAGTAACTAATCAAAACGGGTTTGGGTTGAGAAGTGATTTAGTGGAAACAAACCGATCGGATATCGTTGACCTACAAACACTTTTTTGCCCATTTTCAATTCTTATACAATACTCTTACGTTAATGATATTAATCCTTCAATAAAACGAGGTGGCTGCATTCATTGATAATAAAGTTTGTGCTACATTCAACCTGTTTGATTCTTTTAGGTAAACAGTAAACTTTATGATTTGTCCGTTTTGAGATATAACATAACCCATATTAACCTATTCATAAGTCAATTAATTGATTTGCCACCTTTTAATTTCAATTTTACGTTAACACTTTGGAAGACATATAAACCAAATTGCGTTTTAGGTGGTCTCTCCGACTCATACACACCCATGTATGTATATTAGTATTTAATGAAGGTATCTTTTTTATGTAATGGTAGTCATTTGTTCTGTTTTCTGTACCTTTTTTAGGCAACACGTATCGCATATGGTGGGAATAAAGAATTCTGGCGTGTTGTTACTCTTAATGGTGACCTTTTTGAGCAATCAGGGACTATGAGTGGTGGAGGAAATAAACCACGTGGTGGTAAGATGGGAACTTCCATCAGAGCCACTAGTGTCTCTGCAGAAGCCATTGCAGAGGCTGAAAATGAACTCTCTCAGATATCAGAAAAACTTAGAAACGTAAGGCTACAGATATCTGAAGTGGTTGCACATTACAAGAATTTGGAAAAAGCAGCCACTCAACTTGAAATGGGATTAGCCAAAAGCAAAAAAGAGGTAAATGTTCATTTCTAAGTGTTAAGCTAATCTGACTATCTGATGATTTATGGTTCATATGTTTATTGGTCAGATTGAGAGTTTGAATTCACAACATGAATACTTAGCAAAACAACTTGACTCTCTAAAGGCTGGAGCAGAGCCAAGTAAGGCTGAACTTACTCGACTCAAAGAACTTGAAAAAGCTATATCAGAAGAAGAAAAAGAGATCAAGAGATTGACAGACGGCTCAAAACAGCTGAAGGAGAAGGTTGGTAATTAAATCATATACTATTGTGTTAGATTATTATTTAAAGTAGTAATTAACTAAAAACTTGGTTCTTTTTTAGGTTTTGGAGCTTCAAAGCAAAATAGAGAATGCAGGTGGTGAAAGGCTAAAAAATCAGAAGGCGAAGGTTAACAAGATCCAAAATGTAAGTATAACTGAGTATGCTATGAGTGACTCGCAGACTGTTAAACCCTTTTGACCTGTTAGCACCTGCTGATGTTCTTTCTCTCACCAGGACATTGATAAAAACAGCACAGAGATTAATCGCCACAAAGTTCAAATAGAGACAGGTCAGAAAATGTTGAAAAAACTAACACATGGGATTGAGGAATCAAAGAAAGAGAAAGAAAGACTCATTGCGCAGAAGGAAGATTTGCTTAACACCTTTAAAGAAACCGAACAGAAAGCATTTAAGGTTCAGGATGATTATAAGAAAACAGAAGAGGTCAGTAGTTACTATTTGCCGCTGGTGTTTATAAAGGTCAACCATTAAAGTTGACTTATTATCCTATGTTTTCTTTTGTGTAGATGATAGATGAACACAAGGACGTGCTTGGAAAAGCAAAATCTGACTATCATAATTTGAAGAAAACTGTAGATGAGTTGCGGGCATCTGAGGTTTTATAAACAATCACTTTCACGTTTTCTAATTCTCGTTTTGATTCACGTCTTCTAATGCATTATTCCCTGAATAGGTTGATGCTGACTATAAGCTACAAGACTTGAAAAAGATGTTAAAAGAGTTGGAAATAAAGGAAAAGGGTTACAATGAAAAGCTCAAGAATTTAAATAAAACTCTTTCTAACCACATGGAACAGTAAGTTTTAATGCATGTACCTCTTCTTAAAACTGTGACCAGATTTTTAGTGCAACTTTTAATATTCCTTTGCTGTTCTATAATGGCAGAATCCAGAAAGATTTAGTGGACCCGGAAAAACTTCAGGCTACTCTTGGTGATGAATCACTTGCCAAGGGTTCCAATCTTAAAAAGGCGTTAGAAATGGTGGCTCTTCTTGAAGCACAGATGAAAGAGATGAATCCTAATCTTGATTCTATCTCTGAGTAAGAAATTGTCTTCATGTGTTATTCAGTTTGTTGGTTACATGTTACATTTTGTTGTTATCTAATTGCTTCTCTCTACAGTTATCGGAAAAAAGTATCTGTATACAATGAGCGAGTGGAGGAGCTTAATGTGGTAACCAACGAGCGTGATGAGACAAAAAAGCAATATGATGAATGGAGAAAGAAAAGGCAAGTTTGGGGTTGTTTTGATGTGTATTTTAAAAGCTATTATCTGATCATTGCGACTTTAGGTTGCGTTTAATCTTTTAGCTGATTATCTAGGCGCTAAATAGCTTCTTTGAAGTCATTAGTTTTGCATTAGCTTAATAACTTCTATCTTACAAAATAATTCTAATACACTGATTTAAATTTTATCTTCCAGGCTAGATGAGTTCATGGCTGGTTTCAATACCATATCACTGAAGTTGAAGGAAATGTACCAGGTTTGCTAAATATTACAACGTTCCATCTTTTTATTGAATGTTGAGCTTTCGTGTAATTATTGTGTTTTTCTGTGAACTCATATAAAGTTTTTTATTCAATTTGTGGCAACTTACACAATGATCTTTGTACAGATGATTACTCTGGGAGGTGACGCAGAACTTGAGTTGGTGGATTCTTTAGATCCTTTTTCTGAAGGTGTTGTCTTTAGTGTTAGGCCTCCTAAGAAGAGCTGGAAAAATATTGCTAATTTATCAGGAGGCGAAAAGGTTTATTGCTCACATTTTTTTTTTCTTTTTTTTCTCTTTTCTTTTTATACTATATCTGTGTTATTATATTACGAGTAATATACTGAATTGAAATCACAACTCTTTTCTTTGCAGACTCTCAGCTCATTAGCTCTTGTTTTTGCACTCCACCATTACAAACCAACACCACTTTATGTAATGGATGAAATCGATGCTGCTCTGGGTAGGTTCCCCTTTTTAATCATTGGTGACTTATTTTTTGTTATTATACTTGTGATTTATTTTGTACGTTATATATCTAACTTCTTCTGGTATGAACTTGCAGATTTTAAGAACGTTTCAATTGTGGGGCATTATGTTAAAGATCGTACTAAGGATGCGCAGTTTATCATTATTAGGTATATTAATAAGATCAAAATTTATGTCTTTTATATTTTGGTATGCATAGTTAATTGTGATTTATTTTCTGCAGTCTGAGAAACAATATGTTTGAGTTGGCTGACCGTCTTGTGGGAATCTACAAAACGGATAACTGCACTAAAAGCATCACCATCAATCCAAGAAGTTTCGTAGTTAGCGAAAAGGGTGCTTAGACTCAACTTTTGTGAAATAATTGTTATTCCCATGTTATGTTTTTATGTATTAACCTAAGTATTTCTAATTGTATATGTGTTGTATATTTATCATCACACAATTAGGTTTAATTTTGGATCACTAAGTATTTGATCTAAAACATGAACAATGATGATTGCTGTTCTTTGATTTCATATGATATTTTTATTACACCGAACTAAGAGAATCTTTCACTGAAACATCTTCATTGCTGCTCTTCATTCTTCTAAGTTTAAATGAAGATATTGTTTGGATTGGTTTGTCTGTCGCTCGTATGAAACTGTAGCACAGCACGCCAGATATCGTTCCAATTACTGGGCCAATAAAATATACCCATAATCCTTTAAAGTTGTTGCTAGCCAGTGCTGGTCCAAGTGTTCGTGCTGGGTTCATTGATCCTCCTGATACTGGTCTGGAAATTAAAATATGTCGTTTGTTACAGGTTTCATTGCTGGAAAAGTAACTAGTTATATTGAAATATATTTTGGATATCAAGCTTTACCCTGCTAATATAGAAGTAATACAGACTGCTGATCCTACAGCCATACCTGCTAGCTCTCCTACCTGATAATTATGAGAATACGTGATCAAGAGTCTTATTTATCTGCTTAAGTTTTCTAAGTGCTAAATTGATATAGGCTTCTTACGGCTTTAGAATCAGTTGCAACAGCTGAAGTGACAAACATCATTGAGAACGTGACGATAATTTCCATGATCAGAGCTTGTAGGTCTGTCCCTGATGGTGTTGTTGTGCCCAAATGTTCTACCTGTTCTAACAGTACCCGTAAGGCATATGAAGCTGATATGGACCCTGTTAGTTGTGCTGCTGCATAGATAGGGACCTGCGTAGACAAAGTGTTTAATAAAACACGTCTAGTTGTTTAAACTTGATGGTTATTCTATTTAAATAATTCAAAGATATACATATTGCCAACTACCAGTAGGACCCGATGTGGCTTAACTATGGTCATGGTCTCATGTGCTTGTCTTTATCACATTAATACAGCTAAGTGCTGCTGCTCCACATGTCACAAACACCAGCAAGAATGTAGCCACTATTTCCGCTACAACCTGGTTGCAACATATTGTCAAATATTCATGATCATATACTGAAATTAGTTAATCACTATGGAAGGGGTACCTTTCCTTCCGTAAAAATCCAGGAGGGTACATGTGAAACAATGTAGCAACGTTGAGTTGGCTTTCTGGTGTTTCGGTCGTGATGATGGGTAACTCATTTGTGTCACAACTTGAATGTGTTTTTGGCATGGTTATTTATGTATAAATCTACGTAGAAAGTGAGCAACTCTTGACCTCTGAAGTGCTTGAGGTTCTTCTACTTATAGACAACTTACATTCCCCCCTCTTCCTTCAAAAAGAATATGATATCGACGTGTATATTGTATATTGAATACGCAAAGCCTGTAGAAGAATGTATTAACTCTTAACAGCAATCCATAACGTTTGAACTAATGAAATTATAATGCTCGCGACTGGCTGATAAAAACGACTCAACAATAGGCACATGCTTTTGGTCGACAGTCGAGCCTAAAATTCATCCTTTCAATCTGATATATATTTCTCTCGATTTATAAGATTTTATAGAGATTTTCACGTATTTTCTTCAAACTTAGATTACATGAAATATATCAAGAACTTCTTTGATCATATAATTTGGTAGAGAATTTCTTATGTTAACCATGATTATAAAATATTTTCATGTCAAATAAAAATCATGCCTCTTAAGTCTTAAATCGTGTATGTCAATTGCCATTACAAAGAAAAATGACCAAAGGGCATCTGGTCTAGCGGTATGGAGGTTTTACCCTCCTAGGCAAGGTCTCAAGTTCGAGTCTTGTTTAGGGTGATAGGGGTTTCTTTCCGCGTGCTTAAAGGGAAGGGTGCCATTGACTTCTGGGCTGGATCCAACCAAGTTGTGTAGGCTCGTTGCACATTCTAGGCTATGAGCCATGTAGCCATAATTACTGTTAAAAAAGAAAAAATTACAAAGAAAAATGACTGACATGCATAAGTCAATATATAGCTATTGCAAAATAAAAATAAAGAATTCTCACTCTACTAACTCATATGTTTTTCACATTTAAAAAAGGGTGCTTGACATTGCCAACATATAAAATTATATTTATATTTTCTTATACTCTCTATCAATTGGATATTTTGGTTGCAATTAAAATAATTAGGATCTTATCCACTTTCAAGTTTATACAATTTGGCATATGCCATAAAATTGTTTGTCTGGAAAATTGAATGACAACATGTAAGACTTATAAGGCTAGAGGGTGTGACACGGGAAATGTGGAAAAGGAAATCATCAAAAGATTATTTTTTCTTTCTTCTCTTTTGCGGGAAATGTGCATGAAAGCATTAAGGGTGCGTTTGGTTTGTTGAGGGTGTCGGATTCGGATTTAGATTTGATTTTGGATTAAAATTAATTATAGAGAAAGAAAAATTAAATGTTATAAAATTTATTTTATGTAGGGCTGAGCATCAAAGGTTCAAAACCGAACCAGACCGATAAAACCGACCGAACCGGCAAAAACCGAGCCGACCCGACAGCCCGTCGGTTAGTTTCGGTTTCATGTTTTACATGTTTTCGGTTTCGGGTCGGTTCGTTCGGTTTGGTTCGGCCCAAAACCGACAAAAACATACCAAAATACACCTAAACCGAACCGAACCGACGGCCCGACACAAAACCGAATCAACCCGACGGCCCGTCGGTTCGGTTTCGGTTTAGGTTTTTCTTGCATTTCGGTTTTCGGTTTTGTCGGTTCGGGTCGGTTTTGGACCGACGCTCAGCCCTAATTTTATGTAAAAGATTTTATAAAAATTAATATTTAATATTATTTTATAATGATTATGAAGTGAGAGATATAATATAAAATGTAGGAACCACATGAAAATAAAAGACTAAAATACACCGTTCGTCCCTAAACTTGGCAAGGTGCATCGTTATGGGACAAAACCCGGCCTTTTCATCGCCATAGGTCCAAACCTTGGCCATTAAATGCCAGAATCGTCCCTTGACCAGGATTGGGACAGTCAAACCGATTTCATTCGAGGGTATTATAGACCATTCACTTTTTTGACCCAACCTAGCTAAAATGTAACCCAACCTTCAACCATATATGTATACACGACCAAGAGCGAACCCTAAAATACAATCAACGAGACATTCTACCCAAGCAAAAAGAAAAACAATAATGACACAAAAGGATAAGGGGAAGGCTTTGTTGAGTTCGTTGAGGAAAGCGGTGTCCAAATGAAAAGCGTTTGGGTGTTAAGAAGGAGAAGGAAGAGGATGACATATTGTTATCAAAGTTTAACGATTTGGGAGAAAGGATTAAAAATCTGGAAATTTTGTTTAAATATCTTAAGGAAAGGAAGGAAAAGAAGGAAAACGATGATAGGGAGAGTTGTGGGTCTAGCTAAGTGTATGTTTAGATGATAGTAAACATTTGTAGTTCTTGAGAACATGAAATCGATGAATAAAATTTTGTGTTCTTATTTAAGTAATTATGTTTGAAATCGTTTTGCATTTCTTAATAGGTTTGATTTACCCAAGTCATACGACAATAGTAAGTTACAATTTGTTGGTTTTCATAAGTTTGTTTGACTTTGGTAAGTCAAAATTCAAGATGTTACAATACACCATTGTCAATACATTGTTGTTTACTGCTAAAGCATTTGCATTTTCAACCCGTGTTTTGAAACCACGCCTCTAATTTTTTCGATACGGGGGTGTTTGGTTTTCTTTGTAACAACTTTTGGTGATAAAAGGGGCCGTTTGGTTTAAGGCGATACAAGCGGATGTTTGTTGATACATTATGATTTAGTGCTAAAGTATTTGCATTTTCACCACATCTTTTTAAACCATTGCCTTTGCTTTTGCTGATACAATGGGGTGTTTGGTTTTCTTTGATACAAGGGCACTGTTTGGTTTTTCTTGATATAAGGGGATGTTTGGTTTTGTTGATACTAATTACACTAAAATACACCCAATATCACAATACAAGAACATATTAAAAAACACATAACCCAAATGATATTTTATCATTAATAAAGTCTGTTAAACATCATAACCAACTACATCAAATCTAATTTACATACCCTTTTTAGCAACCTATATTCCCAAAAGTATCACCCAAAAGACCTCCTTTATCTACCCCATGGAAAACCAAAAATTCAGGCATTATGTTCATCCATTTTCTTAACAAACTCTTGGTTGAACCGAATACCTTCATCTGTTTGACCAACAATCTGTATGAGTTGGGCAAGTTGGTTTGTGTGCCTCGACTGGATTTTGGTCAACGCATCCACACAGTCAAGCGCAATTCCACGAGGTCCCAGAGCTTGATTCTCTTCTATCGACTCCCTACGCTTGAAGATTCTTGTCTTGAGATCTTTGGATGCATTGAAGAACTAGCTTCCTCGGAATCCCTTCTAGGGACCTCTTCTTCAAACCATATAGCCATACGATCATTCAAATTTGGGGAATCAGCAACCTCCATGAGTTCGTTTAAAATGGGGAAATCTGCCATTGGAAAATTGTTTGTGTGTGGAAAAAGTGGTATATGAGTTTATCGTTTGGTGTGCACTAGTTAATATCGTCTCCGGTAAGAGATGGTCAAGGGTCTAATAGTTACTTTTTTTTCACACTCGGTCCCTGAATTTGTCTTGGTTGCCGTTGTCATACTTAAAACTCTTGCCCAATAATCACTTTAGAATACACAATTGGTCCCTCAAGTTGCCAATTTATGTAAAACCATTAGAAGTTTGACTTTGTTAAGTCATACTTCTAAAACATATCAAATTATCAATTCACTCCAAAACAAATATTGAGTAATGGTTTTGCAATATTGACTTTACAAAGTCAAATACCATTCTATATATTATTGAACATTCCACTAGCCATCCTTATCATCAAACTTCAAATACCATTTTGCCTTTTGCACTTAATCTTCCAAAGGTTTTCAATCCTTCCGACATTACGACTCTCGTTCACAGTTAACACATTCACCATTTTCAAGTATTGACTAACTAAAGTAAACTGGAAATGCAGTTTTACTTGCTACAATCAAATTAAAATGCTAAATGAAAGTTTGACTTTCGAATGTCAAACTTTCATCACCTACAATACGCACAAACAACAACATATGAACAATCTAATTTTAACCAAACCATATAAACAATTATTGTACAAAATCACCAAAAATATTTTGCAACATTAATTGTCCAAGGGTATTCAACCCAAACTTAAACTACAACCACTTAAAGAAATCTACCACTTCGTGGGGGAGCTCGATGGAGTTTCAACGACTTCCTAGCCAACTCCCGCTTGTTCTGGTATTTTCATTCCCATCATGACTCCTATCGCTTTGCCTGATATTGATTGTCTTTAGCGACAGGGAACACGCAAGTATACACTTTATTAAAGTTATTTCATGCTCTGTTCTGGGAAAAGCTCGAAACACCACCGTCTGTAGCTGACTGTCACAATTCTCAATTTCCGGTCATTTCTCATATTCCATATTCATCATTTCTTAACGATTCGTACATGGTTTGGCATTTTTCATTAAACTTTATTTTCTTATTAAATAAACGTTATTGCGTAAACATTATTTTTGAACATTTAATCCGATACTTTCAAAAATGATCCCGATATATTCTTATACTTACATTTAGTTTATAAATATAATATTTTTAGTTTACCTAGTGTTTTAAATCTATTTCAGTATAAAATTGTTATATTTATATAAATTACGACGTTTTCTTAAATTCAACCCGATAAATAATTATTCAATCAAATCTTTCAAGAAATGTATTTTTATAACTTTTATGACCTCAATATATTTTATCTTGATTCGTGAAATTTATTTTATCTAACGCTACCTTAAATATTCAAATGTGTATGCAATTCACTAATCTTACTCAACAATACTACAAATTTCTACTTCCATTCAAGTAACTTACATTTACTTACACTTACATTTATACATCTACATACTAATAATAATAATATATATATATATATGTATATGTATTATTATATACATGCATCTACTAGATTTGCTAGATCTTTTTATTTATATATACTTACCAACCAAGACTTTTACTCATTCATATCAATAATTCAAGTCAAGATCAAAAACTCTTCTCTCTTCCTCTTCATCAAAGAAAACCAGCCACCATTGTTCATCAAGAAGGAATGCATCAAAATTTTCTAATCAAGATCTTTACAATCTAGATACACTCTTTGTTTAGGTTTTGAAATAAAAACCTAGGGTGTTTAGGATAATCCTTGGTTCACTAAACCTCATCAAGCAATTTGTAAGCATAAAACTTCATCTCTTACTTTTCATATATATTTTTCATATATTTCATGAAGTCCATATGATCATATTTGCTCAAGTTGTAGTTTTTATTCATGTTTATCAAATTGTTATCACCCATATGTGCTCTATAAATATTTATAACAAGTATGTACTAGTTAGAAGTTTATAAAAATGAGTAGTTTGAAAAATGGTTTATCAAAGTAAGTTTTGATCTTTTGCTAGTAAAGGTTTGATGTGGTTTATGCTTAATTATATGTTATAAGTAGTCACATAAACCTCAAAAATGGTCTTTTTATCTATTATGGTTCGAATAGCATTTTATTTTTAGTAGGATTGGTGAAGTGTAGTTCAAGGGATTTTGTGGTGAAGTTTGTGGTTAAACAAGTAGATAAAAATGGTAATTTTAAAATAAGCCGAAGCTGTCGAAATTTATAATTTTTCTGAAAAGTTAGTCATTTTTATAAGTTTTATTAAAGATTTAGAAAATAGATTTTTAGTTATGAACGTGGCCTTTTGAACGGACTAAAACGGAGTTATAACGAAAAAGATACGTAGTTTTAAAGCTACGATTTAAAAACTATAATTTTCGGAAAATGTTTATACAGTCCGAATTTTAACTGACCCAAACAGTGACCTTAAAATTTCTGTGAAGTCTCCGAAGTTTAAAAATATATTAGTACTCTTCATTACCTTCGCGTGGATATAAAGAACTTGAAAAACGGACTTAAAACGAGTGATTTATGGTTAACCGAACTTTGGGTCAAAAAGCGTCTTTGAAAACACTATTCACAGCTTTAGTAAGCTGTCAGGATTTTAATCAAGGTTTTTGAGGGCCTAAACGGACGTTTCGGAGGAAATGGACGTTAAAAACGAGTTAGTTTTCCTATGTATACATTACGTCAAGTCCGACGAACCTGATTTTTCAATTACTAAAACCGTTACATATTTTAACTACATTTTTCACCATTAGCTCAAAAGTATTTATTTTCGACATGAAACCGTCACACATTCAAGTAACAATATTTTTATATAACTAGTTTTCATGTAGCATATTGGGTGATACGTTTTCAAATCATGCATTCACGACAACATATCATAACTCAAGTCATAACATTCATTTTAGGTCGAGGATAGTTTCCGAGCCTCACTTTCGTGCACTTCATTTTGTTAGCATATCAATCACACCAGGTGAGTTCATACCCTGCTCTTACTCATTTAAATTCCTATAAACTATTTGGGGGAGATACATGCTTATTTATCAAACATTTAAACTCTTTTGCCAAACAACATTACTTATACATTAGACTTGATTGCGTTTTATACTTGATTGGGTTATACTTGATTTCATATGCATACTTGGATCAAACATACAAGAATTAGTGGCACCAAATTAAGTTGTTGGAGGGCTACTAATTTACAAACATACAAGAATTAGTGGCACCAAATTAAGTTGTTGGAGGGCTACTAATTTACAAACATGCAAGAATTAATGGCTCCAAATTAAGTTGTTGGAAGGCTATTAATTACAAACATCCCAACATGAGTTGTTGGAAGACCCTCGTGGTGACAATTATACTTTTATCTATCATATTGCGCATATTCATGATATACATACTATATTTTGGCAATGGGTTGTGAACACACAGGTTGCAAGTTTTGTATGGGCGGAACTTGGAACTGAATGAATTTACAATGCCTTTCTTTGTGTGAACATTTCTCTAAGTATTTCAAATCATTTTGTTACAAACTTATGAACTCACCAACCATTGTGTTGACACTTTTTAGCATGTTTATCTCAGGTCTTAATGTGATAGCATTTCATGGAGCTTTTGGGTGCATGGCATACATTGGAGTCTTATGCTTTTAACAGTTACCATTCGACATGTTTTGTAAACTTTTTATGTATTATCAAACTTTGTGAATTCTCGTGGTGTAAACTTTAACTTATTTATCGAATGGTAAACTTTTCAAAACGTCTCATTATAGAGGTCGTTTTCCGTATCCATACTTTGTGCTATGACGTCATACCCCAATGACACTATCGTTCCACTGCGATATTTTGGGGTGTAATGATTGGTATCGAGCCTTGGTTATAGAGAACTAGGTTGCATTTTTGTTCCTAGACTATAACCGCTCTCACGTCGATCCTTTCGTTTCCTATTGCCTTACACACTTTTCATGCGCATATGTTTTCTTAAGTATTCCTTCTAGAACCACCTCATTAGATAGCGTAGTTTCCTTGTACCAATAGGGGAGTCCCAAAATCTAGTTGGGTCATCAAAGATATGGAGCTCAATAATGAGCACTTATCTAACTTGATCTCGTGACAGTTCTTGTTTGATGAGATGCGAGATCGAGCTAAATAAGTGTTACTATAAAGCTGGATAGATTTGATGATTTTGCCCGAGGATGGGATTTCTCTTGAGGATACTTGGGAACTGGCGACCAAACCTCATTGTGACTTTAGCACCTAACGGAATTTCCTATACACCAAGTGCGACTCTTCCTAGATACCTACCCTAAATCCCTCCTTCACTGTTTAGAATCGGATGATAGACTGGCTACCTATGTAAGTAACACCAATCGCCGGGACATGTATGCTTGGTGGTATGTACACGTGTGAAATGAGGCAATTATAATTATGGTGGCCAACATAATTATAAATGCGTCACAACTCACGTGGACATATGCAACCACGCATCGTAGATCGTGTGGACACCTTAGGAACCAATTTGTGGCGTGGTATTATGTTTGAGGACGTTAAGTATAGACACTGGGAATTCAACGGTTCTTTCCTTGCAGAGATAATGGCACCAAAGAGAGTAACACGCAGATCTTGGCGAGGTGGTACGGTACCAAGGGGTGGAATGACAGGTGGGCGTGGTGGTAGAGAAGGCGGTAGCGACATGGGTAACAATGACAACAACACGGCGGAAACCACGATTTTGCCGCCATCATCGCTCAACAACTTCAAATCTTGCTTCCCACTATTGTCACACAAGTTGGAAATCATATGAATAACTCGGGAAACCACGGGAACGGGAATGGCGACACCAACAATGTAGCTGGCAATAACAACAACAACAACAACGAATTGGATGCACATATAAGGAATTTTCGGCATGCAAACCTGTGGAGTTTGATGGTATAGGAGGTGCTTTGGCATATACTCGATGGGTAGAGAAGACAGAGGCAGTGATCGACATCAGCAATTGTGCCACACATCAGAGGGTGAAGTATGCTTTGCTTGCTTGTTATCGGGGAAAGGCATTGACATGGTGGAACACATGCCTACGGCTAGGGCGAGAAGCAGCTATAGGTATGACATGGGACGAATTCAAGGAGTTATTGAAAGAGGAGTACTGCCCGGACAATGAAATGCAGAAACTAGAAGATGAATTTTATCACCACTCCATGATAGGGGCTGGTCACGCAGCCTACACTGACCGATTTCATGAGTTAGCTAGACTGGTTCCTCATCTAGTTACCCCTGAGTCCAAGAGAATCTCGAGGTACATATATGGTCTTGTCCCCAAAATCCGTGGAACTGTGAAAACAACTGAGCCGTCTACAATACAAAGTGCGATCTTGAGGGCGGGAACCCGACGGACGAGATGGTTAGAAATGGTACGTTGAAGAGCAGTGATAAGAGGAAGGAAGCAAGTGGGTCGAATAAGCAGATAGACGTAGTAGCAGACAACAAAAGGGCAAGAGTTTTTGTGGCAACTGGTACTGAACAAAGAGAGTATGTGGGTACACATCCCAAATGTGCTAAATGTGCTTATCATCATCCGAAGACCAAGCCACGCCGCTTATGTACAATATGCAATCAGTTGAATCACTTTTCAAGCCAGTGTAAAGAACGTGCAAGACCAATAACAACGACTAATACGGGCAACATGAGGAATAACCAAAGGACTTGCTACGAGTGCAACAACCCAAATCACTTCCGAATAATTGTCCCAGTTGAATAAGCCACCGATACAAGCTCATCTAGCTATGGCAATTGAAGGAAATAACCCGAACCCTGTACTCAATATCAGTCCACCTCGAGGTCGAGCATTCTATATAGGGACCGAGGAAGCCCGCATGCGTAATCGTACGTTTTCCTAGACCATTAAGTGATCCACCGTAGTATCCGATTCAGTGAGTCTCATTAGATAAGAAACCTAGACGCGTAAGTTTTGACATAAGCACTTTGACCATACATTCTGATTTCTCTAAACCTAAGGATAGAGCTTTAAGTATCAGCGATTGAATCGCGAGGACCGATTCTTCTATCGAGGGGAAGAATGTCACAATTCTCAATTTCCGGTCATTTCTCATATTCCATATTCATCATTTCTTAACGATTCGTACATGGTTTGGCATTTTTCATTAAACTTTATTTTCTTATTAAATAAAGCGTTATTCGCGTAAACATTATTTTTGAACATTTAATCCGATACTTTCAAAAATGATCCCGATATATTCTTATACTTACATTTAGTTTATAAATATAATATTTTTAGTTTACCTAGTGTTTTAAATCTATTTCGTATAAAAATTGTTATATTTATATAAATTACGACGTTTTCTTAAATTCAACCCGATAAATAATTATTCAATCAAATCTTTCAAGAAATGTATTTTTATAACTTTTATGACCTCAATATATTTTATCTTGATTCGTGAAATTTATTTTATCTAACGCTACCTTAAATATTCAAATGTGTATGCAATTCACTAATCTTACTCAACAATACTACAAATTTCTACTTCCATTCAAGTAACTTACATTTACTTACACTTACATTTATACATCTACATACTAATAATAATAATATATATATATATATGTATATGTATTATTACATACATGCATCTACTAGATTTGCTAGATCTTTTTATTTATATATACTTACCAACCAAGACTTTTACTCATTCATATCAATAATTCAAGTCAAGATCAAAAACTCTTCTCTCTTCCTCTTCATCAAAGAAAACCGGCCACCATTGTTCATCAAGAAGGAATGCATCAAAAATTTTCTAATCAAGTTCTACACAATCTAGAAACACTCTTTGTTTAGGTTTTGAAATAAAAACCTAGGGTGTTTAGGATAATCCTTGGTTCACTAAACCTCATCAAGCAATTTGTAAGCATAAAACTTCATCTCTTACTTTTCATATATATTTTTCATATATTTCATGAAGTCCATATGATCATATTTGCTCAAGTTGTAGTTTTTATTCATGTTTATCAAATTGTTATCACCCATATGTGCTCTATAAATATTTATAACAAGTATGTACTAGTTAGAAGTTTATAAAAATGAGTAGTTTGAAAAATGGTTTATCAAAGTAAGTTTTGATCTTTTGCTAGTAAAGGTTTGATGTGGTTTATGCTTAATTATATGTTATAAGTAGTCACATAAACCTCAAAAATGGTCTTTTTATCTATTATGGTTCGAATAGCATTTTATTTTTAGTAGGATTGGTGAAGTGTAGTTCAAGGGATTTTGTGGTGAAGTTTGTGGTTAAACAAGTAGATAAAAATGGTAATTTTAAAATAAGCGCGGAAGCGCTGTCGAAATTTATAATTTTTCCGAAAAGTTAGTCATTTTATAAGTTTTATTAAAGATTTAGAAAATAGATTTTTAGTTATGAACGTGGCCTTTTGAACGGACTAAAATGGAGTTATAACGAAAAGATAACGTAGTTTTAAAGCTACGATTTAAAAACTATAATTTTCGGAAAATGTTTATACAGTCCGAATTTTAACTGACCCAAACAGTGACCTTAAAATTTCTGTGAAGTCTCCGAAGTTTAAAATATATTAGTACTCTTCATTACCTTCGCGTGGATATAAAGAACTTGAAAAGCGGACTTAAAACGAGTGAGTTATGGTTAACCGAACTTTGGGTCAAAAACGTCTGAAAACACTATTCACAGCTTTAGTAAGCTGTCAGGATTTTAATCAAGGTTTGTGAGGGCCTAAACGGACGTTTGGGGAAATGGGCGTTAAAAACGAGTTAGTTTTCCTATGTATATATTACGTCAAGTCCGACGTAAACTGATTTTTCAATTACTAAAACCGTTACATATTTTAACTACATTTTTCACCATTAGCTCAAAAGTATTTATTTTCGACATGAAACCGTCACACATTCAAGTAACAATATTTTTATATAACTAGTTTTCATGTAGCATATTGGGTGATACGTTTTCAAATCATGCATTCACGACAACATATCATAACTCAAGTCATAACATTCATTTTAGGTCGAGGATAGTTTCCGAGCCTCACTTTCGTGCACTTCATTTTGTTAACATATCAATCATACCAGGTGAGTTCATACCCCGCTCTTACTCATTTAAATTCCTATAAACTATTTGGGGCGAGATACATGCTTATTTATCAAACATTTAAACTCTTTTGCCAAACAACATTACTTATACATTAGACTTGATTGCGTTTTATACTTGATTGGGTTATACTTGATTTCATATGCATACTTGGATCAAACATACAAGAATTAGTGGCACCAAATTAAGTTGTTGGAGGGCTACTAATTTACAAACATACAAGAATTAGTGGCACCAAATTAAGTTGTTGGAGGGCTACTAATTTACAAACATGCAAGAATTAATGGCTCCAAATTAAGTTGTTGGAAGGCTATTAATTACAAACATCCCAACATGAGTTGTTGGAAGACCCTCGTGGTGACAATTATACTTTTATCTATCATATTGCGCATATTCATGATATACATACTATATTTTGGCAATGGGTTGTGAACACACAGGTTGCAAGTTTTGTATGGGCGGAACTTGGAACTGAGTGGATTTACAATGCCTTTGCTGTGTGAACATTTCTCTAAGTATTTCAAATCATTTTGTTACAAACTTATGAACTCACCAACCATTGTGTTGACACTTTTTAGCATGTTTATCTCAGGTCTTAATGTGATAGCATTTCATGGAGCTTTTGGGTGCATGGCATACATTGGAGTCTTATGCTTTTAACTATTACCATTCGACATGTTTTGTAAATTTTTATGTACTATCCAACTTTGTGAATTCTCGTGGTGTAAACTTTAACTTATTTATCGAATGGTAAACTTTTCAAAACGTCTCATTATAGAGGTCGTTTTCTGTATCCATACTTTGTGCTATGACGTTATACCCCAATGACACTATCGTTCCGCTGCGTTATTTTGGGGGTGTGATGATTGGTATCGAGCCTTGGTTATAGAGAACTAGGTTGCATTTTTGTTCCTAGACTATAACCGCTCTCACGTCGATCCTTTCGTTTCCTATTGCCTTACACACTTTTCATGCGCATATGTTTTCTTAAGTATTCCTTCTAGAACCACCTCATTAGATAGCGTAGTTTCCTTGTACCAATAGGGGAGTCCCAAAATCTAGTTGGGTCATCAAAGATATGGAGCTCAGTAATGAGCACTTCTCTAACTTGATCTCGTGGAGTTCTTGTTTGATGAGATCGAGATCGAGCTAAATAAGTGTTACTATAAATTTGGATAGATTTGATGATTTTGCCCGAGGATGGGAGTTCTCTTGAGGATATTTGGGAACTGCTGGCGACCAAACCTCATTGTGACTTTAGCACCTAACGGAATTTCCTATACACCAAGTGCGACTCTTCCTAGATACCTACCCTAAATCCCTCCTTCACTGTTTAGAATCGGATGATAGACTGGCTACCTATGTAAGTAACACCAATCGCCGGGACATGTATGCTTGGTGGTATGTACACGTGTGAAATGAGGCAATTATAATTATGGTGGCCAACATAATTATAAATGCGTCACAACTCACGTGGACATATGCAACCACGCATACGTAGATCGATGTGGACACCTTAGGAACCAATTTGTGGCGTGGTATTATGTTTGAGGACGTTAAGTATAGACATTGGGAATTCAACGGTTCTTTCCTTGCAGAGATAATGACACCAAAGAGAGTAACACTTGATCTTGGCCGAGGTGGTGCGGTACCAAGGGTGGAATGACAGTGGGCGTGGTGGTAGAGAAGGCGGTAGCGACATGGGTAACAATGACAACAACAGCGGAAACCCGATTTTGCCGCCATCATCGCTCAACAACTTCAAATCTTGCTTCCCACTATTGTCACACAAGTTGGAAATCATATGAATAACTCGGGAAACCACGGAAACGGGAATGGCGACACCAACAATGTAGGCTGGCGGTAACAACAACACCAACAACAACAACAACGAGGTGGATGCACATATAAGGAATTTTCGGCATGCAAACCTGTGGAGTTTGATGGTATAGGAGGTGCTTTGGCATATACTCGATGGGTAGAGAGACAGAGGCGTGATCGACATCGACAATTGTGCCACACATCGAGGGTGAAGTATCTTGCTTGCTTGTTATCGGGAAAGGCATTGACATGGTGGAACACACAGCTACTGAGGCTAGGGCGAGAAGCGGCTATAGGTATGACATGGGACGAATTCAAGGAGTTATTGAAAGAGGAGTACTGCCCGGACAATGAAATGCAGAAACTAGAAGATGAATTTTATCACCACTCCATGATAGGGGCTGGTCACGCAGCCTACACTGACCGATTTCATGAGTTAGCTAGACTGGTTCCTCATCTAGTTACCCCGAGTCCAAGAGAATCTCGAGGTACATATATGGTCTTGTCCCGAAATCCGTGGAAGCTGTGAAAACAAGCTGAGCCGTCTACAATACAAAGTGCGATCGAGGCGAGGAACCACGGACGGACGAGATGGTTAGAAATGGTACGTTGAAGAGCGGTGATAAGAGGAAGGAAGCAAGTGGGTCGAATAAGCAGAGATAGGCGTAGTAGCTTGAGACAACAAAAGGGCAAGAGTTTTGTGGCAAGCTGTAATGAACAAAGAGAGTATGTGGGTACACATCCCAAATGTGCTAAATGTGCTTATCATCACCCGAAGACCAAGCCCTGCCGCTTATGTACAATATGCAATCAGTTGAATCACTTTTCAAGCCAGTGTAAAGAACGTGCAAGACCAATAACAACGACTAACACGGGCAACATGAGGAATAACCAAAGGACTTGCTACGAGTGCAATAGCCCGAATCACTTCCGGAATAATTGTCCCCAGTTGAATAAGCCACCGATACAAGCTCATCTAGCTATGGAAATTGAAGGAAATAACCGAACCACTGTACTCAATATCAGTCCACCTCGAGGTCGAGCATTCTATATAGGGACCGAGGAAAGCCCGCAATGCGTGGCACGCTTTTCCTAGACCATTAAGTGATCCACCGTAGTATCCAGATTCAGTGAGTCTCATTAGATAAGAAACCTAGACGCGTAAGTTTTGACATAAGCACTTTGACCATACATTCTGATTTCTCTAAACCTAAGGATAGAGCTTTAAGTATCAGCGATTGAATCGCGAGGACGCGATTCTTCTATCAGGGGAAGAATGTCACAATTCTCAATTTCCGGTCATTTCTCATATTCCATATTCATCATTTCTTAACGATTCGTACATGGTTTGGCATTTTTCATTAAACTTTATTTTCTTATTAAATAAACGTTATTGCGTAAACATTATTTTTGAACATTTAATCCGATACTTTCAAAAATGATCCCGATATATTCTTATACTTACATTTAGTTTATAAATATAATATTTTTAGTTTACCTAGTGTTTTAAATCTATTTCGTATAAAAATTGTTATATTTATATAAATTACGACGTTTTCTTAAATTCAACCCGATAAATAATTATTCAATCAAATCTTTCAAGAAATGTATTTTTATAACTTTTATGACCTCAATATATTTTATCTTGATTCGTGAAATTTATTTTATCTAACGCTACCTTAAATATTCAAATGTGTATGCAATTCACTAATCTTACTCAACAATACTACAAATTTCTACTTCCATTCAAGTAACTTACATTTACTTACACTTACATTTATACATCTACATACTAATAATAATAATATATATATATATGTATATGTATTATTATATACATGCATCTACTAGATTTGCTAGATCTTTTTATTTATATATACTTACCAACCAAGACTTTTACTCATTCATATCAATAATTCAAGTCAAGATCAAAAACTCTTCTCTCTTCCTCTTCATCAAAGAAAACCGGCCACCATTGTTCATCAAGAAGGAATGCATCAAAAATTTTCTAATCAAGTTCTACACAATCTAGAAACACTCTTTGTTTAGGTTTTGAAATAAAAACCTAGGGTGTTTAGGATAATCCTTGGTTCACTAAACCTCATCAAGCAATTTGTAAGCATAAAACTTCATCTCTTACTTTTCATATATATTTTTCATATATTTCATGAAGTCCATATGATCATATTTGCTCAAGTTGTAGTTTTTATTCATGTTTATCAAATTGTTATCACCCATATGTGCTCTATAAATATTTATAACAAGTATGTACTAGTTAGAAGTTTATAAAAATGAGTAGTTTGAAAAATGGTTTATCAAAGTAAGTTTTGATCTTTTGCTAGTAAAGGTTTGATGTGGTTTATGCTTAATTATATGTTATAAGTAGTCACATAAACCTCAAAAATGGTCTTTTTATCTATTATGGTTCGAATAGCATTTTATTTTTAGTAGGATTGGTGAAGTGTAGTTCAAGGGATTTTGTGGTGAAGTTTGTGGTTAAACAAGTAGATAAAAATGGTAATTTTAAAATAAGCCGAAGCGCTGTCGAAATTTATAATTTTTCTGAAAAGTTAGTCATTTTTATAAGTTTTATTAAAGTTTTAGAAAATAGATTTTAGTTATGAACGTGGCCTTTTGAACGGACTAAAACGGAGTTATAACGAAAAAGATACGTAGTTTTAAAGCTACGATTTAAAAACTATAATTTTCCGGAAAATGTTTATACAGTCCGAATTTTAACTGACCCAAACAGTGACCTTAAAATTTCTGTGAAGTCTCCGAAGTTTAAAAATATATTAGTACTCTTCATTACCTTCGCGTGGATATAAAGAACTTGAAAAACGGACTTAAAACGAGTGATTTATGGTTAACCGAACTTTGGGTCAAAAACGTGCTGAAAACACTATTCACAGCTTTAGTAAGCTGTCAGGATTTTAATCAAGGTTTTTGAGGGCCTAAACGGACGTTTCGGGGGAAATGGACGTTAAAAACGAGTTAGTTTTCCTATGTATGTATTACGTCAAGTCCGACGTAAACTGATTTTTCAATTACTAAAACCGTTACATATTTTAACTACATTTTTCACCATTAGCTCAAAAGTATTTATTTTCGACATGAAACCGTCACACATTCAAGTAACAATATTTTTATATAACTAGTTTTCATGTAGCATATTGGGTGATACGTTTTCAAATCATGCATTCACGACAACATATCATAACTCAAGTCATAACATTCATTTTAGGTCGAGGATAGTTTCCGAGCCTCACTTTCGTGCACTTCATTTTGTTAGCATATCAATCATACCAGGTGAGTTCATACCCCGCTCTTACTCATTTAAATTCCTATAAACTATTTGGGGCGAGATACATGCTTATTTATCAAACATTTAAACTCTTTTGCCAAACAACATTACTTATACATTAGACTTGATTGCGTTTTATACTTGATTGGGTTATACTTGATTTCATATGCATACTTGGATCAAACATACAAGAATTAGTGGCACCAAATTAAGTTGTTGGAGGGCTACTAATTTACAAACATACAAGAATTAGTGGCACCAAATTAAGTTGTTGGAGGGCTACTAATTTACAAACATGCAAGAATTAATGGCTCCAAATTAAGTTGTTGGAAGGCTATTAATTACAAACATCCCAACATGAGTTGTTGGAAGACCCTCTTGGTGACAATTATACTTTTATCTATCATATTGCGCATATTCATGATATACATACTATATTTTGGCAATGGGTTGTGAACACACAGGTTGCAAGTTTTGTATGGGCGAACTTGGAACGAGTGGATTTACAATGCCTTTGTTGTGTGAACATTTCTCTAAGTATTTCAAATCATTTTGTTACAAACTTATGAACTCACCAACCATTGTGTTGACACTTTTTAGCATGTTTATCTCAGGTCTTAATGTGATAGCATTTCATGGAGCTTTTGGGTGCATGGCATACATTGGAGTCTTATGCTTTTAACAGTTACCATTCGACATGTTTTGTAAACTTTTTATGTATTATCAAACTTTGTGAATTCTCGTGGTGTAAACTTTAACTTATTTATCGAATGGTAAACTTTTCAAAACGTCTCATTATAGAGGTCGTTTTCTGTATCCATACTTTGTGCTATGACGTTATATCCCAATGACACTATCGTTCCGCTGCGATATTTTGGGGGTGTGACACTGACCATGGCTGAATGTGTTTCTGTCTACAACAGTGGAATTTTTTTGCAAAGGTAGATCACTGAGCGTGTTTGCCTGAAAAATCAAATAGTGTTGAGATACACAAACATGCCAATATAGGAATGTTTTATTTGATACATATGCATTACAGCATTACACTTACTCTGGTATCCAGCATTTTCAAATTCGGAGATGACCAAATCATTACAATGGTGAACGCTACCATAACACTATTCCCAAAATCGACATTGGACGCTTAAGGTTAATCGAGGGAAACAAAGGGCACCTTCATCCTAGGGTTAGCTTCATGTATCAACTACAAGAAGTTTTACTGATTAAATTTCATTCATTACACATCTCTATAACATTGTTAAATTATAAGTTGTAAAACTGAAATTGTTCTTACCGTGCAATCACCAAAATCCAATGTAAGGGTCTCAAGATTTTGAAGTCTTGTCAAGTGAAAGATATCGGATGTTGTGATTGTCGTCACAACATTATAACGACCTAATGACAAATGTAACTTCTTCAAATTCCCAAGTTTTGCAATATCCCATAGTCTCATCTCGTTTGTACTAGGACGATTCATTTTAAGAGACTCAAGTGAGGGATAACCATCAATAAAGTCCCAAATCGTGCAGCTTAGAAAATTGACATGAATCAATTCTAAGCTCGAGATTTGGAAAGCCATGAAAATATTCCAAAGTAGCCATAGCACAAACATGAAGTACCGGATGTTTCAACTCACTACGAGAGTAAAGTTGGGTTGGGAAGCGTAAGCGGGTCACCATACCGCTTTGTAATAATCGACTCCTCAATTCCATTGTTAGCCAAAAACAATAGCCACTCATGAATCTGTTCATAATGAAAGTTGTCTATTCCAATAATTGATCTTGGCTCTCAAATGGCGAATACAAACTTTCTTATTGGACCCATAAGCCGATTTAAGAATCTAGTAACAAGCCTCCCATCAAACTCGTATGTTAAATAAAAAAAGAAATCCTCATCAAGTATGACATCGGTGAGTAAAGTCCACTTAGACCTCCGTTTAGCTAAACTAGAGGTTCTCACCGCTTCTAACAAAGGCAACCGATTCAAAATTTTAGTGATCACTTCATCTGGCATGTTGGTAAAACGATCGATCGACATGGTTTTGTTGGAAGTTGGGTTGGTCTTTTGAGTTCTTGAAATGAGGATTTATATTCTTGATTTCGATTTGCGTTTATCGTTTACGGATAATGTTGTTTTATGTAATTGGTAAAGTTGTTTGTTGGGTGGGTGTATTGGTTCCCGCGAAATTAAATGCAAGCGTATCAGGGAAGAAACGGCTAGTAGCCATACTCACAATTGGTCCCTGGGTTGAAGGTTGGGTCAAAAAAGTGAATGGTCTATAATACCCTCGAAGGAAATCGGTTTGACTGTCCCAATCCTGGTCAAGGGACGATTTTGGCATTTAATGGCCAAGGTTTGGACCTATGGTGATGAAAAGGCCGGGTTTTGTCCCATAACGATGCACCTTGCCAAGTTTAGGGACGAACGGTGTATTTTAGTCAAAATAAAATGAATCCTAACTTAGTGGGTAGGAATGACTTTTGCTAGATTATTTCCCTTTTTTTAGCCAAACCACAAACCACATATATTATTTAGATGTGGAGCCCACATTAATTTCTTTCTTTCATTCTAAAACTACATACGAAACGGGTCCTAAATTTATTATTATTATTATTATTATTATTATTATTATTTTGAGAGAGTATAGTCTCGAATACGAAGAAGAGAGAGAATGATTTTTGAAGAAAGAGAAATTATTATATATTGTATTGTGAGTGGATATTTGTGGGTTCGAAGTATTTTTAAATGATAAAAAATAGAAAAAAATTAATATAAGAAAAAGAATGTGCTGTGATAGTTGAAGAAAAGTTAAAGGAAAAAGTTTTGAAGAAAGAAAAAACTGATGTGGCGAGAGAAAACCCAAGACCACACACCTTCCACACTAATATGCTGTCAATGGGACCTAACATATACCGTACAAACAAGCATGTACGTGAATTTTTTTCTTAGACTAAGGCTGAAAGTAATAAGTTCAAACCATTCGGTCGGTCCACCCAAATGGTTCGGTTCCTTTTGGAATCAAAAGGCACGTGTCCCCCTTTTTGAATTGCAATGTTTTGGTCCGAAAGTGGACCAAATGAATTGAAGAGAATTGGTTGGTTTGTGTGTGCACTTTTTGTTTTGTTTAATTTTATGGAGTATGTTTTTGGTTGTGAGTGCGGTCCTCTTATTACTAATATTTGGTCTAAGAGAAAGAAAGTCGAGTTGGCGTTGATGTGGCGGGGTTGGGTGCGGTCTTGGTGTAGTCTTATTACAATAAGTCTAACAGTAATAAGACCACACCAAGACCAAACCCAACACCGCAACATCATCGCCACAACAACTTTCTCTCTCATAGACCAAACCAAGACTAAACACTCATATAAGAGGACCACACTTACAACAAAAACCATACCCCACAAAATTAAATATATACAAAAAACACACGCAAAAACCAAAAATTTTCTCCAAATTCATTCGGTTGACCAAACCATTGCAAATAAAGGGGGTAGGAGAACGCGTAATCTTTGGTTTGTGTAATAAGGGGACCGAACAAATAGGCAGACCAATCAAAAGGTTTGTTCATATTACGTTCAGCCTTAGAAACTATTAATAATGTCTTATATATTAATGTCATTGATGCAGGTTTTACTGACCAGGTCTTAATATTTATAGTGTCTCGCTATACCTATGGTCTACCCTAATGCACTAACGGGCAGTGTACCCGGTCGTGTGTAGTGTAGTAAATGGTAAAGCCGAGGTCGTCCCAAGAGCTATGTGTGTCGGATAATTACTAAGTCTAATTGTCACAGAATATTAATGGTTTAATAAGGTTTTAATTAATTAAACTACTAATGCAGAAAATGAAATAAAAGCAAATAAATGTGTGAAGGGAAATCAATAGAGGAATAGTGGTGCTAACCTAGTTAATCCTCCTAGCTAGTTATGTCTACGTCTACCTACTTCCAATTACTTCAGGTGGGGTCAAATTCAAGAGGACAGCATTTGGTCAATTCGCCCTAACCTATCAGCAAAGATGCCACCACAGGAGAAATCAGGTGCACCGTCATAAGTCTTGTTGTTTCTGATCCCCTAAGCCGAGTCATTAAGTACCGCTACACGCTAGATTCTAAATAGTGAGTGCCCGACCGTTAGGAACTTAGACACTACACCCCCAATTCTTAAGTTCATCCAAACGATAGGTGATCGGTTGGTCAAATCGCACAAGTAGAAAGGGTCGTCAGTTGGTCATATCTTACCCTTTCCGTCTCGGTCCGCTCACCTAGGGTCAGTTGGTCATATCTCCTAGGCAATTGGCCTCTATCGCCATTCAAAACTACCGAACCAAGGGTGACTACCAAAGAACTATGCATGCATACACTTAGAAATAATTGTACGGAAGTAAAGGTAAACGCAAACAAAACAATTAAGGAATCATAACTAGGCTAGCACCAAAGGGTGCTTAGCCGCTCATATTACTCATGCAAATCAATTCAATATTCAAAGGTACGAAATACATGAATTGAAAGTAAAAGAAATAATAAACGCTAAAGCTTATCGTAATGGTGTGATTTCTCCCTTGGAAACATTTCCAGTATGCTTCCTAGACACGCCTTTGAGCTTTTTCCCACATTCTCGAGTGTTGCGTGTGGAATGGGATGCTTTGAAATGCCGGAATTGTGGGGTATTTATAGGCAGGGTGTCCGGGTTACTGGCGTAACCAATAGAGGAGTTCGCCAGTAACCTTCTATTTCTTCGTAAATGCACTAGATCGCTGATTACGGCGTAACCTTATAAGTGGTTACGCCGTAGTCTTCAATAAACTCGGTTACGTCGTAAGTGATGCAATAGTTACGGCGTAAGTATCAGTGGCGTGGAACCTCTTTTGACCTAATGGAGTTACATCGTAACCTTTGGGAAGAGTTACGCCGTAACCTCTTGATAAGTTGGACTTCCGGGTCACGCAATAGTTACGGCGTAATGTGAGAGACGAGTTACACCGTAACTTCTTCAGAATAAGCATACTGTGATAAATCTTTAGTAATGTTTCCATTTCCGCGTCTCTTTAGCTCCAATGCTCACAATTTACCTAAAAGTGGAAAACAATGGAAAACAAGCGTAAATCCATATAAATGATATAAATAACGAACATTATCGGGGGAAATTGACACTTAATAATCAGGACTATTTGATGTTATCAAATATCCCCACTTGAACTCTACTTGCCCTCAAGTAGACCTTATTAGATAGATTCCTAAAAAGATATCTCCCAAAACCCGGAAAATATGAGTTTACAAATCCCTTATGCTAGAATAAAACAAAGCCGAACACCTCACGACAGGGGAACAAACACTCAAATCTCTCAACTATTCTAAGTGTCAATTTCGGGGTGATCACTCAATTGCAGATCATAGCATTTATTCTATCATAAGCTTGGCGGTTACACAAATCTCCACCACTAGAGTTAAGGGCTAAACAATTCTCGAATGCAATATGGGTAGACACGACAAAGGTTAAGGGGTGACTCGTCATTACTAACATGTCACGGCGAAGTGGACAAAATCAATGATACATGACCAAATCCATGGCCAAGACACCAAAGATTGCTCGCTGCATCACCTAGACACGCTTCATGACTAAAGGGTAGGATAAGACATGGGATATAGAATTGGTGTAAAATGAAAAACAAGCAGGTAGTCTAAATCTACAACTAAGTCATCACCACTTACCGTCAGCCCAAATTTCAAGCTTAGAAGTCTAGAGACCGGATCATGAAATGCAAGGTAGATGTGTCATTAGAGGACGTCGTGATGAGAACACTACCTCTTCTTCTTCAGTTGGTATAACTCCAACTCCAATCTTCTAATGTGACCGAGGTAGACTCCTCGATACTAAACAATAAAGCTCATACTATAGTGCTTATAACATCGCACATTAGATATATCAATCAACTTTTTTTTTTTTTTTTTTTTGAACATAACATAATAACATAACATCCCCCACTTGAGATGAACAATGGGAATTCGGGGGGTCTTCAATGATCTTCATAATTGTTGTCGATGAAAGCGTGATTTCTAAACCTTTCCACTCGAACCTTGAACTTAGGCAAATGATGACTTCCTAATTACAAATAAAGACTACAGGGTAGGCTAAGGTGTAAGGGTGTAACGAAACAATATATTGGGTTGACAAAATGAAAGGAATGGCTCGGAAGGGTGTATCTAGGGGTATCTTGCACTAAAGGGGAATGCAACAAAAGGGTTTCACATGGGGGTGAAAAGTGAGGTGACTAATCGATAAACTCACAATGGTAGGCTGTTTGGGTGATAATCCTATAATATTGCCTTCTAAAACTGAAAAGTCCAAATACATCGAGCTAACTCAACATACCTCGTCTATGGTCTCGAAATGATGCAAAGGCCAAGTTCTAAAGTTTACAAGCTACCGGCACACTCATAATTTGGTGGATTTGGGGTAAAATATTAGAAACGGATAAGGCTAATCTCACCATGTAATGTCAAGGGTTGTATGTGCTCGACTAAGGTCTAATCTAGTTAGGTTAGGAAAAACATGTCAAAATTTTAAAAATGGCATAATTTTTCAAAATAAACTAGAAAAATGAGGGCGAAATAAAGTTCAAGATATAATTCTACTCCCGTCCCCCACTTGAATTGTACAAAGTCCCTTTTGTACTAGGCATTAAAATAAAGGTGAAGAGAAAGGTAGAATTATAGCGAGAACTTCCCTAAAATTGCTCCAAAAGAAGAAGGCCCACGAGAAAGGATCGTGCCTTCGTTTAAGCGTCATGAACAAACTTCAATCCATGAAATCACAATACCGACAAGCATAATTCTAAAAAAGAAAAAAAATGAAAAACAAACCTAACTCACTTTCGTAGGAATCACGGTTGCATTTAGCAGATGCAACAAGCCTTTTAAACCACTTGGTGTCCCAAGTGGACGAGTGAAGTCTCGTGAGGGTTTCTGAGGAACACACTCACAAAGTTTATTTAAAAACTAATACAAGGTTACTGTGTTTTAAAATGAAAGAATTAAATCAGAGGAGAGTTACGTCGTAACTCCTATGAGAGAGTTACCGTAGCTGGAAAAACCTGGTATGATTTTGTGAAGCGAATAGTTCTGGCGTAACCGAGATGGTATTACGCCGTAATTAGTAATGCGTCAAGAATTCTGCTGCTAAAATGTTGGTTACGGCGTAATCACTAAGATGAGTTCGCCATAACTCTGTTCGAGATAAGCAGCTGGCAGTAATTACTTCCTTTCTCCGCAAAATGGTTAGAAAACACAAAACCCCGAAATGAAATAAAAACGAAGAAAGGGATAGTTCGGGTTGTCTCCCGAAAGAGCACTTTTCTTTATTTACGAGTCTTTAAGTTAGACTCGAGCGGCGGGCTACCGGTGCTTGTCCGTCATCTCGTGGACCTGGGTAATCTCCATGTTGAAGCCGGTGATCAAATTCTCATCCGTTTGTATCCATTCCCAAGTTCTAAACACCCTAAGTAAAATTTTTTGATCTTTTGGTAGGGGTGATCAAAACCTTTGGCCTTATCTTTCTCACTAATACCAAGCAGCGGTCTAGCATAACTTAAGCGTTTTTTAGTCCAATTTTAAAGTTTTCACAGTCCTTGGCATTTTGAAAAGCAGTTTATCATCGCCAATCTTTAACAAAACCAGTCCTTCCTTCTCGTTTTTATCAAGCCTAGATATTTCTTTAAAGGGTTTTCCGAAAATCACCCTAGTCGACCCATCGCCACGAATTCGCTAACATCATCCAAAACTACAAAGTCGACTAGAAATGAGTGCGTTCAACAAAAACTTCGTATGTTTGTTGCTATCCCGAGGAAGTTGTTTCCTTTGTAATCAAGCTCCTTTTCCATAACCTGGTTGTAGCATTCCTTAGAGATAATATTAACTGGGGAATCTGTATGCCGATAAATGGGTGAAAGTCAATGAACCCAATTTTGCATGAGATTTTCAGATAGTGACGATTCCTATGATGGATTAGTGCCCCATCTCATAAAAGCTGCGGTTGGTCCGATTTCAAGAATGTTTTTTCAGAGTTGTCTTGCCAATGGGTCATCTCGACATCACTAGAGGTCTTGACACTTAACCCTAAGTTATCCTCTTCCTCAAAATTCACGAAAACATCAAAATCCTTCCCCGAGTCAACTTCTCCAGGATCCGGGGGGTCGCTAAGAAACTTTTCAAGGGATTCACTAAAATTCCCCACTGGGTCAATTGCACACACCTTCTCCGGGGTAGACAAATGTTCATTAGGTCCGAATGTGGCGATCTCACCATTAGCTTCCAGGGTCAATTGCACACACATTCTACCCACATACTAAGACCCAACATTCAACACTCTAAAATCTTATAAATCCTTCATCTATAAGTAATAATACTTGATTTATCATTATGATCTTAACTTTTTCTTTCGCATTTTATTGCTATTCTCAAAATTTTTTTCGCCCCACAATCTATTTTCGTGGTTCCACTAATGTAATAGCAATGTAATTATTTTAAATAATATCTTTCATGTTGTCATGCTAAGTAATTAACTAAAATAGCTTCAATTTATATACGAGTATCTTTGTTTCTAACAAAAACCTTTAACGTATTAAACTACCACGCTATAACTTAATCCTATTATAATAACGTGGTTAAATATTTTGGACCCACGATTGGTAGACGGCTAGACAAAATATTTTTATAATTTCTTTGTTAAATATGTATTTTGATAAAAGTTAATATATTTCTGTTCTTGGTTGTCAAGTGTATTTACTCTAATCACCCAATTTGACGCCAAAATAGTACTTTGTTATTGTTGTTTTGTGCTTAATTATGAACCTACTCCCATTAACACTATTGATTTTGATTTTTTTATTACCACTTGCTAGTTATTTTACCATTCTTTTTGATCGTTTCCTTCTGTCTTTTACGAACACATGTTTATAAATTATTCAGAATAAATGACCTAAACACATCGTAGACTTAATTGGCATGATTGGACAAAAGACTGTTGGGTCTAAAAAGCCAAATATGTTCAATTATGGTTAACTTGTGTTTAAATCGACAAGATATCAATATCAGTTTCATTTGATTGGTTCATGATACGACCCGTTGAGGTTGTATTGAGATAAAGCATCAGTTTAAGCGGGCGCGAGCTTTTTAAGAATATGAAAGAATAGAAAAGAATTATTTGTTTAACATAACTATGCTATCATTCATTATAATGGCTAGATATTTATAACCTTACAATGACCTAAACAATGACAAAGGGCTTAGAGGAAGAGATCTAGTGAGAAGAGAAATCAAAATAAGAAGAATGAGAAGAAATTTGAGCCACACATTTTAACTGAGGAGCAGAAATTTAATGGGAGATGCATCTATTTTTTTAGGTGCATATGAAATATGCGGATGTGATTTCTTCTCACCATTCTCATTTTAATTTTACTTCTCATTTGATCCATACTCAAGGGCTTAGACCCAATTAGACTTGAACATGACCTAACAAAATAAGATAGATAAATATAACTTAGCCCACGACATAATGTTAGGATTTAGTAAATCCAGTTATTAAAGTGTCGGTCACCTAAAGTATATGTAATCGTTAGAAAGCTCGTAGTCGTAGTTATTTAATGTTAAGTGGTAGTTAGTTAAGTAACAGTGGAGGCGGATGGTCTTTACCCACTATATGCCTGATCCACAGCCCGTAGGTGGCGATTTGTGTAAGACTATAAAAACCCTCTACCTCCCAAGGTAGAGAGTTGGAGCTCATAATAATACTTTCATTTTCTCTCACTAAGTTCCCAAACCTCTAACTATTTCTCTCTCTAAAACCTTATTGTATACGCCCCATTTGATCATGATTTGATGTGTTTGTGAAATCCAATATGTTACAAATGGTATCAAGAGCCATGGTTTGATCATCTCTCTTACATGTTCTTGGATTTCTAGTGGTTTTATATGGTTTTTGTGTTTGAAAAAGTTTAGTGGTTTTTGCATCATTTGAATCATTTCTTGTGTTAAAGTTTGAATTTTGAGTGTACTTTTGTGTTTAGAATCATTGTATGTGCTTGAGTTTTGATTTGGAAAGCTTGAATCACTGTGGTTGTGCTTGTTTTGGATTGAAAAGTGTGGTTTTGAAGTTTTTCAACTTAGCGACTTGTGTCTCGGAGTATTTTTCTTCGTAGCGACTTGCTTTAGTAATTTCCAGCGAGTTGTAGTTTAAGTCGTAGCGACTTGATCTTAGCGACTTGTCTATTAAGACAAGCCGACAAAGCGATACAACGTAGTGGAGGTTCCACTTCGGCTAGCAACTTGGTTGGCGTAGCGACTTGTCTCTATTGTTTCTAACGACTTGTCTTTATTGTTCTTAGCGAGTTGACTCTTAGCGACTTGGATACTTAGCGAGTTGTTCTTTAGCGACTTGTCTGCTTAGCGATTTGGTGCTTTAGCGACTTGTGTTCAGCGACTTGGGTCTTAGCAACTTGATTCACAGCGACTTGAGGTTTAGCGAGTTGCTACTTAGCGACTTGGTTCTTAGCGACTTGGTTCAAGGGTTATAGCGACTAGGTTAATATTTGTTTCTAATACGGTTTTCTCTTGATTTAGTAAAATCCCGTGAAAGAATCTATTTCCTGGTTTAATCATAGAGTTATAAAATCCCGTAAAATCTGTAAACATGTCTACCAGCGTGCCTACAATCATCTCTCATGGCGAGGGCGTTCAAGCGGTGGTTGAACACTTTCGTCCACCCATGCTTGAGCAACCGACTATGACTCATGGGCTCGTGAATTAGGTTGTATTATGCGGGAAAGGAAAATGGAGTCAACATTCTCAAGTCAATCGATGAAGGACCTTATCAAATTGAGACTACAAGAGACATAATTGATATCACTGCGAGATGGAACTATGATCTTTGGATTGGACGGACCAAAGACATATGATGAGCTTGATGATAAGGAGAAAAAGAGATTCGATGCTGATATCGGGGCTTCAAACATTATACTTCAAGGTCTTCCAAAAGATATCTACAAGCTTATCAATCACAACACCGAAGCCAAGGCGGTTTGGGATAATGTCAAGATGCTTCTCTCGGGTTCTGAATTAACTAAGGAAGACAGAGAATCACAACTGTATGATGAATTTGAGCACTTTAAGATGAAACTAGAAGAAAGTGTCTATGAATATTACGTGAGATTCCACAAGCTTGTGAATGATATGAGGAATATCAAAATGACCATGCCAAATATTCAGGTGAACTCAAAGTTTGTGAACAACATGAATCCCGAATGGCACAAATTTGTCACCTCTGTGAAGCTAACCAAAGGATTGAAGAACACCAACTATGAGCATTTGTATGCCTTCCTTCTCGGAATGAGAGACATGCTATGTTTGAGCGAAGGATTCTTGAGCAGTTCAAATCTAAGCGAGGGAGAAACGGTTAGTCAAATGACTTCTGACCTTTTACACCAATGTTGGAATTACCACCAAAGCTTCTCAACTCATACCCACGGGTAATGGTAATAATTACAAGCTCATTCCCGATCCGGCATATAAGCCTCGACTCAAACACACTCATGGAAAACTTCATCAATCAACTATCTCTCATGGTTAGTCAAAATATGAATTCCATCCCACACACCAACAATAATCTCAGAACAACATCCAATCCACACAATCAAGCTCATCGTAGAGATGGTAAGGTTGTGGTGCAGAATGTGCAAGGAAGGCGATATGAACAAGGGATGGTTGGAGCGGTTATGGTAATCTTTGGAGTAGGTGGAGGATATGTGGTTAATCAGAATCGTGGAAGAAATGCCAATCAAGGGCAAGCAAAGCCGGTCAAATGCTACAAGCTGTGTTGGTGAGGGACATATTGCGAGGCGCACATCTCCAAAGCGTCCACGAATGCGAGAATACTTGGGGACAAGATGTTCTTTGGTACAAGCTCGGGATAATGGAGCAACTCGGATGAAGAGGAGTTGTTGTTTCTTCTGAAGGGAATGCTAAGACATATGATCTTTGATGTAGATGAGCGACCAATTCATGAAATAGGTCAAAATCATCAAAATGCCTTTCAAGTAGCGGTGATGATGCATTTGACTTTGATGTCGATGATGAACCTCTTGCCTGGACAATCTTCATGGCTAGCATCTCACCTATGGTCTCTCAAAGGTACCTTCACCACAATAGGTGGTCAATCAAAAGATTCAATCATTTGGAGGTATTAAAACTATACGATGTAGTTGATGAGCAAAAGATGCATAATGAAGTACAATCTTTTGAAACTTATGAATGAGATATTGATAATGAGGGTAATAGCAATATTGTCCCATATGATCAATATGTGAAGCAAAGTGAAAGTGAGATTGTACAAAGTGAAGCATCTTCTGCGATCAATAATGACTATGTTTTCGATGAATACACTGCGTGTGCCTCGATGATTACATTATCTCTGAATGCCTATAAAGAACAAGTTGCTATTTATGAACAACGTGCTAAGTTTGAGTTAACTACTGCGTGGCGAGGAAATGGATGACCAAATGCGTACAATTATTAGAAAAGTAATTTTAGAGAAGAAGTGTTAAAACAAGAGTTAAACTCCTTACAAAAAAAGCTTTCTAAAAGCTGTTAAGAAAAACAAGAGCTGCAAGATAATGTTAAAGTGCTTAAACAAAATTGTGCTAAGGAATCAAAACTTTTGAATGATTTTTCTAATCTAAAAAATTTGAAGAACAATCTTGAAAATAAGTTATGCGTACAAAGGGAACACCATTGATTTGCTCACATGATCACTAAGCATAGAGTCTTAAGCGATAAGTCAAGTATCCCCCTTGTAGAGGAACCAAATCCCGAATATTGAAAAAGAGCTAAAGCTTTCCATAAGATTGTATATGATGGCAATGAGATTCTTAAGCCTAGGCAAATACCATCATGTATTGGAAATACGAAGAGGATAGAAAATTAGATGATGCATCTAGAGAGAAAATGGATAAGAAGCTTACGATCACGCATGTAAAAAGAATAACATAACGATTAAACCCCATGATTACACTAAGGAAAATTGGATCTCCCTGAACATGTTTAAGCCTCTAACTCAATTAACCCCGAGCAATTTTTGGAAGAATGATATGGATAAACAAAAAGTTAATGTACTCGTTGAAACAAACACTCCCTTTAGGAAAATGTGCGACTCTTGTGTATCCTCCAAATACACCAATGCACTTAGTTCCTAGAACTATTGCCACTAATAGCAAGACCTTAATCAGCCTGTATGTTGTTTATCAGCTATTCGTTGATTTTTGAAGGCGTGTAAGAAGAGAATCACATCTGGGGATAAGCTGAAGGGGAAAGGGGTTTTGAGCAAACTAAAGAATGTTATTTAAGCGAGGTCATGCCCTTCTTTAAACAATTAAAAGGTCAATTTTAGAGTCTTAAAGGGGATTAACTTTCGGATATCAAAAAATGGAAAAGGAATTTGATGCAATGATTGTTGAGGTAAATGATTATGAACGGGAACTCAAATATAATGAAATTGAAAGGAAGAACTTGCATATCTTAAATGAGAACTTAGTATTAAGCTGTGTGGCTCAAGATGTCTTTTATCTTGTTACTAAGCATTCTATTACGCCTCTCAATTTCATGAATTGCTATTTGCTTTGAAAGTTTCCCATGATCGTGTCATTGAGCTTGAAAACAAAAACTTTGAACTAAATGAGAAAATTGATCAGGATGATCACGATAATCTGGTAAAACATCTTTCTAAGCTAGAAGTTGAACATTTTGATTTGCAACTAAAATATCAACATCTCAAAGAAAATGTTAAAACCTCAAACATCAAGACATCCTTAAATGTTCCAGAGTTTGATGCACTTTTTGAAATAAACAAACGTGATGAAAGCGATTCAAGCTCATTGTAACACGATCAGAAATTTGAAAGCCCAAATTTCACAATTAAAGGGTGTTGGATCGATATACTTTAATCAAACTATCTTAACTAGCTTGTCAAGGTTTAATAACCTCGGATAAATCCTAAGTTATTAACAAAGAAACACTGAAAAATCTTTATCAAGTGCAGCGAATTTACTTAACAAAGCTAAGAAGAATAACCTTTTATTATAAACTCTAAATCCGCTTATTATGCAGATACTCTAATACAACTCTAAGATAATCGAACTTCTCTCTAAAACACTAATTAACTTGTGAATTAGTAAACTCTAAAACTCATAGACTCATACATCTAATGCCAATCTAGGAGTCCTTTTATAGGCTCAAGGATATCCTAGTCGGTTTACAATTGATAGCCTTATACGACAAGTAATCTAAACATAGAATACAATACTTTCCATAAGCGAATACTTGATTCTTTTGTTCTTGCAGATTACTTTGACTTTTAGGTGCGATACTTTGACTTTGTCTTTAGCATTACTTTGACTCTTTGACTTTTCCCAGTACTTTGCGACTACAGTACTTTCATATCTTCAATACTTTCATGTCTTCAGCACTTTCATATCCCAACAATCCTCCCCTAACTTGAATTCTACTTGCTTGACTTCAAGTTCCTTTGTGAATGTATCTTTAACAACTTCATATTTAAGATCAGATTGTTTCTTAGTCTTTTCAATATATCTCTGTAATTATGCATTGCTTGTCAAAGTATCTCTTAGAATTGTTCTTTCAGTGACATTCACAAGCTCCATCTTTTGACAACACGACAACATATGACAATTTGTACATTAATTCAGTTTAAGTTGCATACTATTCTCATCACTTATAGGTGTGTTAACTCCACGTGAGAGGTGAATCATTGAAAATTTAATGGATTTAGGTCTCTTTACCAAAGCCATTATCTTTGGAGTAGCCAAATATTTTGGTGTGTAAGACCATGGTACATTGATAACCATATGATTTTTAGCAAATCATCGGCTATCAACAGATTTGATTTGTCTTTACCAAAAGCTGTACCCTTCCGGACTAGTTAGTTCTTCTATCTAATGGTGAACTAATTACCAATAATGGTTTTCCACGCCTTTACCACAAGCCATTTTCTTGTGGGCTAGCCAACTCTTCACATTAACCGATATGGTGAGTTGATTACCATACAACTTATTAGCAAGTTGTCAACTAAAAGCGGATTTGATATATCTTTACCCGAGCCGTTTGCTCATGGATTAGCCAATCCTTTTGTAACCATGGTGGATTGATTACCTATTTGATGTTGCCATCTCAAAATCCATTTATTTAACCTTTGTTTCAAAATTACTTAGCTGGTTTAAAACACAGCGGTACTTTGATGAAAGTCTTGTTTGATCAGCGATACTTTGAATAAAGTCTTGATTTATCAAAATAAATTATTCAATAAAATTCATATCAGTTTACTCATCTTCTTCAGCAATGGTAGTCCAGTTGATAAATAAATTAATAACCATGCAAGTAGTTTCATTATCCTCTTCTACTTCGATCCATGCTCTAACATTCTTCTCATGAGCTCAACTGTGAGAGGATATCTTCCGTTTACAAACATGTGTATCATTTTACCATTCTCTAGCTCTAAAACATGAACTCCAAATTCTTCAAAGAATCTCCGAAAACAATTTCCAGTTTTTTGATTTTCCATATATCATCGGTGCTTTCCTCTTACGATTCCCACATAGTTATAAGATCTCCAAGCAAAACCGGACCAATTCCTTCGATGGAATATCTCCAAAATAAGCTTTTACCACATTATATAGATAGAATAAATCCACTCTATCTATAATATGTAACAAATCCCATAACCTATTGAAAACTTTGAAGCTTTCATCTTCCTTATGAAAAATCATATAATCTCCTTCTTTGGATTTGACAATATCAAAAGCACTAATCTGAGATCTGTTCATCTTCATGTCTGTATCTTCTTTTGAATAATCAAAATCTACCATTCTGAGATAATTTCTTAATGCATCTTTAGACTCGAATCTCAATTCAACTCTTTCTTTCTTTGAAAGCTGTTTATCTGTATTGAGTTTTTCTTTTTCTTTTTAAGCTCTTCTTCCTTTAAACCAGTCAAAAAGCTTCTTCTCTAAAATCCTTGATATACTGCAACACTCTTCTTATAAGCTTCTCCATGACATCATAGAGTCTTTTCATGTCAACATAGTTCAACACGCAATCCTTTATACCCTCGACCTTTCAAATATGCCATCATAGCATTCTCGTCCTTAGCTAAATTAGGTCTTCTAGGCATATATCTAAGGGAGTGGGTGATTGTAATGGTTCATCGGTTTGACATCTAATTGCTCTTGCAACTTTTTAGCCACTTCTCTACTTTGAGCTTCTTGACTTCTTGAACGCTCTATCTTTAGCATTTAACTCTTCTTGAAGTTTTCTAGCGGCTGACTTCATTCCTAGCAACTTCAATTTCTCTAATTTATGCCAAAGAAAGTTTCTTCTTCTTTACTTCTACTAAAACAGCTTTCCCTTTATCCTTAGGATCAATGGCGAGGTTGAGAAGTTCTTTGTTGTTCATCTTCTTGCACTTCTCTAATAGTAACACCACCTCTAGGTTGTGATAATTCTTGAAAAATTGTAGCAATGAACTCATCATCACTTGCAGAATGAATTGGTTTGAGAATAGCTTCCTACTCTTCTTGTATAACTTGATTGTAGAAGGACCGGCTTCTTCTTCAAAATTCAAAACTCTTGGAGTTATCACTTCTTGTCTAGAAGTACTTTCGTTGAAAAGCATTACTTTGTTGTTCATTACCTTGAACTTGTTCGATTACCTTGTAATTGTTCGACTTGTTCATCGTTACTTTCGACTTGTTTCTTCTTCTCAACATCTTCTTTCAAATTATCTTTTCTAAATTCCTCCCCAAGTTGTGAGAAGATTGTTGATGAACACAGTGGCGTTGTTTTCCTAGGACTGCTTTTGCCTTTTCTTGGATTTAACCCAGATTAGAAATTGTTGAACTAATGGCCACACAAAAGTCTTTAACCTTCGAAACTTCAGTTTTAATTTCTTTATCTGTTTAGCTTGAACTTCTGTAGTCTTTTTCAACTTGACCAACTCCCTTGTCAAAACATAATTATCCAATGTGATTTCATCAGGAGGTATGGTATGTGAATCTTCTCCTTGAATAGGTGAATGATCCTGTGGTTGAGAAGCGAGCGGACCCTTGTGGAGATGGAGAAGGTGAAACGCAACATCTTCTTGGAGTTCGATTACTAGGAGAAGCGGTACCTTGTAGAGATGCACGATACCTTCATTTGATATAGCCTGTGGAGAAGCGTGCTTGCGAGCGGTACTTGCGGATCAGACTACCTGAGATCGCATACCTTGATATCATCGATAACACTCTAACGGCTTGAACAACATCCATCATGGAAGTTGTTAAAGGAGTATCTTGACCCTTGAATAAAACACTCCTTTTTGCCATAAAAGTAAAAATCTTAGATTGTTGAACAATATGAGCAATAAAGCGGTAGGTTTTGGCACATCAGAAAGTTGCTTGTTTAAGAAAACATGTATAAACCTTGGGTACATTAGCCAAGTAGATCCATGTGAAATATGTGAGAGCATTCCATCCGATAGTAGCTTTGAGAAGTTAAAAACTCTATCAGTAGCTAACTTGACCATAGCAGATGCTATATTTGACCCAAAATGCTCCCAAGAGGTACTCTTAGCACTTATGCAATGGAGCAACACATGAACCAAAACCTTCCAATGCGGACAAAATAATTGTTTTGAAAGCGTTTGTTCATTCAAAGATCCTTCATAGCCAATATGTCGAAAAGTATCCCATATCAACTGCTTATCAAACCTTAAAGCCTCATCTGCATCATTGAACAATAAATCTTCTCGGATGGAGTCTTGATAATCTTAATAGTTCTTCCACAAGCTGTTGATCTAATATAATATTCATCATTCTCCATATTATCTCTAGCATTGGCCCAAAATTCTTGAATCGAGGGGCTCAATAATATCCGGCTCCACTAAAGAGCATAAGCTGATAGGCGAACCGATAAGATAATCAATTATATCATAAAAGAGTATATTCGCGTCAGTCTTATCCAAATTAGCAACCATGTTATGCTTAGAAACAGTAGGACGAGTCGCCATTGTGGATTATGTAAGCAAAAAGAATGGAACGCGAAGAATATGAATATGATGAGAGAAAGATGGAAAAGATTCTAATGTATCAATATGAGAGGGAAAATCGGAAAGTAGGTATTTATAGGTGAGATTTGAAAAATCACAGCCTAAAATAACATTGTTACCGTTAGCATTAAATTACCCCTCAAGATAACTGATTCTCGATGTAGGCTTAGGGGTGTGTGTGTATGGATAAAACCACAATATCGATATCAAAAATAACCACAAGTAATGATTTAAAATCCCTTTAGGAAAAAGGATAATGAATCAAAACCCGTGAGTGATAGTGATACGGATTAGGAAATCCGAGTCGTTTCCCAACGAGGTGTGAATGGGCAACGTCGTTATTGGTTCGTTATTAAAATGCTCGATGTTTTGGATTTTTAAAATTTATTAAAACTACGGGGAATGGGAAAACAATTAAGGGAAATAATACTACGGGAAATCCTAAATACGCGAACTATACTAAAACGTATTAAAAGAAACGTAAATAAAATGCAACTACGTCTAATCTAAGTCCTAAAAATAATCTAAAATTACTTTCTAACTAAAAATGATATTAGAAAATTAACTAAGAATTAAAACTAATTTTTATGATTTTTCTGAAATTTATTTGAATTAAAAACTAATTTAAACTAATTTAAATTCTAAAAATTACAATTTAAAGTAGGAAAAATCTAGAAAAATTATTTTTTTGCTTTTTATAATTTTCTTAATCTAGGAAAATTAAAAAATTATTTTTTGGAACCTTTTCTGATTTAATCGAATTAAATGCTATTTAATAAGTGTTAAAAACTAGTTTAAATCAAGAAAAATAGCAAACAAAGTTGGAAAAATATGAAAAATTCAGGGAAATTCTAAAATATTATTTTAAACCTAGGAAAAATAATAAAAGAGATGCGGGTGTGCAGAATTAGATTACTGAGAGAAAAGTGCTTATTAATAAGCACTAATAATAAGCTAAAGGCTAAGATAGAACACCAAATGATCTCAAAACTTAAATAAGGCTAAAAGTACTTAAAAGCAACTTAATTCAACTAGTATAAACCTCTAATGAGCAATCTACAATGATTTGGTTCAATTTCACTAATAAGCTAAACTAGCCTAGACCTACCCACTTAAAGCTAACTCAACTGCTAATCCAATTAGCTCTTACGAAAACCAGTAGAGAACTTCAAGACCACCAAGTTAGGAACAAATAGACCAAGTTTAGGACACTAAGTAGCTAAAATGAGGACTTAGCAATATGCGCAAGATGGTCACGATCACACCTCAGTGTATGATGAGTGTGATCGGAAATCAGAACTATGTGTGAGCTTATTAACTGCTTATAGAAAATTCACAAAATTCCACAAAAATGACTTTTCAAAACTTGACCAACTAAAGATTTATATCCCAAAATTTCACTAGAATTGAACCAGAAATGAGTCTATTAAAAATCCACAAAGTTTTATGAAAACCTATTTGAATACTTTTGACTTTTAAACACAGAATTGAGTTTTGACTTATTTGAGGTATGATTCAATCCTACTGATGATAAATGATGTAGTAAGTTATAATTGAACCTAATTCAGCAATCCTATATGATCCTAAAGCTACAAGCTAGCAAATGCTACCACTATTCTAACTTATCTAACTGCTAAATCAGATTTACACAAATATTGACTTCCACTGATTTATTGTGCAAATGAGTGACAGAATTTATTGAGTTATAACCTATTGAGACTTAGTAAACTGAAACTAACCACTATTAAGCACTGCAATTCCAAACAACAGCTTAATCCAAACACCAATTAACAAGCAGTTATACTAATTCTATATGAATCCTAACTATAGATCAAACAATAATCTAACTAAATTCTCTTGCTCAATTACTTGACTAACAAAGATCTCTTGTTGCAAAAATAGCTATATCAATAATGGAAAACAAGTTCAAATCAACAATTGAAGTAAATGGAATGAAATTGAACTCACTTTTGGTCCGGCTTATAGAGCAACTCATACAATACCCAATCTACACTAAACTACTTAAATTCAACCCAATCCAAGCTCTGCAACACCCAATTCCATATTCAAAACCATTTAAAGCTTCCGGTTGACTTTTGTTGGTGATTTTTTTGATTTTGAGAGTAATTTGTTTGTAGGAACTGGTAGTAGTCTAAACTAGCTCTGATTAAGCTATAGATGAGCTTAAGAGAGCTTATGGAAACATAAACATAAGTTGATTGCGACTTATGAGCATATTTGAAATTTTTTTATTTTTTGAAATATTTTTCTTATTTTATTTTTATTTTTGCTTAATAGAGAATAAAATTTGAAATTGATAAAATATAAGCTAAAATGATTAAATGAAACAGTAATAAGCTATTCTAAACACTTAAACAATAATTTGAAATTAAATGAGAATTTAGGCTAAAAGTACTTTTATTAATTGAAACTGAATACAAAGTGAGATTGAAAACAGAAATGAAAATATTTAAAACAATTATAAGCTACAACTACTACTTAAATTCTACATGATTACAATGGTGAAGTGAGGGTGCCTTATATAGGCTAGCTAAGGCCTCATGGAAGGATCTGGAATTCGAAATCTGTGCTTCTTCTGAGACGTTTATCACCATAAGATCAATCTCCACCTCATTCTTTTCATCTGGACCCTTGGATTATTACTTCCACGTTTCATCCACCAATGAGAGAGCAGGGATTGGAAATGTATCACGCGGATAGCTGACTTGGCACTGAGCACATGTCAGATGGTGTCAGTGATTGTACGATTTTGCCCTTAATTGGGGTGAATTGGCTTAATTGACCGAAGGGTATTTTAGGGTTCTTCGTTCCTGGGTTTGGGTTTTGGGTTTGTGTTGGGCCAAGGTTGGACTTGGGATAGATATTGGATTCATGTAGTATTTCAAGGACTAATATGGTACATGCTGAAAATCCAGGGACCAAACTTGTAAATCTGAAAATTTCTTCCAAGGGCCATTATTGTCATTCTCAAATAATCCAAGGGCTGAATTTGCAACTTTTGAATCTCCAAGGGCTAAACATGACAATTCTGAATCTTCAGGGACTAAAACTGCCATTTTGAGAATTGATTGTCCAAACTTGCAAATTCCTTTCCCAGCCTCGGCTTTTGCATTCTTCTTTCTCTCGTGCTCGGTTTTCTTCTGATTTGGCTTCTTTTTGTCTGTTTTGTCACATCCGTACCTGCACATGCAAAAACTCAAGAAAAACGCAAATGTTAACAATAAACGGCTCTTTCTTGGTTATTTTGGGTCAGTTTTGATAAACAAAAGATATGTGTTTAAGCACATATCAATAACCGTTGGAACAGTACTTTAATAAGACAAACAGTACTTCCACGTAAAGTACTTCCCGGCGGTACTTTCCCAGCAGACTTTCCAAGTACTTTAACAAAAGCGGTACTTTTCCAATTTCTCGGTATGAACTAAGTATACATAACTATCCTTCCCTCAAGCATAACACAGGACTATACAAATACTAAATAGTCCTCCCCTTAAATGTAGCTCGGTAGTTAATCATGCCAATGCTCACCACCAAGTGAGTGAATCTAGAAACATCAAAACCTTTGGTGTGTAAGTCAGCTACATTATCATCTGTGTGAACCTTAATCACATTAATAAGCCGATGCTCATAACAATCTCCGATAAAGTGATGCCTAATCTGAATGTGCTTGGTCTTGGAATGATAAACTGGATTCTTCACAATACAAATAGTACTCTCATTATCAATGTTAATAGGAGTATTCTTGAAGTTGAATCCATAGTCCAAGAGCTGATTTTGCATTTACAAAACTTGTCCACACAAGCCTGCGGCTGACGCTACATATTCACTTCAGTAGAGGATGTTGCTGCAATTGTTTGTTTCTTGCATTGCCAGGAGACTAATCTTCTTCCAAGATATTGGCATCCTCCATTGGTTGATCTTCTATCATAGTTATCACCTGCATAATCACTATCTGAAAAAGCTTCTAAGTGAAAAGGTGACTCTTTAGGATACCACAACCCCAACTTAGGTTGTTGCTTCAAATAACGAAGATTCTCTTTCTGCATTCATGTGAGAGATCTTTGGTGAGACTTGATATCTAGCACATAGACAAGCTGCAAACATAATATCAGGCCTTGATGCAGTGAGATACATAAGAGATCCAATCATTGATCTATAAAGCTTGACTTCAACAGGGTGTCCATCGTTATCTTTGCCCAATGAATTGATAGATTTAATGGGTGTAGTAACAACCTTCATATCATCAAAATTGAATTTCTTAAGTATGTACGTAACATACTTGTCTTGATTGATAAAATACCTTCCTTTGACGCTTAACACGAAGTCCTAAAAAGAAAGTCAACTCTCCCATTGAACTCATTTGAAATTCTTTCGCATGTTTGCTCAAACTCCTTAACCATGGACTGTTTGGTAGCCCCAAAAATGATATCATCAACATAAACTTGAACTAACATAATATCTTTCTTGTCTCTCTTGATAAACAAAGTCTTGTCTATAGCTCCTTCTATATCCATGTTGCAATAAGAATGTGGAGAGTCTCTCATACCAAGCTCTAGGTGCCCGATGAAGGCCATAAAGAGCCTTAACCACCTTGTAGACTTTGTTTGGATGTTTAGGATCTTCAAAACCAGGAGGTTGTTTGACATAAACTTCCTATGTAATCTTGCCATATAAAAAGGCACTTTTGACATCCATCTGATAAACTTGAAAGCCTATATAAGAAGCAAAAGCAAGAAATATTCTAATAGCTTATATTCTTGCTACGTGGAGCAAACACTTCATCATAATCTACTCCTTCTTCTTGTCTATATCCTTGTGCTACTCGCCTTGCCTTATTCTTTATAACATTTCCTCTTTCATCTCTTTTGACCCTAAAACCCATCTGGTTCCAATAACTCTCTTCCCATCAGGAAGATCACATAAAACCCAAACCTCTTGAAGTTTAAATTGAAGAAGTTCTTCCTGCATATCTTCAACCCAGCTTTCTTTAGTCAAAGCTTGAGCAATATTCTTGGGTTTCTCTTGAGAGATAAAACAAGTAAATAGAGCGGGTTTGATGGTCCTATGATTCACCTATTTTGTTTATACACAAAGCTAAGTAAAGCATTGTGAGGTATAGAAAAGTCTTAGCTCGTGTCTGGTCAGGCCTCCGTAGTAGAAGGACCAATGATTTGATGGAAGGATGATCCTTATGAGTTCTTAAGTTTGGAGACCTGTGGAACTCCATAAGTATCCTCCAAATTAGTAACATCAGCACCTTCATTGGAATTTGGAAAAATACCTTCATCTTCAAATTCATCATCGGTATCTTCTAATCCAGGCATGGTATGATCATCCGCATCGGCTAAAAGTATCTTGCAGCCGGTGCCTTGATACTTTGTTGAAATCTTGTCCAAAGTCTTTGTGAAAGTACTCATAGTCTTGTTCTTCCTCTTTGTCTCTTCATAAGTTCTCCTTTGTTCATCATTGTAAGAATGTGCTAAAACATCTTGAAGAAGCATCTGATTAAGTTCCTCATGAATAGATTGATCCCCCAGATAAAGAGGATTCTCGAACAACAAGATTTTGTTGGAGATGCAGACTTTGTTTTGGAACTTCGACTTTGTTTTGACTAAAGGATCTTCATGGAACAACATCAGGCCCATATGAACTCCATGAACAACATATTGTAAATCTTCCCATCGTGTAATCGTTGATTTTCTCTCTACGTGTACATAGTTCATAGATGGAGTTAAAACCTCAAGATCAAACATCCAATCGGGACCTTTACCTTTCTCATTATCTTGATCTTCTAAAAACTCAACATGAAGACAATCTTGAACCTTCTTAGTAACCTTGTTGTATTCTCTAAAGCCCTTACTGGGTAGTGCAATAACCCAATAAGTATCCTTCTTCCCCACTTGCCATCAAACTTCCCCTGATTATCAATAGTGTTTAAAATAGTAAGAGGGCATCCAAAAGGTTTCATAAAACGTAATATTGGGTTTATTGCCCATCAGAATTCATAAGGTGTCTTCTACGTGGTTTAGTGATCGGAGACTCTCAAGTACATAACAAAGCAAGTACTTACAAAATTTCGCCTGAACCAATAGGTATGGTGAATCATAACATTGTTCTCTTGCGCTTCAATCAAAGTCCTATTCTTCCTTCTTCTGAACAACTACATTCTGCTTGTGGTGTTCTTGCAATACTAAACTCCCGTTTTATGCATTTGTTTGCACAAAATTCATCCATAAGTTTGTTCTTGAATTCAAATCCCATTGTCACATCTAATACCTCTAACCTTGAGTCTCAATTGGTTTTCAGCATATAATCGATTGTCCGGATAGCATCAAAAGTATCATCTTTAAAACCCAAGAAAAATACCCAACCAATCTAATGAATCATCTTTACAACTTCAAGACTTTTTCTTGTTTAGACTTGCCACGTAAATAGGTCCAAACAAATCCATATGTAAATGACTCCAAAGGTTCTCTAATAGTTCTCTCCTCAAGCTTCTTGCAGGAAGCTTTGTGTTGTTTACCCTTCTTGCATGCCAAGCATGATTGATCATTCTTGTAAGTCTTAGAAGGTAAACCTCTAACTAGATTGCCTTTGACCGCTTTATTGATATTTTTGAAGTTAACATGGCCCAATCGTCTATGCCATTGATGTGCCTCTTCGATGTTGCTTTTAGCCGCCAAACATGTGGCTCTTCCATAGGAGTGTAGACTCTTCATGTCTAAACTATACACATCATTTGTCCTTGGTACTCTAAGAAATATTAATTCATCATCAACATGTCGAAAAGTCGAGGAAAGGATAAGACATTCGTCGCTGAATAACACAGATGCTTTTTATCACGATTTGCGGATACCCAATAGATTGAACTTTAACTCCTTTACATATCTAACATTCTCAAAATCTATAAGCCCCCGCTTGATAGTCCCTTTTCCAGAATCTTTCCTCCATTGGGATCATTCCCAAATGCAACTCTTCCTCCACTAATCTTCCTAAAATCGTGATTGTGATCTCTTTGTCTCGGCCATACTTCCAGAGTAAACCACTATCCACAATAAGATGATCTTAAGCTCCTCTTTTCCGGGTTGCCCCGCACATAAAAGAAAAGAGTTAGAATTTTGGAACCCAAGCCATTAATGACCAGGTTCCTATGGAGTTACAAACTCAAATTTTTTGAGGTATAATTTCCACTATCTTTCGAATGATGATCGAATTATCTTTTGATCTTTATCATGTGGTTTTCAAAACTTTCTGGTTTTTCAACACAAATCTCTTTTTCTTGTAGCACAAAAACATCAAATTCACTTTTGGTTGAAAGTATGCATCCCTCTGCAATACTTTCCCTCTTAACCCATTCTGTTTAACACTTGGTTTTCGTGATCTAAATCTCCTATGTGAATTGTAATACCTTCTAGGTTGATAGTGAGATCTCCTAGAATTTCTATACCAAGTAGTGTGATCGATTACCTTGTTTTATGCGGCGGTACTTTGAGAAATCTTGGGCGAGTTAACAGTACTTTGAAAGTCTTGTATTGAGATCTTGAAGGTTTTGAAAAAGGTTTTGGTGTGGGTATCAATCCCGATGAGAAATTTCGTGATTGTCCTTATTTGAATTATTCCAAAGCTGGTTTGTGCTCTCTAGGTTTTGGTTTAGAAGTCATTCTTTGGAATTTTTCAGGTATTACGGTGATGTTCACAGTCTTTAATTAGATGAGTAGGACTAAAACACACAAAAACAGTTTACATTATACATCAAAGTGACATCTTCTATGTCTATGCCCAAAATTATTTTGCCTTCTTGGTGAGTGATTATTTGTTTTGACAAAAATTATCCCAAAAGGTTTAGCGATCTTGTTTGAAAGGTTTGAAGAAGGCTTGCTTGTGGAGCAGATACTTTGATTTAAGGTCTTGCTTGATTTTGAACATCGTTTTCAACAGCTCACGTTGGGTTTCATACCTAGATTGAGCAACTAGCTTTTTCCTAAACTCTAGACTGTCTACTCCAAAGCGAGAAACATCGAGGCCTAAGGGTTGATGAATGCGGTGGGATGTGGAACAACATGATAATCATTAGCTTTCTTATATTCAGGAGGTGAGTCACTTATTGAACCATCATTACTAGATGTATCTACATAATTAATGAGTTCTTCATCACTAGTAGTTATATCCTCATACTCACCTTCATCCCGATTACTAGATTGGTTTTCTTCTATCTTACTAAAATCCATTCCAAAACCTAATCCAGTTTTAGGTAGGCTCTTTCTTTGTTTTTGAACATAAGAAACATGTGAGACAGACTTCACCCCACGACAAACTTAGCTAACAAATCATCTCTTTCCTTAGTTAATTTCTCAATTTCAGCAATTTTACAGTTTAATTTCCATTCACTAAGCTTTAGCTGGTAATCCTGTTGTGCATATTTTTCATTAAGCTACTTCATTAGTTTCATGTGCTAAGATTTTGGCTTCCATAGATTCTAAGGTTATTTGAGAACCTGCTACCTCAGAACCTAGCCTTAACACAATTATCTCTCTCAATCACATAACTGCTAAGTAATTTATGATAAAAATCATAGCAATTTGAGCATACCTCGGAGATAGGAGATTGATTTGGTGAAGTAGCCACCAATGCAAGTTGAACAGGATCATATTCACTTTCCTTGCTCGGTCAAATCCTCCAAAGCCATAATCAGATTCCAAAACGGCATGTTCGGGTTCTTGACAAAGCGAGTGCTCCAATCCATTGCTTCTACTGAATCTACAATTTCTTCTTCTACTGCTACCATGCAATAAGTTACTGGTTCATCATCAAACTCTTCCTCAGTCAACTGATAACTTCTCTTGAGCAACCAAAGCCTTTGTTTGATGATGGAATTTCCTTAAGCTCAAGTTTTGGCTTTTCAGATGTCTGTTTGTGATACTTAGCAGCACTCCTTGCAAAGTGACCAATCTTTTGACAATTGAAGCATTCAATTTTAGATTTGTCAAAAGTTATGCCCTGTTTTGGTTTGAAATCAATGCTTTTGCCTGTCTTCTTCATGTACTTTTGATCCTTGCAGTGATCATAGCAACTTGCCACCCGATATCAATTTCTTCAAGTGCATCTTCTTCAATCTGTGCTAGATCTTCTTAATGGCAGTGTAAACTAGCTTGTTGTGCAAAGAAGGAGCACATAACTTCATCTTAGGCCATAGTGGTAGTTGGTGGGGCCTTGTTGAACATATGAGAGGGTGTATAGGCAGTGATACTTTGAGAAACAGTACTTTGAGGAGAAGCGCGTACTTTTGGAAGTCTTGGCCTTCTTTTCGAGATGATAGAAAAGCAATAATGTGAGACTTAGAACTTGTTTGACCACTCATCTCATGCTCATACACCTTAAGTTGATGATAGAGATCATCAAAATCCATGACATCAAACCTTGTTGTCCTCTGATCATTGTAGCAATCACATGCCATGAAGATGGCAAACTTCTTAGAAACTTCAAATTAGCATCCTCAACTGATACTTCCGCCTTGTATAGCTCCAACATGTTGAGAAGATTCTGAAACCTATCATATGCATCATCAAGACTTTCTCTTTCACCAAGCGTGAAAGTTTCAAAGCATTAGTAAGCAAATTTAAATGCATCTTTTTAGAGGCTTCATTCCCTCAAATCGGTCTTGAGAGCGCCCGAATTGCTTAGCATCTTTAGCATCATGAAATTTGAGAAGATGACCATCCGGAATGGCAGATAAGAGAATGTTGAGTGCCTTCTCTTGATTCCTTAAGGTTGCTGTACTGTATCTCTGGTTTAGGTGCCTTGGGTTGTCCGGGAATATCAATGGGGGTACTGACTTCATTCCCATTCACAATTACATTCCATAGAGCATGATCTGTAATGGCAATATACTGCCTCATCTTCATGCACCAGAGATCATATTCTCCCTTCTTAATTATTGGAATTATGAGTGAGGTGATTGAGGGTGGTGGGCAGCCGGTCGACATCTTGAATATTGTTGAAGTAGGGTTTCTTCTAGTCGAGTTTCCACACAAGCTCTTATACCACTTGTTGGATCGATATACTTTAATCAAACTATCTTAACTAGCTTGTCAAGGTTTAATAACCTCGGATAAATCCTAAGTTATTAACAAAGAAACACCGAGCAATCTTTATCAAGTACGCGGAATTTACTTAACAAAGCTAAGAAGAATAACCTTTTATTATAAACTCTAAATCTGCTTATTATGCGGATACTCTAATACAACTCTAAGATAATCGAACTTCTCTCTAAAACACTAATTAACTTGTGAATGCGTAAACTCTAAAACTCATAGACTCATACATCTAATGCCAATCTAGGAGTCCTTTTATAGGCTCAAGGATATCCTAATCGGTTTACAATTGTATGTCACGACAAGTAATCTAAACATAGAATACAATACTTTCCATTAATGAATAACAGTTCTTTTATTCTTGCAGTACTTTGAATTTTAGGTGCAGTACTTTGACTTTGTCTTTAGCAGTACTTTGACTCTTTGACTTTTCCGGTGCTACTGGAAACTACAGTACTTTCATATCTTGATACTTTCATGTCTTCAGCACTTTCATATCCCAACAAAGGGTGAAAAGAACAACGTGACTGGCTCCCAAATGCCTCCTCCTTTAGATTCTCAGTGCTCTCAAACTTTTCATCTTCAGAACTTGGTTAATGTTTTACAAAAGGAAAATGAGAGTTTTCTAGAAGAAAATGAAAAGGTTAAACGACACTTTAAAGAGTTATATGAATCAATGAAAGTCACTCGTGACAAGAACAACGAAAAAACAACATCTTTGCAAAAGGAAATTGAGAATCTGAGGAGTCAGGAAAAAGGGAAAATGCCACTTGTCTTTAATGAGAATGTTGCATCAAAGTCATCTGCAGACTGCAAATATACTATGACTGTTAAATACATTCCTCCTCATCTTAGAAATAACGGACTTGTGTTTCATAACTATTTCGCTCACCTTAAGGATAGTCTAGAATGTCTCCGTGAGATTGTACAAGAGGATTTCATAAATAAGCCACTTGATAGAGAGATTAGGTTTGCTTGCATTCAGGCCAAAAGATCTCAAGAGCTGCTAGAATGTTTAAGAGCAACATGTCCTAAATCCTTAGGTGCAAAAGATAAAGCTGTGATGCCTTGTTCTATGCCTAGTGCCAATTATGCAACCCATTCTATGCCCAATATTAAGAAAGTGAACTCTAAAGTGCCTACAAGTAGTTTTGATCCATGCGCATTATAGTTGGGAATGCAAAAAGTAGCCCAACCAACTATTGTTCCCATAATTCCCTCTATAGGGAATGTCAGTGACATAAAAGCAAGCGGGTCAAAGCCTCCAGGCAATACATAGCAAGATAGGACCTCGCAAGCTAAGAATGTGCATTGGAAGAGAGTAGAAGACCACCCTAGGAACACTAAGTTTGTGTTGAATAAAACGAATCGTGTTGATTATAGTATTAGCTATAAGCGTACTGTAATTAATTCGAATTCTGCTACTTTTGGCAAAACATGTAATGATGACTGTTTGGTTTCTGTTACTAATCATGAATATGGTGTGAATGAGTTGATTAATGCTGTTAAATGCTCTGTTAAGATAGTGAATACAAATAATCAAGCTAAGAAGGCTAGAAAACAATGGCGAAAGAAGGATAGAAAACATTGGAAACCCACAGGAAGGAAATTTAGTAACATAGGTTATCAGTGGATACCTCACGGCATAAATTCAATCTTAATGAGATGTGCCCTAAAGTATCTAGATCAATGCCAATTAGGAAATGGATGCCTACTGGTAGAACTATTCCTTTAAGAAGTGAACATACCTTGAGTAGGTCAAATACGGACACTAGCATTGCATCTATCCCTGATGATTCCATTGTTTCTACTTCCGATGTGGGTATTCCAATCAATGTTACTAACCAAATGGAACCCATTCTTGCATGGGGATCCCAATTATCCTGTTATCCATTCTTGTCTGTGTTCAAGCTGTAGATCGTTCAAATGGATTACGTAATTTTGGACTCAGGCATTCCAAGCATATATTGGAGATCGCTCGCTGCTCATGAACTTCGTGAGTAAATTCATCGGACTTTATTGATTCGAGGGACCATTTTGGAGCAATTATGGGTTATGGAGACTATGTTGTTGGCAAAAGTGTAATCTCCATGGTATATTATGTTGAAGGTCTTGGTCATAACTTGTTTTCTGTTGGTCAATTATGTGATTCCGATCTGGAAGTGGCATTTAGAAAACATACTTGTTTCGTTATAGAACTTCGATGGTGTGGAATGTAAAAGGAACTCGAGGTTCAAATCTATACACCATCTCTATCGAAGACATGATGAAGTCTTCTCCATCGCTTGTTGTCAAAGGCTTCTAAAACAAAATCATGGTTATGGCATATCGTATCAATCACTTGAACTTCGGCACCATTAATAATCTTTCCAGAAATGATCTTGTAAGAGGCTTACCCATATTAAAGTATGAAAAGGATCATCTTTGTTCAGCATGCCAATTGGGAAAAAGCAAAAAATATGCCCACAAACCCAAACCTACAAACTCAGTAATGGAAGTTCTGCATACCCTTCATATGGACTTGTGCGGACCAAAGAGAGTACAAACGATTAATGGAAAGAAATATATTTTAGTCATTGTTGATGACTACTCTCGATTTACTTGGGTAAAGTTTTTGAGGACAAAGGATGAAACTCCAGATGTCATTATCAAACTCATCAAATAGCGAGGTTCGACTTAACAATACGGTTAGAATTGTTCGAACGGACAATGGACAGAGTTAGTTAACAAAGACTTAAGTCAATTTTATGAAAGTGTTGGAATCGGTCATCAAAGAAGTGTTCCACGAACTCCTCAACGAGCGGTGTAGTTGAAAGCCGAACTCTTGTGGAAGCCGCAAGAACAATGCTAATTTATTCAAAGGTTCCAATGTTTCTATGGGCTGAAGCCATTGCCATTGCTTGCTACACCCAAAATCGTTCCCTCATACACACATCTCATGGAAAAACTCCATACGAACTTGTTCATAAACGAAAACCCGATCTTTCCTACCTTCGTGTGTTTGGTGCTTTGTGCTATCCAACGAATGGCGGTCAAGATTTAGGTAAATTAAGAGCTAAGGCAGACATTGGAGTTTTTGTAGGTTATGCATCAAATAAGAAGGGTTACGAATCTACAACAAAAGAACTTGAGATATCATGGAAACTATTCACGTCACGTTGATGAGTCTGTAGGGCAAATGGCTCCGGGACAATCCAGTTCGAACCGCACTTCAACTCCATCAAGTAGTCCCATCGGTTCTACTCTTGTTCCAAATCCCTCACCGAAACTCTTATGTACCTCCTTCAGAAGATGATTTGAAGAAATTATTTGCTCCAATGTTTGATGAACACTATGAGCCAAGTGCTAATGATCTGTCAATTCCATCAACGAGAACATTCCTATCCCTTCAATGAAGTTAACTCTTTAGTTTCTATGTCATTAAGTCAAGAAGCGCCTGCTGCTGATCACTATGTCTCATCAACAAATCATCAATCATCAGTGTGTACATCATGGAAGTGTATGCATACCCTATGATGGAGATAATCCTTTGCTACTCACTCTGAAGATGCCCTTTGAAAACATATTTGCTCGGAATCATCATCAGAACCATCTTCATCGGAGAAATCGACTCGCTACTTCAATTCCTCAACAACAACCACATGAACACCTCGGAAAATGGACACATGATCATCCATTGGACAACATCATTGGAAATCCCTCTCGTCCAGTATCTACACGCAAACAACTTGCAGCGATGCCTTATGGTGCTTCTTCACTCCGTACTCTATCGAAGGTGAACCAAAGATGTTAAAACGCCATGAATGAAGGCAGCTGGTTCAATGCCATGCAAGAAGAAATTCATGAGTTTGATCGACTTGTTGTATGGGAATTAGTACACTATCGGCATGCTATGATCATTGCTCTAAAGTGGATCTTCAAAGTAAAACTTGATGAGCATGGTGATGTATTAAAGAACAAGGCACGATTGGTTGCAAAAGGATACCGTCAAGAGTAGGGTATTGACTTTGAAGAATCATTTGCTCCTTTGCTCATTATCGAGGCAATCAGAATATTCTTGGCTAATCTGCAAGTAAGAACATGGTAGTATATGGATGCATGTAAGGCGGCTTTTCTTAGCGGAGATCTTAAAGTGGTATACATGACCAACTTAAGGTTTTGTGAATCAGGCATCCTACTCATGTCTATCGCGAAAAGAAGGCTCTTTATGGTTTGAAGCAAGCTCCAAGGGCATGGTATGATACGCTATCAAATTTTCTTCTATCTACGGGATTGACAAAGGAAGCGAGTTGATCCGACATTGTTCACCGAGAAAGTCGAGCAAACATTTAATTCACGTTCAAATCTATGTTGATGATATTATTTTTGCCTCGGCTGACCCCAATGAATGTGATCGTTTTCAAATGAAATGGGTTCCAAATTTCAAATGTCAATGATGGGACAAATGTCATTTTCTTGGGATTACAAATTTCAAAAGTCAGGAGGCATGTTTATAAATCAATCTAAATATGCAAATGAGATTTTAAAAAAATTTGGATTTGATTCTTGTGACCCTCTTGACACTCCCATGATAGAGCGTACTAAACTGTATGAGGACCACTCAAGGATCATGGTAGACCAAACAAAATATCGTAGTATGATTGGATCCACGATGTACCTCACGCGTGATGAGCCGGACATTACATTGGTTGTTTGCATGTGTGCTAGATATCGGGCTAAGCCTACCAAAATCACCTTGAAGCGGTTAAGCGGGTCTTTCGGTATCTCCAAGGAACCATCAATATGGGACTATGGTACCGAAGGACACCGTATATCACTAACGGCTATGGAATCGATCATGCGGGATGTCAAGATACCGTCGAAATACGTGCGGGAGGTGCTTTCGGTTTTTGGGCGATAAGCTTGTGAGTGGTCTTCAAAGAAACAAATGATTACTTCTATATCCTCTCTGAGAGGCTGAATACATAGCCATGTCATCTTGTTGTGCTCAAATCCTATGGATCCCAATTATCGACTATGGCTTTGAATTCAACAAAATCCCTATCTTGTGATAATAAAAGTGCTATTGCTCTTTCATGCAACAACGTTCAACACTCAAGAGCAAAGCACATCGACATTCGACATCATTTCATCAGGGAGCAAGTGGAGAGCGGTGTGTGTGGAACTCTATTTTGTGAGGATGAATACCAATGCAGAACATCTTCACCAAAGCTCTTCCTAGAGAGCGTTTTGAGTTTATCCTTCCACGACTTGGTCTAAAGAGTCTTCAACCGGAAACACTCAAAGCGTCTTCAAGAGCGAGGAGTAAAGGTCTTTCTTCATCAATATCTTGTAAATATTTATTGAAAAGCAAAATACAAAAATATAAAACCAACAAAAAGAAAATAGAAAAATATAAAACTTTCAAAAATACATAAAATTTGAAAATCTTGAAAAGTTTCAAAAATATTGTCATTTGTCATGTTTTCTCGATTCGATAATATCTACGGTCTTTGTTTTGTCATTCAAAGAATGACACGGGTCTTTAGATGTTGTTCGAATGTTAAAAAAAAATTTTTTTGGGAAAGTGAAAAAATGGTTTATTGTCATTTCGAGGCAGTAACCCGTTTTTCAATGAAAAGAAACGAGCCATGCTTTATCTTAAATCTTCAAACCTCATGCTCTGATTCTAACAACAAATGTTTGTCGTTAAAAAGACAAATGTTTCCTTTCTAATATTTTTCCTTCAAATGATTCTTCTGAAAAATATTTGTCATCTAATGAAAATAAAATTGCTTTGAAAATACTTCGGACTCTACTTTTGAAAATCATCCGGGCTTTTCATTTGTCAAAATCTCTATCCTTCAATCAACAACATATGTCATTGATTGAGGGGGAGAATGATTTCAATCCGCCTCATGTAATTCCAGGATCCCAAACTTTGACTTGTGGTTTAGTTCCTTGTGGAGCACATTGTAACCTGATCATAATATTCACAAAAGAATGCTCATTATGCTGCCTGAAGTTGGTGTAATGAAAGTCTTTTGCTATAATACTGTGACTTGATTTTAAACTAGAGTTAGGATCAACTATGAGGTTTGTTTCTAGGTCCATCTTAGGCACTAACTCCTCTTGAAGAAACAGACCAGTCCTTCCCTTTGTAAGACTATTTACGATCTTAATACTTCATCCTGAGCTTTGAAGACACCGTTGTTGGCGGCAAAGGTGCTAACGATGTCGAACGTTTGTTGTATTGCGTACCGCCATTGGTACCAGTAGCTCTAGAAATATCAAAAGCAGTACTTTGATATTCCAATCTTGCCTCTGCCACACGAACCACGAAACACATCCCGAGGTAGTTGGTTTTGCCACAAATGCTCCGTTGTAGAGATAGTTTAAGGCGGATATATAGAAGAGATGAGCAAAGTATCCGAGATATCCATAACCCTATTCATTAGTTTTTCAAACTCTCGTTGGTAATCCTCAACCGTCCAGATTTGTAATAGCTTCGACAAAGCCCCTTGCGGGTCTTTATATTTCGACGACCCAAAACAGTTTTAAACACTCTACAAATCTATCCCAATCAGTAATCAAACCGTTCCATGTCATCCGCCGAAACCACTCCACAGCCGCACCTTCTAAATTAAACCCACAATCCATAATCGGTCGGTCAGGGGTGTTAAGCGGTACTCCGTGATGGAAAAGATCCAACTATCCGGATCGACTCCTGTAAATTTTGGAACATCCACCCCATATCGCACGTGTAACAAGGCATCCCATGATGCGCAGTCACCCCATTCGATTACGGAGAAGTCCTCGAATCACCTATAATTCGACACGCAAAAGTGTCAAATTTGAAAACGCGGTCTGTTGTTGTACCGACTTCGTGTCTTGATGCTCTTTCGACCATAACCGAACCATTTGTTCATCCATGATTTCAATGAAAACAATGAAACAGGAATTTCTGGCGATGAACAATACAGATAAGCGATGAACATTTAAAAAAAAATGAAACCCTAATTTGGTAGCCCTCGAATGAGGGACTCAATAAAGCAATTGATACGGCCGTTGAGGTTGTATCAGATAAACATCACTTCAATGGCGAGCTCCTTAAGAATATTAAAGACGAGGAGGTTATTTTACATACAAATCTTTTCTCACATATCAAATGACTCATCTCCACCATCTATCTAAAAAAAATCAATGACTGAGATTAAAAACATTTTATTATTTCACCCATTTTTTATAATTTAAATATATCTGAACGTTAATCGTTAAACGAAAATATTTACACCGTCGTAACGAGCATTTAATTATCTTTCTATAGACGGGCACTTTGATTTACTTTCGAAAAAAGAAAAAAATTTCATTTTTTTCACGTTTCTCGTCTTTTTTTTTGTTTTTTTACGTTACTGAAATTTGCATGAAAAATCATATATGATTAAACACTAAATTGAATATCACATGTGATATTAGTGTTAAATCAGATATGATATGTAATATCACATGTGATATCATATATGATTTTACACTAATATCACATATGATATTACATATCATATGATTTAACAATAATATCGATGTGATATTCAAATTAGTGTTTAATCATATATGATTTTTAATGCAAATTTCCGATACGTAAAAAATGAAAAGACTTCAAAAAGGTGAAAAATCACGATTTTTTTGTCAAAGTATATCAAAGTGCCTTTATTATAGAAAGATAATTAAATTCTATGATATTATAATTTTTTAAACTTAGCGATTAACAGTTTGAAAGATATTAATATTTGAAAAAAAGGATGAAAGTGGGTTTTTTTAAATTGTTGTGATTAATCTCATCCATTAGATCAAATAAAAATGGAGGGTGGAGATTCATCCCTTGGTATGTAAAAAATCTTTTGTCCTCAAATGATCTTAGGGCCCGTTTGGTTTGATGGTTTATGATAAGAGGTTTAGGCTCATTCCAATAAGTAAATGTTTGGTTGATGGATTTTCTTTTCAAAACCCACTCATAAAGGTTTTGAGAATCCCCTACCCATTGTCCAGGTTTTATTTAATGTTGTGGGGCCATTTATTTTTTCCCTCACATACATCATTAATTAAATATTTAAATAGTACTTTTTATTTAAATCTTATTATAAAATATATTTAAATATACAAAATTTCTCTCTCCTAAACCTATAACAAATCCAAATCATAAACCAAATCCAAATCTTATTTTAAACCCACTTATAAACCAAACGGACCCTTAAATCTTAAAGAATAGAAGAGAATTATTTGTTTGACATAACTATGCTATCATTCATTATAATGGCTAGGTATTTATAACCTTACAATGACCTAAACAATGACAATGGGCTTAGACCCAATTACACTCGAACATGACCTAACAAAATAAGATAGATAAAGATAACTTAGCCCACGACATAATCCTTATGATATACGGGACTAGACACGACCCAAGCGGTCGTAACAGTTCATCAATAGACAATAGTAATTGGCTAGATCGGTGCATACGAAAAGTAAAAGTGACATTTTCAACAACATTCAAGCATTTTTTTGCTATATCATAGGAGTTACATGGCTTGTAATTAGCTAGATTAGCTTAAGTCTCTTATGTTGCTCGCGAGTTATGGCGTGCGATGATGTGTTTTGATTTTCATTGCTGGGAGTATCAGGCTTCTTTAGGCCTTTGGTTTATTTTATTTTTATGCCTTTTATTATTGTTTCTTTTCCTCGGGGCTTGTTTGGCACTACATCAAAAACTCTCCGGAGTGAAAACCATTGGCTCGGCCTCCGTGGGTGGGGATTTTTCTCTTGTCTTGGTTCTTCGTAACCGGAAAGAGTTTTTTCATCATTTTTGTAGTCCTTGAAGTTAAAGCCTCGGGTAGAATCTTGGAAGTATTGTTTAGTTTATTTCTAGATTTGTATTGTATTTTTTGACTTCTAGCCAAAGTTGTAAAAAGTGCTAGGCGCTAGTCGGGCAGTCGATTTCTATCCGTAACCGATTTATGCCTGATTTAGCCGATTTAGGCGCTAGTCGGATTTAGCCGATTTTTTTTCAATTCGAACGATTTATGCCTGATTTAGCCGATTTTTATCTATAACCGAGTTAGCCGATTTATCCAATTTTGCCGATTTATGCCAGATTTGGCAGATTTTTATCCGATTTATTTGTATGTTGACCGATTTTTGATTAAACCGACTAGTGAAAATCCGGGCAGTTAATCCCCGCCTAGCATCTAGGCGCCGATTAATCGCCGCCTAAGCCGGTTTTTGCAACGCTGCTTCTAACGCATTGCTAGTAGTTTTTGTTTTATATAATATGTTGCTGCCGTTAAAAAAAACAAAAATAGGCAATAGTGGTTGCTTATAATCCTTATTTTTTTTTTTTTGAGAAATGAATAAAGCCGTATTTGATGAAAGTTTAATTCAAAGTTTGAAATGTCTTTCATATCTTTTGATATCAAGCAGGTGGTCTGGATTTTGTCCTTCCAAATCCTTCGATAAAAATATCCATTATGCAAGTCAACATAGTTTATTTCATTTTATTCAATAAACATTTATCAAAACTTAATTATATTGCTTATAAGCAATATAATTTTGTTTTAAAGGGCATTTGATTCGCTGTAATTCATTGTAATTCGTTGTAATTGTAATCTGAATTACATTTTAGTCATATTTGGTTGACAGAGTGAAAGCAATTGTAATTCAAATTACATTACAGTGACGGTTTGATTTGCATTGTAATTGTAATTTAGTCACAACAATTCCACAAATGAGAGAATCCATATTAAATAGAAAGTTGGATAAAAAGTTTTGAATTACATTGTAATTCAGAATTTGTATACCTTTTAAAACATCAATATATAATAATAATAATAGTAATAATAATAATAATCTTTATTAATTTTATATTATTTTTTTTTGTTTTTTTTATATAAAAACATCACTTCATTAGAAAACATAACTTCATTTTATATTATTATTATTATTTATCATTTTATTGATTATTATTATTATTATTCTTATACTAATATTTTAATTCTTAAAAAAAAAAAATTTAATTTATGTTGCGAGTCAACCAAACACATCGACTGATTTTATCAATTATAATTACTTCACATTACTTTTACAACACATTCCAATTATTATATAATTACACCAAATTACAATTTTTTTCAAAAATTGCATTTCGTTCAAAAATATTATATGAACTAAACGTCCCTTTAAAGTGTTGTTACATCATCTTACGATTTCCTTCTACTTGTATCCTTACACACTTTAAATCAACGCATGTGAAATTCACTAATCCTCTTTTATCATACATCCAATCATTTTGACACATGTA